>CM065379.1:33430817-33948317 GCA_033060915.1 Euryodendron excelsum
CTGTGGCATATAATGGCATGTGGAGAGGGGCGCAGGTGCAAACTAAGGTAGAGGGAAATTTCCTGGTATTGGCCCTCATTAATTGAGGGTTGTGGGAGGGCGAGACTCGGTATACACCTAAAAGTTAATATGTATATCAAAATTTATTCTAACTGGACGAGCCACACTTAAAATCAGTATTGGTGTAGTGGCTTCAAGACTTGCCTTTGTTAGAGATGAATAAGAGAAAGTATTGAATATCTAAAAGGGTAATGGTCCCTAACTGTGCATGTAACTCTGCCCCATATATGTTGGAAACCACATCTGTTCTTTACATCTGATCATCTACAAGGAGAAGCAATTTAAGAGAATGCTGCACATAAATTATAAGGTGGGGGAACCAATAACTCCTCAACGATAGCATTAATCAAACTATCAGAAGACATTTGCTCGAGCACTTGGTCATGCATAATTAATAATTATTGGCCACAGGCTATTACCAGATAGATGGGATGAGACCTGTTTTTGCAGGGTATATAGAATGTAAAACCAAGTCTACATCTGTTAGTAAGTCATTAGGCTTATTATTTCCTTGACCATTTTCTAGTCACAAGACCTGTTTTGTAGTCATAAATCAACTCGGAAATTCCTTTTGTTAGCAATGCCATCCTATAGGAGGTAATATAAACTACTGGAGATTGATATCTAGTATAAGTCAACAGAGATTGGACAAGTGTTAAAGATCCTCTTGCCAGACTGTATGACATCCACAAGCTTGCCCTCGCCAATTGTCAACAGAATCCAAGCTTAATGCAATCCAAGCTCATCTAACTTGGCTAGCAATCTCAAGAATTCCTGCTCCAGGTCAACTTATCTGAGTTTCCAGACAAGAATTACTCAAGTCCAGCTTGAGACGATTGCAATGCAATTCTTTTACCAGCTGTGGAAGATCCACATTTAGAAGCACAATATCCATACTATGGACCTCTCACTCTCACTTTTTCAATTTGTTATTTGTTGCAAAACTAAAGAGCTGGGAGTCAAGCTATGGCATCTGTTGTTGCTGCTATTATCTAATATACTAGCGGTTGACCCGTGCAATGCACCGGATTAAATAGCATTATTGATAAAAATAAATTTTACCATATTTTGGGTTCAATAGTTGTACGTGACTAATTGTTATATATAAATTTTAATTAAAGTTGTGAGTATTCTTATATGTTATTTTTCTTAAAATAATAGATATACTATAGTAACTCAATTTAAGATGTAGTTTTAATGTATTAAACTTCTTTCAATGTTAGGTGGATGTACTTATATATATATATATATATTTACATTACATATTGTACTCAAATTGACCTACTTGATATACAAATTAAGTTTGATAATAATTATAGTTCACATTTTAGATGAATTTGAGATAGGCTTAAACTCTAGAAAACTGACATTGTCTTATGTTTATATATGGTACAAAAATAATAGAGTGAGTTGGATAACTGAGTAAATTCAATAGTTATTTAATATTTTATATATCTATCTATCTATCTTACAATAGTAAGAGAATGGGTTAAATAAACAAACAAATTCAATAGTTATCTAACAAATTGCCCATGTGATGTGGCATTTTAATTAATTATACAATCTTATCGTATCTCTAAAATGTAAATGGATATTGATATATAAATGTTATTTTATTTAATTATAATCAAATATTTTTAGATATTAAGTTCATAAAAAGTCTTGGCAATCTGATATTATATATATATATATTTTATGTATCTTACAAAACTAATTTTATCTTATATATATATATATATAACTAATACATCGTATCGTATCTCTAAAATGTAAATAGATATTGATATATATATATGATATTTTATTTAATTATAATCACTTTTTTTTAGATATTAAGTTCAGAAAGAGTCCTGACAATCTGATATTATATATATGTATCTTATCTATATTATAAAACTAATCTTATCTTATATATATATATATCTTATATAGAATAAATTCAATAGTTATCTAATCAATTGCCCTGTGACGTGGCATTTTAAAAGTATCTGAACATTTAAAGTGTCACATAAGAGAGAGACAAAATATAAGGGCAAACACAACTTTTATATATATATATATGATTTCTAAAAAAAACACATAAACCAGGTTCATGCACAGCACATAGATAAAGCAACCCACTCCTGACAATGGTAAATCATTAACTAAAAACCACTCAGTCCTTACAATTATAAGTGGTATTTTTAGCAGAAACAATCTTCATGTATCACATGTCACCTGGCAATATTCGTGGCATATTTTGATGCCTTATTACTGCAAGTTTTTCTTTCACTTTTTCTCTCTTCATGATAATTAAATTGTTTAAAAATCTACAGATACAGTCAGCCTAATTTATTTAATTTACATGTCCACTTTTTTTAAATTTTGTTAGCATCACTTCAGATACTATCAGTTCCTACTATTCAAGAAAACTTACCAGCATAGGGGCCCATATAACACATAACAACACCAGGAATAAGCATATCCCATTGCAGAATTTGGTCGTTTTGGTTTGCTTTTGTCCTTGTTGGTGTCTAACTCTATTCAAATCCACGTCACATTTGACAAGAAACAAGCTTCCATGAATGTCTTCCAGCTACAGAAAAAGCTAACATTAGATCCAGAAACAAGCATGCCCGTTATTAACCATAAGTGAGGTAAAACAGGACAAGTAAAGAAAAAGAAAAGGAATCTAGGCATTATGATAAGTGTAAAAGAACAATGATCATAATTGAGGCAACGAGTACACGTGTAGAGCTCAAGGACTACATAATAGCCACCTGTTACCATTTGATCTCACAAGTCAAAGGACTTTCCTCAGCAGAACCTATCAAGTTCAGTCTATGAATCCACAGTGGGATGTTCTGTATCAAAGGTATAAACATCAAGAGGCTAGGTTTGGGACCTTTGTCGCAGCCCTCGAGAAGCTGGAAAGTACCCATGTGGCACACCATCCACAAGCACTCCAAAGTTTTCATTACATAAACATCCATGTATAAAATTCCGCCATTTACCAAAAAACCAAAATTTTTTTATTACCCCTAAAAAGCACATTCAATACAAAAAGAACCTTTTGCCAAATTTTCGGTTTTTTTTTAATAACCCACCCCCCCCCCCCCCCCCCCCCCCTCCCCCGCTCTCTCAGTCTCTTCCTTCCTCCTTTCCTCTTCTCTCCCTGCTTCAAAAGTCAGTTGACCTGAATTGAATTATGACTGTATAAGCTATTTTGATACTAAGATTCAATATAGATGAAATCTCCAAACAAGCCTGTATGCCTTTACCATTAAAGTAGTCTCACAACATAATTTCAACGTGGAACTGCCAACCAGTAAATTTGAAATGAACTTCGAACTGCCAAATAGTCTCACAACATAATTCCAGGCTTTCAAATAAACTTCTTATGGACTTCCATTGCATGTTTTGCACGTAATAAATACTGATAGAACCTGAGCATAAAGGACCAGTCACGGTTGCCGGAATAATACTGGTGTATTGAACTGAAGAGCAATCCACAATTAAATTGAGCATCTACATATTCTTGAGAGCAGGTAAAAGGGAAGGGAACATTTGCAACTACCAGACATGGTTCTGGCTTGGATGCAAACGACGGCATTTCACAAATTTTACAGGCAAATGTTTAAGGATCTTGTACAGATTTCCATAATTGAACATTTAGCAAAAGTTTTGACTAAGCTTCTATATATCTATAACCAAATCCACGGAAGAATAATTTAAAAAATAATATAAAATGACTACAAAATCCTGAAAGCACAGGCTCATCCAGAGAAAAGAAAGGAAAAATGAGAAATGAAAATACAAATAACATAAAAAGGAGCGGGATAAAGTTGTTACAAATCAAAAGAGAAACCAATTTATTCTAAGGAGCAGCTCAAGGTATGCTACGGATTGACGCTAACCACTATTAGTTACTAAACTTCAAGATCGAAGAAATTTGCTCTTGGGGGATACAGTTTTCAATATAAAAAATAGGACATGTTTTTAAGCGTAAAAAGCTTCTTTTTCTGACATTAAAATTTAATGTATCTAATCTTAAGTTATAAGAAAGCTCCCAATCCCCTTCATTGCTACTGAAAAATTGCTACTGGTAAGTGTTGCCGTAAAACACTAATACCCTAGCGAAATGGTGAATTTAGAAATCCAAAGAGATCCCAAAACTTTTTCATTTTTATTTCCTTAAAGGTTACCTAAGGAGGAAAAAAATCAAATAGGATAAACTAAAATCTAGGGAAAGTGGAGTTTTGGCAGGGAAAAAAATTAAAAAGATTGGCCATGAGGTTCCTAGAAATGTGTTTTTCTTCTTAATTTTTACCTGATTAATTTGGGAAATGAGACTATAACTTGTTAAATTTCTAATTGTTAAAAGTAAATTGTTTTGGAAGTACCTTAAATACTAAAAAATGTAATGTATACAAATCTTTCCGTATCATACCACATTATAGAGCATATGACATTCCACCTTCCTTCTCCTGTCGTAGGTAGCATAGTTGTTGATGATTCTTATAAATTACATGAGCATGTCCAGTGTAGTTCCTGTTTTAATAATTAGTATTACAAGAAAAACATTTCCAAAACTTATCAATTATTAAGAAACAGAATTTCTGACTACCCAAAGAAATCCCAAAACTTTTTCATTTTTATTTCCTTAAAGATTATGAGTAGAGTTTTGGCAGTGAAAAAAATAAAAAAGATGGGCCATGAGATTCCTAGAAATGTGTTTTTTTTCTTAATTTTTAGCTAATTAATTTGGGAAAAGAGACTATAACTTATTAAATTTCTAATTGTTAAAAGAAAATTGCTCTGAAAGTACCTTAAATACCAAAAAATGTAATGTATACAAATCTTGCCCTATCATACCACATTATAGAGCATATGGCTTTCCACCTTCCATCTCCTGTCGTAGGTAACATAGTTGTTGATGATTCTTATAAATTACATGAGCATGTACAGTGTAGTTCCTGTTTTAATAATTAGTATTACAAGAAAATTTCCTCCAAAACTAATCAATTATTAAGAAACAGAATTTCTGACTACCCAATATTTCTATAAAGTTGTTTCCTAAAAAATTCAATAGTTTATAAAGTTGATTAACGAATAAAATGTTAGTTATTACAGACCAAACTACATTAAGGGATTTATCTGCTAGTGAGAGCACCAACTCCAAAAAAGTGAAAGGAATTACATTGGGTATGTTGGTTGGGTTTTAAGTTTTGTCGTCTTCCTTCCTATAATTGCAATCTTCTTGCTTGCAAATTATAGGCGACAATGAAAATGTCATGCCTCCCCTTTCTTCTAGTAGTGATGGCTTTTCTCTAATAAAATATGTTAAAGAGAGAGGAGGAAGATTGATGAAGAAATGGTTAGGATCATTCAACAAAGAAAAATAAGAGAAGGAAAACAGTATCTCACAACATTCCTACTAATTAACCATCTAAGAAACACAGATATGGATAGGGGGCATGGATAAGATACGTTACGAACATGTTGGCACAGAAATTTTAAAAAATGACATTATATGGTATTGACATGACAACAGATAAATAGGTATTTTTACACATTCATGAAAATAATAGCAATTTCTTCATTTTTTTTTTGTGTTACAAATATATCTATAATTTATCACAGCAAAATAGTAAGAAATCATTTTCCAATCCTCTATCTTAAGAAAGAACTGTGAACAAAAAAAATCCTAATAAATGACATTATATGGTATTGACGTGACAACAGATAAATAGGTATTTTTACACATTCATGAAAATAATAGCAATTTCTTCATTTTTTTTTGTGTTACAAATACATCTATAATTTATCACAGCAAAATAGTAAGAAATCATTTTCCAATCCTCTATCTTAAGAAAGAACTGTGAACAAAAAAAATTCTAATATTTTCTTTTGAAATTTGTTTTCATGAATAATTCAATATTTTAGGTTTTAGAAATCCTAAGAAGAAGAAGCCTAAAAAAGGAGGTTTTAATAGATATAAATCCATAATGTTTGGATTTTAATTCTTTCGAGTATGTCTAGGAGGTAGAAACGTGTGTCTCCCAAGTATTCCAAAGCATGTATGGTTCTAAAAATTTAAAAAAATAAAAAAACTAACAGGACATGTTTGGAGTCTTTAAACTTGTATCTGACAAATGTTGGGGAGTGTCTGACAAGTGTCAGTGTCTAACACGTGTCTGCTATGAACATGCTATCGTTTTATAAGTGTTCATGCTTCTTAACCAACCACGGGTCCTCATTCAAGACACAAAAGAAACTCAGAACTCATTTTGGCTCTCAAGGTAGAAAGAACTGAATTTGAAGTTCTCTAAGGTCAAGGTACCCCTTGTGCCAAAATATATGACTATACAAGGTTAGGAATAAGAAGCAAACGTAGATGCACTACAATCATAAATGTCTCTAGCAAATGGCACCATTCCAAGAACTTTGACCACATGTCAGCCATTTAGTTATGGTTAGCCACCTCACTAATATTGGAGTGTTGTGCCACTTTTGTAGAAATCAAGAAGAACATCCAATGATATTCTCACAAGATGAGGAAGTGAAGGTCCTGAGCTCAAACCTGCCCCAACTAGGTGACCTTCCAAAGAGCCAGTCAACAAGATTTTTGTGCACTAACACTAACAAAATAAAAAAAAAATACAAAAATAGGAGAGTCCAAAGGTGCTCTAGGAACTAGAGTCTTTTCTCAAGCAGCGAATTTGCGTTCAAAATCTTTTTGCATCTCCCTGCACAAGTATTTAGATCACAGCTGACAAAACCACTGTGGTGAAAGTAGTAGTTATTTCCTTTTAGGTATAGCTGTAATTTAGTTATTTTATATTAAGTAGGGTTTTTCTATATATTTTGGTTAGTCTTGTATTAGCTTTAACGTTTTGACAAAAGGTCTCTATCTCTTCTTTTCTTCTCTTTGTATTGCACTTCATCACATGGAACCAGAGCCTTTTTCGGCCATCGCAGCACTATTGCATTAGTCAATTGCAGAGAAAGCATATTCATTATACAAAGCAACAGCTATTGCAGCCATTGCACAATCAGTCGCAACAAACCTGTCACAAAAACACCGCCAGTATTTATTTTATTTTGAGGTGAGAAGTTATAGGTGTTGTAAACTGCCATAATTCTTCTATTCAATATTATTATTTTGACATGTCTGAGGATAAATTGCAAACTATTAGTATTCGTTTGTATGGGGCAATTTTTCTTATTGGTCCAATGCAATAAGCAATTTTTTACTTGCTAGAGGACAATGGGGTTATGCAACAAGCTCAACAATTAGGCCCGCAAACACTATGGCCAAAGGATATGAGAAATGATATGGAGACTGCACAAGTGCTTATTGTAGTGATTTTACATATAAAATAAATATAATAATATTGTTTTATATTTTTATGTAATTAATTCTGTATTGACCAAACCATTTACGTTTAAGCCATCTAACCGTTTATGCAATGTAATTATGTATTCATCTAACCATTTATGTTTAATTGTGTATTCATCTAAAAAAATAAGAATATTTATATTTATATTTTTAGGGAATTTATTTGTGTATTCATCTAACCATTTGATTTTATTATTAATAAACTTATTTGTTTTATATATTTCTATACATGAGATAATTAATACTTCATAAGGTTAGGGAGATAATAAAGTTTTTTTTTCATTAGAATTTAATAAATACAACGTATAGTGACATGAATTTCACACTAACAATAAATTTTGAAATCAAAGTATCACATACTCCTTTACCTAGACAAGCTCCATACAACCAAACAATTGCTTATCATTTTTATTTTTGAAACAAAAACCTTTAAATCAAATCTTGAGAGCCACTCAAATTGAGCCACTAGTCGCAACCATACCGATAAATGGCCTCCTTTTCTATATAGTAATAGATTTTCCACTTCCCCATAAGATGGTGGATTGACATGATTCTTGTGCTCAGAGAAAGCTCTCAAGCAATACTAGGTGACCTTTTTGAAGTCAACAAGACTTTTAGAATAATGGTCAAACCTAAAATTCAAACACTTCTTTTTTTATCAACTTTGACCGTCCAATTCCCATTAATTGAAAAGGTTCAAGGATTCAATCCATAATACTTCTATAGTGCATTTTACAGGTAGAATAGGTCTATACCCTCTGTGCCTCAAACTATAAAATTGTTTATCAACTTAACAATCAAAGTAAGGACCTTATTCACTTAGGATTAGGACTTCTACTCGTGACTTGGAATAACCTTCTTCTCAATCAAGTAGAACCTTTGTATTTACTTTTAGTGATTGGAACCATAAAAAGTCACGAGTAGGAGGTTTTTTGCTCCATTGTTGTGCTTTCCTATAATTCTGTCGAAACCCAAAATGACAAAATAGAGCAAGCAATCTCTCTCATTCAACCATTTAGCCCCAAAACCTTTCATATTCCATAAATATAATTGAGGAACATCAAATCAAATATGATCAGAGGCTTTCTAATAGCTAACCTTAAAGATGATCCCTTTTATACTTAACTCATATACTTTTGCCTCTTGCCTTATGAGCAATCAAGGAGGATCTAAAATCTGTGTCTCTATCTTGAAAAACATGTTCTTCAAAACAACTTACCAAATCCTTCAACATCATAAATGTAAAATGAGTTTCATATGATATATTTCTTTTCTAAATCTCAATCTCCATCTTTTGGCCTGTAATCCATCAGCATTCCAGTTGGATTTTTAGATAAGAGATTGTATACTTTTCACATTTATGAAGTCCCATATAAGTGCATTAGCTTCTCGTTGTATATATGGCTCAGCTCACATTATTGAATAACATATAAGCTATTTCCTACCATTCTGAGGGTAATAAATATTTCGAGTTTTTCTTTTCTTTTCTTTCGAAGAGGCTGTGGTTAGTAGAGTTTCCTGAATGGAAATTTCTTACAAGGGAAGTATTCATACTATGTGTCTAAAATAATGAACTTAATGTGGTGATATTATCTGGCAAATTTTGGAAGAATTGCACAAGCACAACATAATCAAAAAGTGTCTGACGAAACAATCATAGGGGACAACCCACAGTCCTTGAGGAGGATTACTATATGACTGATAGTTCTTGATTCTTAGATAATCAACCTTTACTAATACATCCAACGACTCCTAACTTTCACTTAGTCACTTGAACTGAAACTTCTTTCTAAAAAACTCATTTAGGTGGCACCCGCACACACAAAATAAAATATTTTATATATGAGAAATATGATCATTTTTCAGTTTTTAGTAGTTTTGAAGTTCTCTTTTCGTTTTTAGTGGCAAGCAAGCAAAAACATTAGTTGCACCATGGCATGGCACATGTTTTGTCATCCCTCCACTCTCCATTCTCCACAATCAATCCGGAAGCCAAACATGGTTGTCATTCCAACAAAATTAAAGCTTCAGACAATAGTGGCAGGGACAAGATTGCCAAACCATTTCTAGTAGATGGATAAAATAAAGATACGAAGTGTACTTCCATCATGTATCACTTTCCTGAGTGTTAGCCCAAAATCAGGTCCCTCCCCACTGGGGCTACATGAGCTACAAGAGGGAATAAGCCCCGAAAGGCTAATCTACATTACAAACAGTTAGTACTCTTTCACCTCAAAAGCACATTCCGAGTAGAAATCCCAGACCTTCCTCTAAACTGAGCCAGATACCTCCTATATATTGCATTGCTGTTTCCAATACATTGGGAGATCCTATGGTCTGCAAATGGATAGGAGGATTGAGATTTGTGCTGCACTCAGTCCTACCATTGAGGCTGTTACTCCCAACTACGGCAGCTTAGTAGAGCAAAGAAGAACATTTCAACTAGTAGAGTTTCTAGGAATTCATACTTGGCAAGTTTGAGGGGTGTAAGAAAAAAAAAATCATGATTGAAGGCTTTCATTTGGAGAAGGTATTGGGTAACTCCCAACTAAATACCACTACTCTTGCTGTGGTATCTCATAATACCAGAAGTGCATCATTCGTTAAACTAATGTGGAAAATTCAAAGCATTTAATTTCCACAAGGTCGCATTTAGTATTTGATGCATACCAAACAGGAAATAATATATAGGCTGCTAGACTTCTCCTAAATTTAACATGACAATGACACAAGAATATGAAATTAAAGAATCTTGACAACCTAGAATATTGTAGACCTAATTAAACCAAAATGTAATGATCAACTAATATAACTTGACCTAAAAAAGGCCCATGGATGAAAACTGTACTCCATATCCAGCAAATGTACAGTTACTAAACAACCACTCACCCTTAAAAAGTAACAAAAGACTTAAATGAAATATAAAACTAAGACTCAAATTAACCCCAAACATGATTATACAATTCTTGAGATGTGCTACATGTGAGATTCCAACTATGCCGCATTCTCTGGTATCCATGCTCTGCATCAAAGGAATTTCTTAGTGCTAGATATGGGTGTACAACAAACCCCCTTTTAAGAGTGAGAGATTGAGAAATAGAAATGATCATTAAGGCTATGTTACCCTCAATCCTTTAAGGGTGTGTTTAAGGATCAAAACTTTGTTGCTGTCACCTTTTTGGTCAGATGGAGATTCAAATCATTCAAAAATGCAAGGGAAGTTGGAAAAAAAATTAAAAATGATCGAAGGGCAAAGTAAAATACATTACTGAAAGAAGACAAGATAAATAATTGATCAATTTGATTTATTCCAAACCTACACAGCCACCCATACAAAAGGAACAACATAATTGAAGAGTAGAAGCAAACTCAACAAGATAATGTCAAACAATTCTTTACTTGTAATACACAAGCATAAAAGATTCTAAAGATGATTTTCTCATGTAAGGTAAAACTATTATGAAAAAATATGACACCCTAACATAGTAGGTGTGAACTATATAACATACACAAACAGTAAAGATTGAAACAAGTTAAAAGTAAAATAGCAATTAAATTTATCAAATAGCAGCCAAGGATATTTATACAGAAACCTGAAAGTTAGATATAGTTCCCTAACCCCTACGAGGCATGGACATGACGACGTGACACAAACACACCCACACGGCGATTTTCAAAAAATGCAAGACACGACACTGCAAGGATACAACAAAATTATATATTTAATGTATTTTTTATGTATTATATATAAAAATATTTTACTCAAAAATAATGAAAAAAATGCACGATAAATACTACTTAAAGTTAAAACAATGTATTTCATACTTTAAACATCAAATTAGGAACAAAATCACATTGCTTTTATTTTATAATTGGATTCCAAGTTATTTTCTTTAAGCTTGAAACATGTTTCATACGTATAAGTGATTGACACAAGTGTCCAACTGACGGACACACGCATCCCCAAGTGTCCGAATTGTGTCCGATTCTTAAAAATAATAACGTAATAGGACACGTTCGAACGTGTGTCCCACACGTTTCGGGGGAATGTCCGATAAGTGTCGTGTCCAACATGGTCTCCAACACCGACACAGCACTTTCTTAGAAGTGTCCATGTTTCTTAGCCTCGTCCCCTCAATTCGTACTTCTCGGTATGTGATATTTCTCATAGAAACCATATATAGACTCATATATTGACACCCTTGGATTACAATCCTTCAATCTCCGTTGTAGAGAGATAGAGAGATGGCTATTGACCTCCAGTAAATTGCAGAGCCAAGACCATAGCTGCTCCTTCCACCACTGTTGTCGCAATCACAACAACACTACCATTACTTTTGCTACTAATGCTGCCACAATAGCTATAGCCTATCGTTGTGGGCAGAACAGTCACTACCATCACTACTGTTGGCACTGCCACTGCCACTGCCACTGACAGCACCAACACGACACTGCTAGTATAACTGCAGCTGCCAACATTCTAGTTCTATCAACAGCATCTAGACAATTAAATTTGAAATGAAGTGGCTTTTCATTTGCTTCCCATCATTATCATTAATTTCCTTGGTAAATCAAAAATTTTCATCTTAGAAACTCATAGCACCCTTAAGGTAGTTTAAAATTGATTACACTTTAGACATCTCTGAATTTATGGCCGTCCCCTTTGTTATGTGATCATACAGTGAATCGAAATGATAAATATTTTAAAATCTATATCTATCTATGTACAATATAGAAAAGGAGGCCACTATTAATGTGGTTGCGACAAGTGGCTCATTTTGAGTGGCCATTGTTTTTTTTTTTTTTTTTGTACACTTTATAACTTTTTGTTGATATAGCCTACTACACTCCTTTTATAAATTCATTGTATGTGTGTTGGTTCATTTAATTTAGTTTTATGTACATACATAGATACTACATGAATATACATAGATTACTATTTTTTTGCGATTAAAGTAGCCTATTTTCACTATGGTTGTGACAATGTGGCATACTTTGCCTTTAATTTTTTATTTTCAATCTATCTACGTTCTCTTCCCTATGTAAGTTTATTTAACTATTGAGAATCATTATATTAAATGATATGTATCTAATTTAATAAGACGTCTAAAGTTAGTTGACTATCTTCTTAATTTCTGAAACCATTATTTTAAATACATGCATTCTTAATACACATAATTTTATCTTCTTAATTTTTTTAATATTAATTTTTCACTATTGTATATACCAAGAGGCTTTTTTTTTGTTAATTTAGCATCCCAATTATCTTCTTATTGGTACTTTGTTTAATATTATATAATTTTTATACAAACTAAATATATGCAAATTCTAAAAGTTAGTTGGCTACCTTTTATAATTCTTAAGTATTATCTTAAATACATGCATTCTTGATACTCATAATATTATTTTATACATTGTATTTTTCAAACAAACTGAATAAAACTTATGTCATACTATTCACTAAATTCAATTTAAATTTATCTTTAGTATCTCCTCAATTTAAGTATATGAGCTATTGATAATTATAATGCTTTACTAAAAGATATAAATATAACAAATAATTATTTTTAATTTAAATAACATAAAAATCCTAAGGTTTTTTTTTTTGTTAGACTTTGTAACTTTTTGTTGATATAGACTATTACACTTTTTTTTAGATTCATTGTATTTGTGTTGATTCATTTAATTTAGGTTCATGTACATACATGGATACTACATGAGCATACATAAATTACTACTTTTTTGTAGTTAAAGTAGCCTATTATCATTGTGGTTGTGACAAGTGGCATACTTTGCCATTGATTTTTTTTTAATCTATCTAGATTCTCTTCCCTATGTAAGTTTATTTAATTATTAAAAATTATTATATTAGAGGAAATATATGTAATTTAATAAGAAGTCTAAAAGTTAGTTGACTATCTTCTAGGAAGCACCGACACACCAAATAGGGTGCCGTTTGCGTGTCCGACACACCGCGGACACGGATACTCCGCGAACACGCCAAAATACGTGTCGGACACGCCACTTGGTGTATCCTATTTTTTTATTATTTTTTTAAACTATGGACACGTCGGGAACACGTTTAGGACACAACAAGGGTCTAAGTGTAATTATACAAAATTTAAAATGGAGTATATTTTGTAATTTTTGTAACTTCAATATAAAATACACAAAAGAGCCCAAATCAAAAACATTTCATCGTTGGAGCTTGTACAAGCCCCAACTGCTGCTCAGTTGGAGAAAGAGGCGAAGTGCGAAAGAGAAAAAGTAGCAACAACACACCATTGGACCAGGTAAGCTCTTTTTTAGTTCTTCCTCTTTTTCTTCTTCTTCTTCTTCTTTGCCGAAATTTCTTTTCTTCTTTTTCTTTTCTTGTTCTTCTTCTTCTTCTCCTTGTTTGCCGAAATTTCAGTTCTTCTTCTTCTTTTTCTTCTTCTTCTTCTTCTTCTTCGACTGCTGCTGTTGTCGCCTCGGCTGCTGCTGTTGCTGCTCTTCTTCTCCTTCACCTAAAATTTTTGTTCTTTCTTCTACTTCTTCTTCTTCTTCTCCTTCTCTACCCAAATTTGCTACTGCTATAATTCTTATTTTTTCCTTCTCCTTCTCTACCCAGATTTGCTGCTGCTGTAATTCTTATTTTTTCCTTCTTTTATGATGTATTGGATGTATTGAATGATGATCTTCTTTAACTTGTCTCTTTTTTTATGTTTGATGTATGATGAATTGATGACCTGTTGTCTATTCTATTGAGTATTGACTATTGGATTTTTAGATATTTTTTATGGTATGTGCATGGTATATTTATATATGTAGAAAATAAAATATATAAAAAATAAAAAAAGTTTGCCGTGTCCCCGCCGTATCTGTGTCTCCTATTTTTTAGAATTGCTGTGTCCCGTGTCCGTATCTGTGCCCGTATCCGTGTTCGTGTCCGTATCGGTGCTTCTTAGACTATCTTCCTAATTTCTGCAACCATTACTTTAATTACATGCATTCTTGATACACATAATTCTATCTTTTCAATTTTTTTAATATTTAAGTGTGTGAGATATTGTTAATCATAATATTTTACTAAAAAATCATAAGTATAATAGCTATTCCTTTTAATTGATACTTTGTTAAATGTTATATAATTTTTATACAAACTAAATATATTTGAATTCTAAAAGTTGGTCATTTTATTCACTAAATTCCACTTAAATTTATATTTACTATCTCCTCAATTATTTCAATCACATATTTAAGTACATGAGCTATTAACAATTATAATAATTTACTTACAAATAAAAATATAATAACTAATTACTTTTAATTTAAATAACATAAAAATTAGCCCTCCTTTTCATTACCATCTTTGCATGGACAATTAATTTTCATCTTTTTGAATAGTTACATTTATGCCACTAATATATTTTCCAAAAACTTTATTATTTGTATAAATAAAGGAATTGAAATACATTAAAACAAATAAAAATTCTAAGGTTCAATTTAAATAAACATACATGGAGACACCGAACAAACAATTTATTGAATTAAATTACAAAAGAAAATAATAAAATATGACAGAGTATTATATTTGATCTTTACATGAAACTATTTGTCGAATAATGGATCAAAAAGGTATTCCAAATCCCATGCATCACACGGGTCTAAAACTAGTTTAGGAATAGTGAAGAACATAAACTCTAATTATGTAGAATTCAGTGGCTATAACAAGACATTTGTAAACAAATAGCATATGAGTTTAGTGTCACTTGAATTTTTCTACTGCTGTCTAAAACATCAATTATACCATACCATGCTCCATAGATATGGCCATACACACACAGGAACAGAGATAGTACCAATAAAAGAGAGAGAGAGAGAGAGAGAGAGAGAGAGAGAGAGATCTTGGTTGTAAAATCAACTCAAAGAAAGGTTCCCAATCATCAATCATACGACGTGCATGAACTACAGGTTGTAAGAATTATAACTGTAATAATAAGAAAAACAATAATTTTAATTACAACAATGATGGCAATGAATATAACGCTAATGATGATACCAAACTAAAGTAATTGGGTCACAAAGCTCTTGCTGTTTTACAAGGAACCATAATACAATCAGGGAGAAGGGAGGATATATGGGAGACTTCCACAAACAGTAGTCCACACAGAAAATACAAAGATAGTGCAGCCACCAACAATATCTAACGCGTTTCTTGAGTTGAATTCAGATGAGATTAAAGAAATGATTCTGATGAGGATAACAATACTAACCCAATATCTAAAAATGACAAGAAAAAATGTGAAAGATAACAAGAAGGCTGATGCATTAAACAAGAAATTCTGCCAAGACCTCCTATAAAGACTGTAATCACTTACCTTTAACCAATCATACATAGTCAAAGATGTTGTTGTGCAAGACCAATCAAGTACACATCGCAATTCATAGAGGAAAGGCAGAGCACGGTAAAGTCGGAAACCCAGGAAATTGATTTTTGAAACACTACTTGTCAGAAACTGCCGATACAAAGTGCTTTCATGGGGAATCCCGTAGCGAATTTGTATGGCCTGTAGTGCCAGGGAAACTGCCTTTGTAAGATAAATAGCACGCAGTGCTAATCTTCCACCATGCTTATGTGACAGCTCCGTATGCCAAGCATTCTTTGTGGCTGAATATGTAAAGAGAACAAGGGTGAAAAGATAGAAGATGACCTTTCCTGTGGTGAATGAACAGAGGTATATCACCCGGTCAAGCACAATGAGGAAAAAGATTATCTGCAAGAGAAAAAAAATCCTTATCCACTTCAGAAATATAGGTCAATATGTTAGATTCACGGACAAGTGACAAAAAAATTTTATGAACTGACTGATCCAGCTGTTTGACAATTGACTTTGTCAAATCAATATGGAGACTTGCTGAAATTTGTTTCCCATCTGAAAATGAGAACAGCAGTTCACAGAGAGATTCCATTATGCACCCATAAATTACCACAAATCATCTAAAGTCTGAGTCACATCAACTCTAGAGAAAAGAGTTTGTTAAGGGAATACTTGAGCATCCCATGGAAACTTAATTTATGTATTGCATTTTATATCTCATCTTTCATATATATCCATCATCATGATCAGGGCTTCCATTGAAGATGGAAGCTATCATCACAAACAACAGTGAAAGATTAAGGTGGCCTTATATCGTGAATTTAAAAACTGATCTATAGCATCAGTTCTTATCATAGTTCCACTAATATTTAACAAACCTGTCCTGTTGATGGATTGTATCGTCCTATGCTATGCAAATCACAATGGAGGTGTAGCTCAACAAATGAGCTACTATAAAATTCTAAACATGCACTGCAGAAAAAGTAATGAGTCAAAGACAGAGGTGTACCATTAACACAAACACAAACTCTTTTGGAAATTGATCTTCTAATTGATAGACTTCAAGAAACTCGCTATTGTTCTTAATGACTGATTGGTAGAAAATGCTGACCAAGAAAAAAACAGCTAAATCTGCACAAAATACATAGGCATACAGATCAACCTCTCTTTTCCCTCCCCCAATTACAGATAGTATGGGATATGGGAATCCTAATTCTTTAAAACTCCCCATGCGCTGCGCTATCAAAATCTCATTAGCTACATCAGCAGCTGGAGTTAGCGATTTGTACCATTCCACTGGGAGAGCCTCTAACAAAGGGGATGCATATACCACCTCAAGAACAGCCAAAGCCATACTAGGGTTTTCTGGACTCCTTTCAATGCTTTGGACGCGAACCCTACTTGCTGAATGGATAGTACTTTCACTCTTCTCCTTGCATCTCATATCATGAACAATTCTCAGCAACTTGTTTATTCCAGACTCAATTCTCTGTGGCTGAATTCCATCTTCTGGCCACGAGTTAACTTCCATAGACAGCTGCACAAAGTACGGTGGAGTTTCCGCTCCCTGTGTTACTGATTGCCAATATCTATGCAGGCTTCTAATCATCAGTCTTGTCACATTTTTTGCAGGTAAGAGCAGTTTATTTAATCTCTCCCCATAAGTAAAACTTCTTAAGGACTCTTCCTGGTTAAGATTTCTGCGCCTAAGAGGACTAAACTCTGTAACTGATGCCCATTCACCATCTATTGCAGTGATGGAGGACTGTAGGAGAGTAAACAAATACACCAAGAAAAGAGGCAAGTTGCTGGTAACAAAGGAAGACTTGATTTTATTCTCAGGGAATCCTATTTCATCAAGAAAGCTCACCTGAATCCTGAATCCACAGTGTTGGATTATGATTTGATATACATATTGAAGCAAAATACAGATCTCAGTGTAAATCAACATGATAACCCAAAACATGTAACTCGGGCCAGCGCTTGCACATAGAGCATATAAGAAGAGAGCAGCAAGGTAAAACATGGAAAGTGCACTGAAGTTCCATAGGAACATCAAAACATAGCAACAGTAACAGACAATATCATTATTTGATCGCATTTGGGCCCACATGTAACGCAATATCATACCAATTTTCGGACTTGCAGCATTAGACGTGGTCCTCTCGATGCCAGATTGCATGGAAAATGTTTGGTCCAAAGGTTCGCACCCAATGTTCTGGTTCTCTACCTCATAATAAACCCCATTCTCAGAAGAGTCATCATTTGAATCTACAACTTCCTTTTCTATGTTAAAGAAATGCACAATGTTGCTAACTGCCAGACTCCCCAGAGATTGCACTTGAGAAACTCCATCACCAATAAAATGTACAGCTGAAATTAATGGGTTTCCCTTGACTTCAAAATCCATCTTCTCTCTTCTGTCTGAATCCGAAAATCCCTTCGTAGTTGTTTTCTCCTTGAAGTCAGCAATATCACAAAGAGAATCCATTGAGTCCATCAGACATCCAGATCTTACATTTTTTGCAGTTTCATTCATGTCGAAAGGAAATAAAGTTTCAGAGCCGATATGAGGGTCATGCTTCTTGGAATCATTTTCCTCTTTGTCTGGGATGCTGCTTCCTTTAAACGAACTTAAGGAAGAGCTCTTTCTCCTTCTGCAACCTTCACTTCCAGGAGAGGTGTCACCATATGTTGCTTTGTTGCTCATGCTGTGAAGATGAATTTGTAGGTTAAGTACCTCTGATTTCATTTTTTCCACTTGCAAATTTCGCAGGCGTTTCTCCTCTTCAGATTTACGGATATGTTGCAGCTGTGCAGTTTTCCAAGCTGCTCGCTTCTCCTGCTCCTGCACTAAAGCATCTATCTGCTCTACTTCAAGATATTTTGATACATAATCAAATTCCTCAGATGAAAACATGTATGATTGTAGTGACACTAGCACAAATATAACAATCTCTACAAGTGCAGATCTTGATGTTATCCGGAACCCATAGTCATACTTATAAAATCCAATCACTTCATATATGTAATCAATTGTTTCGCATTTCCCCTCATTGACATCCCCAATAAAAGGAGACTGGTAGGCAAGAGAAAAAACAATCAAACCAAAATTATACATTCGCAAGAACTTGAAGATTTCATTCTTCTTTTTCAGTATTTCAAGCCTTAAACGAAAGAAAACCAGAGCAAAACCAAGATACCCTAGGTGAAGAATGTCATACTCGAGGGTTCCTGTAATCAAAATCAGAGCAAGAACAAGATCCAGCAAGTGACAGTAACTGTAATGCCTCAGGTAGTCAAGAAATGTCCATATGTTTTTTGTTTCAAATGACAGGTCACTCAAAACAGATGATTTCTTGCGTTGATACCTTACGTGATGGTGAGTATGTAACTCTGAGAGACCATAGAGATAATCAGCACGGAGTTTGAAACAAGAGAGCATAAAAACCATATAATAGCTAATGAGCATTCGAGGATCATCAACTATAATTCCTGCAGAAAAGTTACATAGTAACTAAAGTTAACATCTGGACAGAATTGTGTTTTATGGAAGGAAACTTCACGGGTACTCTAAACCACTGAAAATGAAAAGATTCCAATGTAAATTGGATTCGTCACCAAAGTTGCCAATCTAGGATAAACGAAAATGAGGTCACTTGATCATAATATTATCGTACCTCAAATAGATGTTTAAAAGCTCGGATGATTACTTTAGAGTGTCATGATAGTAATATAGACTCACTTTGTATAAACCAGACACAAAATTTTTCATTTTAATGTGTATATAAATCAAGAAAGAAAAGTTTTGTAAACTTCCATAAATGTATAATACAGATTGATCCTAACTGGCTGGAGGCCAAAACATCAATGAATTACAAGACCTAAATTTTCTTTTTTTCTTTTGTTCTCTCAGATAAATAACACAAGACTAATGAAAATGAATGAAACAAATAGTTTTGAAGAGACAGTAGCTGAGCCTTTCTATCGACCCTCTGGACCTTCTGCACAAAGCAGAGTCAAAAAAAACAATTTTGAATCTCATTTTGACCACAAGATGAAGAAAGACCAGCAAGGGTATTTATTTGAGCTTCCTTATATTGAATCGAGTTTGTTCGAAGATAAAATTCATGTTACATTGTCTACTAACAAGAAATGTAGTAATAAGAGAGATACCTAACCAGCACTTCATGCAATAGTTGAAGAAAAGTTCGGAGCTTTTCCAACAGTCATGGCAAGGTATGTTTGCCTCCCTCAGGGATTGTTCCTTCCAAGGTGTCAGATTCAACCAAATGGCCAAGTACTCAAGGCCAACAACAGAAGCAAATAAGAAGACAAATATGGGCCAGAGTTTTCTAATGACATGCCGAGGTATAAGCACACATGCAGCAAGTGATGAAATGTACAGCAAAGAGATAGCATTTAACACTGCAAAGCTAGCAAGTAGGAGTACAATCATGTTAATTTCCAGACCAAAGAGATTGAACATATTCTCCATCCAAAACTTGATGTATATTTTTAGGGTGGTCTTCTGCATGTCAAGCCTCTCCTTTCTTAAGACTTGATTTGACTTTTTAGTCCATTTAAGATTCTCTTTGGAGATTCCCCATACACCCATGTATGAATAATCTCCAGTATTACTCTCTTCAAGGCCTCCTGTTTCAGGGGCTATGTGATCTGGATGTTGAGATATACCAGCATCAAAAGATGGACAGGAGTTGCTCATTGGTCCTTTACGCTTTTCTAAGAGCAGACCAGCATCGCTAGATTGCTTACATCCCTCGGTACAAACAGAAATTCCATTTCGTCCTTCATTTTCCGAGCCAAACAAAGAGCAGGGCTCCTCCCATTTTCCTCTTTTTCCATTATCACATGTCATCTTCTCCAACCAATAGAAGACATTATACTGCAGTACACATGCTACAATAACCAAAACCTTTCCCCTCAATCCTGATTCTAAACCCAGGAAACCAGGTTTAAACAACCGCAAACCTATGAAACAGGACAAATTAAAATGCTTTTGGCCAGGGAACATCTCAGCCTGCCCACCCCATATTTGAAACAGATAATCAACCATCAAAAGAAATGCAGAATAAACTATAAACAGTTTTGAAGGAAGCCGAGAAGACTTTGGTAAAGTTGAACAAATGACCAGACCAATAAGATACAAGAAACCAAATGCACTGATTGGGGACAAAGATGCGTACAGTAAGGCAAGAGATAGTATCTTCTCACTATGCCAAACCAGAAGACATTTAATAAAGGAAAAGGTGCCAGACTCTGGTGCATCAAAATCTCCTGATTTGAGGAACTTGCTTTGCCTCCGTTCATAGCTATATAGTTGCATCACGGTTATAATAGCCAGGGACTCCCAGACATTGTTGAAAATTGAGGCATTTGGGTTATAACCAAAGGCAGGACAAAGATCAATCATCCCAGACAACCATGTCTGAAAGCTGATACAGGCACTCAAGCCATAAATGAAAACAAACACGGCAACTGCATACACTTTTAGAGGGAACCAGAGCCTCCTTCTAGTCTTCTCCACAAGTTGTCTCCCAGTGATCCATAGCAGAAGGAAGAAAAGGTAACCGAACGATGTATAATTTGGTGTAACTAGGTAAACCGTGAGAAGAATAGTCAGACAAACAATGTAGGTTCCACATGATCGATATGCCAAAAGGAACTTCTGCTCTATTGCATGCAGATACAAGGCTATACTTCTTTCTGAAAGAGAAAACAAGAACATATGTTACATAATTCACACTAATTCATAACCTCCATCAGTTTTCATTTTTAATATATAAACGAGTTCCACAAATGAACTTCATACAGTTTTAATGGTATGTAGTTTAAATGCAAAAGGCTAACCACCCATGAATCACAGTTATAATTTCTAGATTTTAAGTAAACATGGTAAAGCAATGACATTGATCAAAACAACAGCCCTTCTATTCCGTTGACTATTATTGCCATTGTTGTGGCTGTTGCTTTTGTTGTTGCTGCTTCTGTTGTTATTGTTATTGTTATTGTTGCTCAGAACAGTAAAGGTAAATCATGTGTTTAGGCTCACTTCCACAAGCTTCTCCATCGGTCTGTCCTTCTAAAAAATCACTGACATCCCCAATCAAAGTTTTTGTTGTGACTCTGGTAACCAAGGATGAATTTACCTCATCAACCCCATCTAAAAGCTTCTTTTTTATTAATAACATAAGTCAATTCACTAAAATAAATCTCTCTCTCTCTCTCTCTCTCTCTCTCTCTCTCTCTCTCTCTCTCTCTCTCTCTCTCTCTCTCTCTCTCTCTCTGTGTATTAACCCCACCACTGTCATTGCCACCACAGCCTCCTGATTGCTTCCCCGAATTATCTCAACCACAACCTCCACTAAAAATCAGAATTGTCTGTACATTTGTGCGTGTGTAACCTGGACCACCAACATTACTTCATTAGACCTCTGAACCACCATGAAGAAGGATTGGTACGAAACGGCACTAGAAAATTTAGAATCTGCCAACAAGGATCTAAAAACAGTTAAAAGAATGGTTCTATTCTAAATGAAAAGGGATTTAAATGGGCTTGATTTATGACATGATGGGTTGCTGTAGAATTAGCTGCTGGATGTTCTGGAGAGCAACTATTTTGGGATTTTGTTGTGCTAGCTTAAAGTCCAAAATGTTAGGGAAAGGATTAGGAGTTATTAGGGTTTGATAGACTAGGAATTTGGACATAAGACTTGACTGTATTTTATAGGAAGGAGGAGGAGAAGAAGCAAGGAACAAAAAGGATATAAAAAGCCCCACCTAGAGTTTCTACGAATTACTCCAAGGTAAGGTTATTTCAAGCATCAAGGAAGGCTTCAAAAGTGATGCACTCAAAAATGCAAGGCCACCACTTCCAAATTTGACCTATTTAAAGCCCACATTTCTTGTAAGAAAAAAGGGAAAAGATTCCCTGCAAGGTGCTCACTAGAGCATATCCTTTTCCTTTTCTTTTTTTTCCAAGTGGAGCATATCCTGATGTCCCAAGTGTTCTCTTAAAAAGCTATTATAAAGTATACTCCATGAAAAAAATAGAATACCAACCCTACAAATTTAAATCTTAGCCATCAAATGGACTTAATCCCAAAAATTAATGGCTCAAAGAAAATGATTTAGAAAAAGATAATTAAGCCCATAGAAATATTATTAATGTATTGTAGACAGAACCACAATACAATGCTCTTTCACGTAAAAGCTTCTCATAGATTCCCCAAGATCAACTCCAATGACCAGAAGGATCACATGCATATTTGTAGAAAGACGAGAACTAAGACTAGTCTAATTTAAAAAAGTGAAGGTTGCAGGATTTTCAGAACTGGCTTTGCTGGAGGACCTGTACGGTCGTTATGTAGGGTTTTAATGGTTAGACTGAATGCTAGAATCAGAAGGCGAAAAGGTAAAGCGTTCTGTTCTTATTTGAGCTAAGTAGGATAGGGCGATGAAAGAAAAATTAGTTGTGCTCAATCAGGGATGGTGAACAGTATTCTAAAAATAGCAATTCAATAGAAGAAGAAGAAGTGGAGAAACATAACAGAAAGAAGAAAAATCTGGGAATCCCATAGTTTCTAAGTTACCCCGTAATGTAAGCTTGCTTCAAGCATCACCTAAATCTTCAAAATCTTCTCCAAACTTCTTAATATACCACCCTAATCAATTAAAATACTGAAGATTAGATATATATTTATTGGCTGCTATAGTTCTATTTCATTTAGGACTAAGACTCCAAAATTAAGAAACTTTGACTCTTTGACTTCTAAGACTTTTCTAGGCCTCCACCTAGACCACATGAATCGCTGAAAACGCAAGCCAGGTCACAACCCATGGACCTGCACTAGAGCACAAGTCTAGTAAATCCTCAAATTACCAAAATCCCCTTGAAACATTTTTCTTGTTGATAAGTAAAGTAAAAATAGAATTATACCAACAGCTTACTAACTTAAGAGTAAAATAGAAGAAGTCTGAAATTGAACTAAAACTTAACAGAATAGGTACCAAAATGCACAATGTTAGATTTACCTCTTACCTAATTAGCATGGTTTGTATACAGATAGTCTCTTATCACAAGCCACAGGTTTCTTCTCTAAATTAACGCTGCACAAACCCTCATCACAGTTGGCCAACCACGGTTACTAATCCCCCTGCTACACCCTACCTAACATCAAAACCTCTGTCTCCATCACCCTACCACATTAACTAACTACAAATGTATACATTTCTTTCTTCTTTAGTTTATCTCCATAACCCATTACAACAATTTGCATTGTGTCTTTAGTTTCTGTTAAGTCACCACTTGACCTAAAGCTTAAGCTGTCAAGTAAGAGCCCCAACAATGTATATCAAGCTAACACCTTCCCTCACATGCGATTCTAACTCGCACGTGAGAGACAAACAGATAGAACATAACACGTGTACAAATAAAGTGCATGATGGGGAAGCACATGTGTGCCAAGACTTCCTGGAACCAAAGCTCTGATACCATGTTTAAGTCACCACATGACCAAAAAGTTTAATCTGTTAAGTAAGGGTCCCACGAATGTATATCAAACTAATAGTTTCTCTATCAATTACCACCACCAATTATTTCACCATTTCAATTTCTCTCTCTGTCTTGCTTTCTAAGTAGATATCTTCCCTCTAAACCAAACTACATTAACTTTCACACCATCACCCCTTGCAGCTGTTGCTACCTAAATCTCCACTACAGCTATCACAAAACTTATCAGCACTATCACCATCAAACAGCCCCAAAATACAATAAATGATTGCCACATTGCCAATTTCGATCTCTGTTCTTTCAATTGCTCTCATCATTATATCAGTCATCAATTCACCCTAAACCACCACTAGCCCCCCAACCACCACCACTAGATAACCTCTATCAAGTCTGATTATACCTAGTGTCTCCAAAAGACCCGCTAATTCAGTTGTTTTGGGTGGATGCTGTTGAATTAGAGATAGAGTATGGAACTAAGTTTGAACAAGTGAAAGAGGGTGCAATACAGAAGAAGAATGAGGCAATGGTAGAGGTCCCTTTGGAGTATGGTGAGTGTGGAATAGTGGAGCTCCACAAACTGGTGTCTGTTAAGTTTAAAGATAAAGTGAGAAAGAAAGAGAAGAGAGTTATGACAGAAAATTGAGAGAAGGGATGGAGAATAGAGAGACACGAGACTGAGGGAAAAAGAAGGACATGCATGGTGGTGACAGCTTGTGCTTAAGTGGAGTCTTATGAGAATCCTAGGTCTTATGATAGTGTGATGATGGCAATCTAAGAGAAAGCAAGCAGAGCAGTCAAAGAATGAACCAAGCCAAAACACTTTTTTAATTCTGGATCTACTACCAGAAATCCAATGCTTAATCTCAGCATTCAATGTGTATTCCTGAATAATCTTATCTTTCAATTATTCAACCAGTTCATGTTACCAAGTTCAAAGTTAGCCAGATCAGTCAACATTTATATCTTTCAATGCAACAACATCAAGGGCAAATTTTACATTTCATTTTCTTTAACAGGAGCATATCTGGTTTTGTATGTTTTGTTTGAATTTAGTAAGAGTAAGACAAGAATTAACAACTAATAGAAGGGAAAATCTGCTAAAGAGTTCACTACAAATGAGAGGTTAGTGCATCATTATAAGGGAGGGATACTCTGTGAAATAAGTCCTAAACAATGGGAGTTGATGTAACTGACTCTAATAGTATAATAAATAATGATATCTTAAATAGTATACATACTCATATTAAAAGTATAGGTAAGAATTAGGACAATGCAATGACAACCACAACACCAACAACAAAAACATGACAAACTGATAAATAAAACTACAATAACCTAACTAATAGGGTAAACAATATGTTTTCTACTTTTCTAATCCCGGCAGTGAAAAACAAAAGGAGATTTGAAGCATACATTCGTTTAATATCATAACAATCCTACCAAATTGATTATGCTCTTCTGCTCCTTTTACACCTTCGACTTGGGCTAATCAAATCTTCTCAACTAGAACCGCCATTGGTTCCTTTCAATGTGCCTTGACCGCCTCATTAGACACTCATATATGTCAGAAAATTTTATAAGATTTGTGGGTGTGAGTGAAAATGAAGAGGAAAAGTTGGGAGCTGGGGGCAAAGATCATGTTGGAACCACCACTAGATCAGCAGACATGTTCGAACCATCCCAAGAACTCTGGGGGATCAGGAATTTGTTGATATATATCCCGAATGGAATCATGGATGGACTGAATGTTCAATCTCATATTCTGAGTAAATGCTGTATGCCCATATGTTTTGTTTACAGATAACACAAATTTTTTAACTTAACCATTATGATATTAACTAACTTTTTCTGTAAATGACGAAAATAACAAAAACAGTTTAAAATTTATTAGAAAACCTGAAGACATAGAAAGGAGAGGAGGAGAGATAGAGGGAGATAAGTCTCTTATTCTTTTTCTTCTTTATTAGAGGTACCTTTCTTTTTATAGATATTATCACTGGTATTTTCATTTTTCTTTCCCATCCCTACTACGGCTAGAATCTTCCATTTCATATAAACCCCTTTCCCCCATGTTTGCAAAGGGGACCTCCCACACCTTGGGAACCCTTTGACCTTTGTGGGAATCTTACGCACTTTTAGAATGGTATATGCTCTTTATGTAAAAAGATGTGTAGATCTCCAACATATTCAATTATTTAATCATTGAGCTTGTATAAACATTTATCTTGCCATTAATTTGATTTACAAACATTTCAGTATATTTCAAATTTTATTTGGCATTTCCCTTATGCTTCCAATATGAATATGAAATATTTTCATTCCAAGCTAACTAAAACAACACAACAAAATAAAGATTTTGATCCTTGGAAAAATTAATTTGGAAGAAGAAATGACCAAGGATATGTTCAGCTTTGGATCCAGTTATACCATGAGAAGAACTAGTGGGCTTGCTTTCTCTGGATGATGGTGTATAAACTGATAGTAGAACTGATTTATTCAGACCAGCTTTCAAAATGCTCCATCCAATTGGAGGGCAAGGAATGTGCTGCACAATTGTTGAAAATGAAAAAAGCATCTTAGCTCCGTGATTATAAACAGCACAAAAGCATGCAAGTCCAGCAATCTTTACGAAATCTCCAGCACTAGCAGGATCAAGAAGACCTAAAATCATTCACAAAATACAAATGTCAGAATTACCGGGAAAAAAAATGTAAAGGTAAGAATAAGATTCTTTAGAAAATGCAGTAGATACAGTAGTTCACTTTCTTTTTGAAAGAATAAATTAGCTGTAATAAGTTAACAACAATTTTCGGAAATTTAATAGCTCAGGTAAAACTATTTGTCTACAGATGCTTACCTAACTGCGAGAGTATTTCCAAAGCTAATGAGCCTTTCTGCTCCATGGCCTTGGAGATCACATTGAGCTGAAGAATGTACTTCAATGTAAAGTGTGCCTCACATAGAAGAATAAGGGCTTGGCGTGTCCTCCTACTGATGGTGTGGCTCAGTAGATAAATCATGAAGAATACCACTGTGATAATAGTAATCAGAAATTGGCAGCAGTAAGTATATTCCTGTAGTTTATTAAGTTCAAATAGCTAATATATCAGAGGTTGTCAATTTCTAAAAACCTGACAGTAATAGAGGCATTTTTTGTTCCTTGGAATTTTGAGCAATTCCATCCTTGTATTCATGAGAAAAATATTTTGGTGGTACATTGGCCATAAACCTAAATCAAACTGTAAGAGAAAGGTGTAAAAAGGATTCCACTTACTATATATAGCATGAATGATGCCAGGTTTCAAAGCGATTGATAATATCAGTACCAAAACCATAGCCCGAGAGGTTTTGCACAGTCCCCATGCTATTGTAGCTACAATCAATATTTCTGGTTCCTCATTATCTGAAATTTAAAGTAAATGCAAGTTTAAGGCACTCATATTATAACAATCAGAGATAAGAGCAAAGTATAAAGCCACCTGACAAATGTCAAACACAAGAGCACAAAGAAAGAACATAGATGAGATATCAGTCGTACAGGATCTGCAAAAATAAAATAGAATACTGCACGGGGAACCAGAAGATAGAGTGGTTTTGTCTAATATTGCTTCTAAGCTTGCTAATAATCCAAACGTGTTTTGAGTAATGCAATCTTATTGCAATCTTATTGTACTGGTGGATTAAAGGAGACAAAGGATTAAACGAGACAAACTATCAACCTGAGAGGAAAAAAAAAATTGCTACAGGTTCATTTTCTCATTCGAAAAAAAAACTATACAATTTTGTCACTGCAGGAAAGGACAACTACAATAACCGCCATGGAATGGTTTTAACTAGACAAGGTGTGAGTACTTGAGTTGAGGATCTTATCAGACCCGTTCTAGTGGATTAATTAAAGCAATAAAAGACCAAAGGATAGGGACATCAGCAATATGAAAATGTCTGGCATTAGAAAAAAAATTATAATACATCGAGTGGAATACTATATACAGAGGAATTCATCACTTTGTAAGTTAATGGATTGATACCCATTATAGAAAACCAAAAAAGCCCTTTCAAGAAATTAATCTTATAAAAGGTATTTGTGGAGATTAAAGGTATTTGTAGTTTATTCATATCATTAATAAGACATGCTATCTTCCTTCTTGATGTTTGAATTAGCAACTTATGAGGCTGTGTTTAGTCTTCAATATTCTATAATGGGAAGCTTCAGTATTAGGTAAATCCTATAATAATAGCCATTGAATATGAATAAAAGAAGCTACGAGCTGAATTATACTTATTGTAAACATTGCTTTCTAAAACCTCTGAAGCGTGGACACAGATGTAATCATAGTTGTTAATCCCGTACCGGATAGCATACCGTTTTTACTACTGGTGCGGTACGTACTAGTACCGGTGCATACCAGTGTAACATTTCGGATTTACCGCTATAAATATCATATATATTTATAAAAAAATGTGTATTAAGTTATAAAAATTGTTCAACATAATATAACATCAAATACTATATACTTATGAATAATATGTACTATAATTCGAGAAACAAAAAAAACTTATCAATTATTTAACATATATGAATCAGAATTTTAAAAATTATTAAAACTTAAATTTGTGATAACATTAAACAAAAGTCTAGAATAAACCAGAGAGAGGAGTCAGTGTAATCAATCAGAGGAGAGAGAAAAAGTTAGAGACAGGGAAGAGAGAGAGAGAGAGTAATTGATCATGAAAAGAAAGAAAAAGTTAAGAGAGAGGGAAGTGTGCACAGGTGCAAGAGAAAGCGCGTGTGATGAGTAGAGTAAATTCTTTTTTGGCTTTTTGTACTTTTATGTAGCTTAGTCTTCTGACAACATTTAATACCTCTGCAGAAAATTGTTTGAAATTTGAATTAACAGTTGTACAACTGGGACAATCCGGTGCACCGAGATACAAAAATGGCCGGAAAATGCCGAGATCGGCCGGATAAGGACGAAAACTTTACCGGAATGGAATTGCACCTCACTTGTTCTGTTTTGTTCACGAAACAGTACATACAGGTCCGTACCAGCTGATACGGAACTGTATTAATAACTTTGGATGTAGCACGACATAAATACGAAATGGTGACCCAAAAAAATGTTTAAAAGGAAGAGACACAAAACGAAAATAACTCGCTAGAAATAAAGTAAGTACAAAAGAAATAACGCAAATGTTCCAGTTGGAAAGAATGTCATCTCCTCACCTTCCACAGTACCATTATCATTTGTGGATTGTGAGTCACCCTCAGACAGGAATAGGAAAACAGAGCTGTTCACGAGGTTACCCATAGCAACAAGAATTCCAAGACAAAATTGTGCAAGTATATAAAACCCTGGAATAGGGTAATGCCATAAGCCAATAGTTTCCCATACATCCATGTCCTGCCAAAATGTTACAAGGTCTTATCAAGAAAATTCAATCAAAATTATCAGTACGAGCACATATATGCATTCAAAGAGACTTACCTTCTGTAGTTCTTTATTCAGAACTGTAAAGGCCACATTAAAGATGTATGTGCTAGCAGCCCACAAGAGGATGAAAACAAGAAGCAAGCAGTTCAGCCGGTGCAATTGAAACAAGGAAGGGAAGGTATGTAGTACGTAGCCAACATATGCAAGTAATCCAAAAGCACATAGACTTGCAAAATGGAAACTCCAGAATGAAAGCACGAACAAAGAGAGCTGCATCATTCAGCACTGAAATCTTAAGTAAATAAACATAATAGCAACTGTGTGGATACATGTCAAAAGTATGAATAAGACTAGTAAGCTCACTGAAAGAATCCATAAAAATAACAAATTTACTAAGCAAAAGAGACTAAATATCAATAATTATTTTAACATCTAATAGATGATATTGAACACAAGAACAAGCAACTACATCCTTAGAAAATGACACACAATAGAAAAAAGCACATATAAACATATATCTAACCCAATTCATCCTAATACGTTTTACTGAGGCCCTGTTTCTTTTCTTTTCCCACTATTATTGTTTTTAATCAAAAGATACAACCAAGCAATCTCTACAAAGTGGTCGGCCCATTACGCTAGTGAGAAACAAATAAAAGAAAAGAAAAGTCATGTCTATTTCGTGTTTGATATGATTTAGAGAGTGAGCACAAAATAAATTTTGTTTTGAGAAATGGAGATTTGAACATGATCTTACTCGAGGATCAAAACCTGCTGGAAACAACTGGAAAACTAACAGTGAGATTAAAGGATGCTTCTTTGACTAGAAATCAAATCAAAAACAGCATTAATTATTTAAAAATGACACTAAAAAAAATGAAAGCTTGTTCAATTGTGGGTCTAATCTTCAATTTTTGGTCTTCACATTACATCAAAAACTACTTAACAGATTTTTTAGGCCTTTAGTAAGGTGGATGGTTATGAGCCTTTGGATCTAGTATTAGTACACTTGGCATCCAAAGAGATGGTATCGAGGAATATAGTATGCAGAGGAGCCAAACCCACATGGGAGAGTGTGATGGCTTGAGAGAGAATACGCAACTGGGTTGCGTCATACCTGCCTTTTCTATCAAATATTAAATGAATATTTCATATTACTCTTTTTAATGTAAAAATAATAAATAAAATAAATAATCCATTTTTGGGCTACCAAAAATTTTTTTTTTCTTTTTCTTTGTTCTCGAAACGTCTTTATAATACCAAACATTTTGGGATATATGTCCAGCATTGCTAGTTGGACATATAGTTCCAAAAAAGGAAGCGGAAGCGGGAAATGATATGAGAAATGGAAGCATGAAACATGGCCTAAAAATATTATGGGAAACGAGAAACGGGAAATGCTAAGTAATATAAAATTAAATAAGATATTCAAAAAATGTATATATTAAAAACCCTTAAAAAGGTATTATAAAGTATTTAAAATGCTTTTATGATCAAGTAAAATACTAATACTATACAATATCTATAGACTTTTATAAATTAGATATCATCTATTATTGTCAAATAATAAGATTGAGAGCATGAAAAATACTAAAAATTATGAAAAACGAGTTTCTAGGGAGTTTTCATGATATTCTTTTTAAGAGTTTGTAACAAGTTTCTTTAAATTATGTTAAGAGTTTTGGAATCGTCTCCGAATCGTTTCCTAAAAGTTTTCCTTAAAACTTCATAAGAGCTTCGTCTCCGTTCTGGAAACAAGTTTCCGGAGAATCAGGTTTCCCCTCTCGAAGAGAGTTGCTTTGTAACTATGGTTGGAGATCAGTTAAATTTGCCTAAGTAGGCGAGTCTAATCATAACTACACCTAAGACTCTCATTTTATGCATAAAAAAAATCTATAAGTTTGTAAATCATTTTACCATTAAAAATAAAATAGATACATGCAAAATATGAAATCTAGCCGTGTCCTATGGTTCTTGGACATGAAAATTAGATAAATCCAATACATAGACACATATCTGCACCCAACACCCATACTCAAGTCCGTGTAACACAGCCAGCAAGAGTCGAGTATTTCAAACTTCCCATGTAGTTCATAAGAAAAACCTGACAGGAATTGCTTTGTATCCCTTGTGTGAAAACTTGACATAAAACTCGCAAATATATAGACCAAAGGTGTAGCAACCATGTCTTTTCACACTGGATTGAGCAAGCTAGAGTGATATCTTTACACCAACTTAAGAGGGAACAATGAAACAGAGACTCTTGTTATGAGTGCCCATATGTAATTAGGGGCAGTTTTGTAGCTTCCATATCAGTTTCACTTAAATCATAATAAACAGAGCGAGACCTCTAAGACTCTCACTATTTTCAGCCTTTACTCCTCTAGACCACTTCTATCTTTCTTCCCGTGTTTCTTGTTCTTCTTATTGAATCAACTAACCAATTCATAAAATCAACTAAAAGGACTAAATATTGCAATAGATGAGCATAAATTTGAAAGAAGACAAACATTACGAAGGAAAGAAATAGATAAAAAAAAAAAACATGTATTGTTAAAATGTTACCGGTAAGCCATAAGTAAAAAAGTTGATGCTAAATGTCCGAAAAACTGCTCCCCTCGACAATACATTGGTGTGCCTCACACCAGATCTGCAGAACAAAAGAAAAGAAGTACATACACTTCACATCCATATAAGATGGCCCACGCTGCCTATAATGGAAAGGCAATTTCATGATTGAGGAATTTATCCCTGATAATTCGAGGGCAAAATCTGGAGGGAGCATTTATGCATTCTGTAACTTGACAGCTAGAAAAAATAATCCAGAATTCTTTTAGAGAGGGATGCAGATCATAAAATCGAAGAATGTATCTTGCAAGTTAACACTTTGAAAGACCCTCTGTGTGTGTGTGTGTGTGTGTGTGTGTGTGTGTGTGTGTGTGTGTGAGAGAGAGAGAGAGAGAGAGAGAGAGAGAGAGAGATTAACTAATCGAACTTATATTATTTTAGATCATATCGAATAAATTGTTGGCTCCAACTAATATATGGTACACTATAAAAGTAAAACATTCCTTGAAAAACAACGCGTTGTATTCATGATTAACCAATACCAAATACGTAATGATTTAGCATACTTAACAAAGCATTTTGCAATCCTGTTTTCCTAAATTTAAGCACCAAATGCTTTGCTGAACCCTTGAGTCTTGACTATCATGTATTATTTACTATATTCACCAACTTGTTCCGTTCTATTCTTCGTTACTTGGAAGAAAAGACACTTGGCATACATATATGACAAATTTGGGCCAGTAAGAAACAAAAAGACTCCATTCAACACTAAAACAAGGCTAAACTGTGGTATTTTACCAAGTTTGTAGATCATAGATTCAAGCTCAGATAATAGCTGAAAGATGGCACAATGGGTTTATGCTTTCTGCAGAAGGAAATGAAGACAAAACAGAAACTGAAATGGAGAGAGATGTTGACAAATGCACTAACAATTTGTTCGACATGACTATGATAGTAAGATAATCGTCTGGTTCATGCCTTCCACTAATTACCCTATTTGTCACATTACCCAAAAACACAAAATGCAAGAGAAAAGATTATTGCGAGATAAAGAGATGAAGTGAGTATACTAACAAATGGAAGACCAATAGGAATTTTGTTTTAAAAACAGATAGATCAAAAGGGTGAAGAAAACACAAAAGCACTCTAGATAATTACAATGCAAGTATAATAATTGGTAAGGAAAACATAAGAATTACACAAGGACTTGTTGAAGGAAGAAAAGTCTCCACACTTACCATTCATGAAAATAGACAAACATGAATAAATAGTCCAACTCAGTAATAAACTAGAATTAACGAGATAGGATATAACTGACATAACACTAGGGTATTAGCTCCAAAGAAGGCTGAACCACAATTTCTGGGAAGCCTTGCTCTAGGTGCAAACCACACTTTGCCCATAAAGCCATTTCAGAAGTCAAGACAGACTTCTAAGAAAGTTATGGGAACTTTTGGAAAACATGTTGTCAACATTATGGAAATCGTTGAAAACTGAGGAAACAATATGAAAACACCAACAGAAGTTATGATAAATGCACTTTAATTAGTAATAAACTCTAATGCTTTTGAACCCTTTTCCAAAATAATGATGCATTACTTTTCTTACATTTTTATGTAGCTATTCCCCAAAATGTGTTACCCACACAAGCTTTCCAAGTCCATCAAATTGGTTTTGGACAGAATCATCCCCAAACTTAAGTGGAACTCTCTCCTTTAACAAACATAGAATTATGACACCACAGTCTTAATTCTGCAAAACTAGTCTACTTCTAGACATTGGGCCAATTCTTTCCTTCAACCTCTAAGTAAGATATAGGAAGGCCTAGCAAGCATCCATCCTGTTATGGAAATACCGCAGAACTCCAGTGCATTTCTAGAATATCCAAAAATGAAGTCACATACAAAACATTTGTTAGACTGTTATTTTATATAAGGGGTATTCTTGTCTTACTGATCTAGTTTGTTCTCTATATATATATATATGATGAGGAATAGGGATACAGATACATAACCCTAAACCTATTCTCTTTTCTCCAGGTTCTCTCTATCTCTTCTCTTTTCTTTCCAATTAACCCTAATTTACACTTCAACTTGCTATCAAAGCAGATCAATCCATACCATGAATATGTAAGAATACTCTGGGAGTTGCCGTACAATAACAGTGTCGTGCTGACATCATCATCCGTACAATGACGTCAGCACTGTACGAACGCCGGAGCCCGTGAACACTTTTTTCTAATTGACTTGGCATCTTGGTATTTATGGTGATTTTTCCTGAATGTTTTGAAGTTGTTTGTTGCAAGTTCCATATTTTTCTATATTTCCGCTATTTTTGGCCCTATTTTCTTTGATCTACGAATTTGGTCATTACCCAACATTTTGATGCTTTGAATCTGCTGCGTGGGTGCCAAAATCAGCATCAGAGGACTATCTTGATGTTTTCTCCTTGTTTTGGTGGAGTATTTGCCTATTTTGTGCAAAAAAAAAAGGGCCGACTGACTGGTTTTTGGGGTTTTTTTTCTGCTTCTATTGGTTAGACAGCTGCCTCTCATATGGCTCACTGCTGGTCCGGTATCTTGATCTTTTTGTTGTTTGATTAGTGACTTTCCTTGCTCTCTATTGTTGCTCCAAAGGCTTCTGAATCGAAGGCTCCTGAATATAAATCCTCTCTAATTAAGGATGAAGACTTGAGTCGATCATTTAAGCGATTGGATGGTTTAAACTACCTTGCCTAGGCACATGCTGTAAAAATTGTTCTTTGTGGAAAACGAAAACTGAAATTCATCACTAATTTACCTCCTTCTTCTGAGGGCCCACTTTCTGATGAATGATTGAGTGAGGATTCTGTTGTTATGGCATAGTTTGGCATCTCATATTGTAACTACCGTTGACTTTTGTGATTCCTCTAAGAAAATTTGAAATTCTCTTGCTAAATCTTTTTCACAACAGAGTAATATCTCCCGAGGCTTTGAGTTGTAAGAGAAGATCTTCACCACTAAATAGTCTGGAAAGCCCTTATCTAATTATTATAGTACTATCAAGAATTTGTGAGAGCAACTATTGCAACATCGTCCCTTTACTGGTGATTTGAAGCAACAGAAACGATATTGGGAGGATTTTATGATTGCTTCCTTACTTTTTGGCTTAAACCCCTCACTTCATGGATTCAAGGATCAGATTTTTGCGAGTGAAACTCTCCCTATTCATACCAATGCATATTATCGTCTATTGCGCTCTTCTTTGAGCCAATCTTCTTCTATTGGTGGCTCTTCTACCCCTACTTTGGAGTCCTCTGCCTTGGTCACTTCCTCGTGATCCCTTTCACGGTAGGTCTCATAGTGGTCCTGAGGGCTGCAATGATCTTAAGTGTACTCATTGTGGTGGTACCAATCATACTGAAACATTTGTGTTGGATGAAGTATGGTAAGCCAAACAATGTTAATCATGTTACCGATGGCTCTCTTGTTGATGGTTCTACGGATGCTCTTATCACTCTGCTTGATCAACTTGACCAGAGCCTGCGTATTGCTTTTCCTTCTGCCTCACTTGCTCAAGTTACCGCGCTTGCTTAGACTGTGTATTCTGCCCTCCTTTCTTCCTCTACCACCACCCTAGCCAATTCAGGTAATGTTACTTGTGCGGTTACTTCCTCTCCCTCATGGATCATTGATTCTGGTGCCAGCTCACATATGTCTGGTAATCCTTCTTTATTTTCGGATTTGCATTCCCTTCAACACCATATTTTTTTGGTTGATGGTTCCTCTCGACCGATTGTTGGTACAGGCATTTTACACCCTCAAAAGTCCTTCTCTTTACCATCCAGCCTTTATATTCCCTAGTTCCCCATAACCTACTTTCTGTTAGTCAATGGACTAAAGTACTACATTGTTCTATAACATTTACTCCTACTTCGTGTGTCTTTCAGAACCTCAAGACCAAGACAATGATTGGTTCGGGGTATAAGAAGGACATCATGTATCTCCTGGATCAGGATACCTCTCCTCCTATCATTTCCTTCTACATTGAGTGCTACAGTCTATCCTCTTCAATGGCATTTTCAATTGGGTCATCTGTCCCCGGCCAAACTTAAATTAGAGGTTCGTAATTTAAGTCATGTTTCTAGCTTAGATTGTGAAGCTTGTCAGCTTGGAAAGCATCACCGTAGTTCTTTTCCGAGTTGTAGTCTTAGTTGTCAATCCGCATCATTTGATGTAGTCCATATGGACATTTGGGGTCCTTCCCGAAATTCTACTATTAATGAATTTTTTTATTTTGTGATATTTGTTGATGACTATTCTCATATAACTTGGTTATTTTTTATGAAACAACGATCTGAATTGCCTTTTATTGTTTCCAAATTCTATAACGAGATCTTTACTCAATTTGTTAAACGTATGAAAGTTTTATGCTCTGATAATGCCTTAGAATATACTCAATCTGTTCTTCATTTGTTTTGAGCTGATCGTGGTATTCTTCATCAAACTAGTTGTGCTCAAACTTCTCAGCAAAATGGTGTTGCTAAACGCAAACACCATTACCTCTTAGATGTGGTTCACACTATGATGTTTTATATGCATGTTCCTAAACCCTTTTAGGGGGATGAGGTTCTTACTGCGTGTCGCCTTATCAATCACGTCTTCCGTGGTCTTGTCTCAACAATCTCCTTTTTTCATCTTATATCCTGGCAGTGCTGGCACTTCTACCTTCTCAGTTACTCCCAGTATCTTTGGTTGTGTTGCCTTCATTCATAACCTTGATCCTGAATTGGACAAATTATCTCCTCGGGCTCGTAAGTGTGTTTTCCTTGGGTATTCTCATACTCAAAAGGGATATCGGTGTTATTTTCCTCCCTCGTGGCGATACTTTGTTAGCGCTAATGTTACCTTTTTTGTGTCCCCTTCCTTCTTCTCTACTTTTAATCATTTTGTCTTTACTCGTCATTCTTCCGATGGCACTATTGTCTTAATCGTTTATGTGGATGATATTATTATTTCTAAGAGTGACTCTACTGGTATTGCAGACTTGAAGGGTCACTTGGGTACACAATTTCATATGAAAGATTTGGAAGTTCTTTGGTATTTCCTTGGGATTGAGGTTGCCTGCTCCTCTCAGGGCATTTATCTTTTTCAACGAAATATGTGCTCAATCTCTTGTTTGAGACCGCTCTCTTAGGTTCTCGACCAACTGATACTCCAATGGATCCAATTGTTAAGCTTGATGCTGAAAATGGGAATCTCTTTTTTGATGTTGGTCGTTATCGACGCTTGGTTGGTAAATTGATATATTTGACTATCACTCGGCCGGACATTACTTATGATGTTGGCGTTGTGTCAATTTATGCATGCTCTTCGTGATCCACACTTTGCTGTTGTCTGTCGGATTTTGCACTATTTAAAGGATGCACTGGGCCATGGTTTGTTATATCAACCCTCTACTTCATTATCAATTATTGGATTTAGTGATGCTGATTGGACTGGTAGTCGTTCTTATCATCATTTTACTTCTAGTTATTGTACCTGTGCTGCTGACAATCTTGTTACATGGCGAAGTAAGAGACAAACCATTATTGCTCGTTCTAGTGCTTAAGCTAAGTATTGTGCTATGGCTCATACTGCTTCTGAAATGATATGGGTCCACTTGTTACTTCAGGATTTTGGCATTTCTGTTTTTACTCTGATATCTATGTTTTGTGACAATCAAACTGCTATCTTTATCACCAATAATCCAATTTTTCATGAGAGCACTAAACATATTGAAATTGATTGTCACTTTATTTGAGATCTTTTGCCGGGCAAACAGATTTGTACACCTTATGTTCGTTCAAACTTTCAATTGGGTGATATCCTTACGAAGCCACTGGCTCACTTTCCTTTTCGTTCTTTGAATTCCAAGCTGATCATGTTCGATTTGTATGCTCCAACTTGAGGGGAGTGTTAGAATAAGGGGTATTTTTGTCTTATTGGTCTACTTTATTCTATCTCTATATATATGATAAGGAATAGGGATATACATACGTAACCCTAAACCCTCTTTCCTCTAGTTGCTCTCTGTCTCTTCTTTTTTCTTTCCATCTAACCTTAATTTACATTTCAACTACACTAAATTTACTCTCATCTAGAATCTATGTCTAGGATTTTTAGTAATCCATCTTCAAAGCCTGATACACGGAATCAAAACTACTCGGGCACTTCAAGCATAGAGTTTGATGGTGTCAATTGATCAATAACCAGTTATTCACTCTATATTAAGGTTATTTGTTATAAATGGTCCAGCAATATGAACAGCTACCAAGAAGAGCCACTTAGATTCCACAACTGTAATGTTAAGGAGAAATATGGTTCCTCATAAAATCAAGTATGGTGTACCAGAACAGAAGTGGAATTATGATTATGATGTCACATTTTCTTCCCTGCTTTTGGGTAATGATAAGGTCATTACCCAGTGTTGATCCCATCAATTTAGGGTGCTAGGAAGAGTGGATAAGCAAAGACCTAAATTCAGATTTCAATTGTAGAAGAGGCTGCCCTCAGACTCAAACTCACGTCTTCATCTTGATAAACCAAGCTTTTGCCATTGCATCAAGCAACAGCCCACCTTTCTAGTAACGATACTATGTCTTAAACAATCACAAACTTTGAATTTTGATGGAGATAGTCACGTGCCCATTGTTATGCATAATTATAAAGAGATTCTAGAAAGGAGATGACATTGTGATAAATAAAACACCCCATATATATTACCTCAATTCATGAATAAGAAATGAATGTTTCAAGGGAAGAAGCTGCTCAGTCAAGCTACTCTCTCTCATTGACACAATGATATCCATTTCCACAAGATCAGATCCAATGCAGGAAAGCTGAAACAGAGATGAAGAAGAAGAAGACCAATTAAGATTGCACTTAGATTACAAAAAGAAACTATATCGTATTCGTATATAAAGAAACAGTTCTAACCAAATATAACAAAGAAAAGGAAGGACAAGGTATCACTTCCACAGCAGGAGTTTTTACTGCCTGGTACAATATATGCTACAGTTACAATGTAAATGGCATAGGTTGCACATAATGATGAGAGCATAGCTACTAATGTAACAAGGTGTTTGAGCTTTCTCCCATGTTATGTCCAACATTCTGAAACATTGATGTTCGACATATTGTGCCTATCTATAATGTCAATGATCAACAACCAATTCAAGAGGGGAATGCGGCTAAAAGCAACTTGAATAATGGTATGAATTCGGGATGGATGAATTTATTAATTGTATAAAATGCACCAGGAACTGAGAATTTCCATATACTGAAGAGATGCGTGGTGTTGACATTCACTTACCAAAATGTGGTGTCAATACACACTCCGAATTATGCCAAACCTTCAATCCCATATATTATTCATAATTTTCAAGTAAAATAGCTGAATCCACTTGAACTCGACAAATCATTTTTCCCCTATTTTGCCATTTCTTCTACGTATGGATATGTTTTCCATGAAGCCATAGGCCAACATTCCTCTGAGTGTACACAGATTAATGCAGCTATGCATGAACTTATGGATCTATCTTTGGAAGGTGCCATCTCATGCTGTCTCTAGGATTGACAAATTCTTGATTACAATGTATTGGGAGGAGCATTTCTCGTCAGCATTGCAGACTGCTTATCCCCGTCCAGTTTCAGACCATATCACAATTGTTTTGGATTGCGGAGGTTTACGCAATGGCAAAATTCCTTTTTGGTTAGAAAAAATGTGGCTCACAGAGGAAGCTTTTGTTTATTAAGTGAATCAGTGGTGGAGGTCCTATAATGTGGCAGGATATCCAGGCTTTGAATTTGCTTAATGATGATATTTAGAAGTGGAATATGGAAGTGTTTGGAAGAATCAAAGTTAGAAAGGGACGAAGTTTGCAAGTAATTAAGGAGCTGGACACTATGGAAGGGGAGAGGACTTTATCGGATGTAGAAGTTCTGCAACGGGAAAAGGCAAAAGGTGAATTGGGAAGACTCGTTATGAGGGAGGAAGTTAGTCGGAGGCAAAAAGGCAAGATTGTTGTGGCTGAAAGAGGGTGATAATAACAACTTGTTTTCATAGAATGGCTAATATTCACCATAGAAGCAATCATATCAGGTGTTTGAGAGTTGAGTTGACGAGTAAGGAGGAGATTAGAGAAGAGGTGGACAATTTGTATTCAGAAACATGTTAGCAAAGACCTAGACTGGACGGACTAGAGTTCTCGTTATCATCTTTGAAGGAGTGTACTAGAGATAAAGCTCCAAGACCTGACGGCTTTTCCATGGCTTTTTCAGTCAGCTGGATAGCATATTATGGCCATGATGCAACACTTTTTTTTGTATTGTTCTTTTAAGATATGTCTGAATGCAACTTTCATTATTTGTATTTCCGAGAAGGGTGGGGCTACGGAGCTAAAGGATTTTCGTCCAATCAGCCATGTGGGGAGTATAAACAAGTTAGTGGCAAAGGTTTTCGATCTTCAGCTTAAAAAGTGATTAGTAAAGTGATTCATGATTCCTAAAATGCTAGCAAATGAGGCAGTGGATTCGAGATTAATGAGTGGGGTTCCAGGAGTGGCTTGTAAGGTAGATGTTGAGAAGCTGTATGATCATGTATCCTGGGATTTCTATTTTACTTGTTGGAGAGAAAGGGACTTGGAGTAAAATGGAGGAAGTGGATTTCCTTTTGTGTTTATTTATTTAGATTTTTTGTTTAGATAAATGGTGTTCTAATAGGTTCTTTTGGCAGTTCTAGGGGCTTGAGACAATGGAATCCCTTATCCCATATTAGTTTATTATTGTTATGGAAGCTCTAAGCAAAATGATGAACAGAGCAGTGGATAGGGGTACGATTGAACGTTTTGAGGTGAGGAGGTGGGGAGGCGGTTTCTATCTCGCATTTACTTTTTACCGATGACACGATTATGTTCTATGATGCTAATCAGGAGAAGCTTAGATATCTATAATGTGTCCTTATTTGTTTTGAGTCTATTTCAAGTTTGAAAATGAATGTAGGCAAAAGTAAATTGATTCATGTGGATGATGTGGGGCATGTAGGGGTTTTAGCAGACTGCTTGGAGTACAAAGTGGGACCTCTTCCTTCAGTTATTTGGGGCTACCTCTAGGTTCTACTTTCAAAGATAAGGGAGTTTGGGATGGAATGATTGAACGGACAAAAAGAAGACTTGCTTCCTGGAAGCGGCACTATTTATCTAAAGGGGATAAGTTGACATTGATCAAGAGCATTTTGTCTAGTTTGCCAACATATTTTATGTCTCTATTCCCTACTCTGGCATCGGGATAAAATTTGTTCTCATATTAAGAATGGTGGTTCAGACTTGCGGAAGTTTTGTCTTTTTAATCAAGCTCTATTAGGTAAGTGGCAGTGGAGATTAGTGTTTTAAGGATGGGCAACTTTGGAAATTGGTGATACAAAGTAAATATGGGTTAGGAGAGGATGGTTGGATGTCTATTTGTATTTGAGATTACTATGGCGCCAGATAGTGGAAGGGGATCAGGAAAGGTTGGGGGCACTTCTCTCAGCATATCAATTTGGCTATAGTAGATGACAGAAGACTCGAGCACTGACGTGATATCTGGTGTCAGGATGTGCAGTTGTTGGTAGCATTTCTGAATCTCTATGCTATTGTGAGAGATAAGAATGCTTGAGTGGCAAATTAAATGAAGATTCCCCATGAGATTGTGCCGCGGCAAATTGTGTTTATTAGGGAAGTTCAAGATTGAAAATTATAGGTTGCTGATTTTTTTGGTTCATTATATAAGGCGGAGATTTTTCAGAGGCATTTGGACCAAGGTAGAAAATACAATCTCATGCTTTCATTCTTGTTATTAATTGGTTAAAAATCACTCTATGACCATCCCATGCTCTCGAATTATGGAGTGGAACTTGAGATGGCAAAGACCATGTTTTATGAAATTTGAAAACCCATTTTCATGCAGTCATCTTGATTACATCTTGTGAACTTGGCTACATTATGATGTTTAAAGCCTTAATTGAGACTCTAAAATCATATTTGTGACCTCAGTAACCTAGGAACACATTGAGTATAAGGAGACACACTAAGAAAATCGATTTTCAAAATTGTTTTTCACTATTAATCATGCTATAGCACACTATTATTCTTGTACATACCTTAAACTTCAGAGAGGCATGCTATTAATGAGCTATAATGCTACTTTAGAGAAGCTCACTCTTAAGAGCACTATAAGCGCACTGTAGCAAGCAACCCTACACTTGTGATTTTGGACACTTTTGTGAGATGTTTTTATGTATAACAATAATGCATGCTCTATTTGCGTAGGATTAATAAATATAAGAGGAATTTGAAGCTCTATTAAGGACTTAAGGTGAGTAATGGGGTGTTAGGAGCAAAGTCTTGTGTGCCATACTCAGGGGTCCTTCACCAAGAGACTTCAAACACCCGGACAGCTAGATATGATATGACAAAGGAGACGTCGCCCACACCTTATGGCTGTGTTTTTATATATCACTAGTGGATGTGCCTTGTTACGGGTTGCTTGTCTAGCCGAGGGTATTAACACATTAAATATTATGCATATACCAAGATGAAATTATATAGGTGCGTTGGTATAGAATTGGATTATATGAGCTTATATAAATGGATTGAATATATGAGTTTTTTTGGGCATCTTATGATTCTTTTTTATAGAAGCATGAATTATTTCGATCTCATATGTTGGGAACACTTATATTTTTATTAAATCAAGTCCATGGTATATTGTTATGCTTCAATGTCTATATTTACTAGGCTTGTAGCTCACTCTGTTGTTTAACATTTCAGGGAATGAAGAGTAAGGGCCTAGCTATGCTTTTGGGGGATGTTTTGAATCTTTTGATAAAGTTGCATGGTTGTAGGTGCTTGAAGAGTCATGCCACGTTTGCTAGAGATGATGCTATTTTGACTTTATAGACCCCCTTAAGCTTATGCAATATTTTGAAAGCCCACGCTTTATAATATAATGCACGGCCTTAGGCCTGATGTTGTGTAATAACATGATATAATTGACTATGGTATGATTTTATAGTCAAGACATAGGCAATTGCTCTAATGCTTGGAATATGACACACAGTTATCATATTATGCTTCCGCAATTACAACTATAATCACAAGACACAAGTGATCAGTCTTTAGATTAGTTCGGCCTTTGGTAGCTATGCTACTAGCTAGACATAATCCCTAATCCACATTGGATAGGTTTTAGGTCGTGATAGGTACTATTATCGAGTTACCATTCACAACCAAAAAGCAAAACAGCTAAATTTCAGTCCCAAAACTTTCTCATATTCAGAGGTAATAAACTCTAATCTCTTCTTCTACCAGTTCAATGTAACTCTCAAAATTCTTAAATTATTATAGCCCAGCCCCTAAAACTACAAAAGGGCATACCCAAGCTTATTTTCATTCTTCTTCACCTACGAACTCTACATCCTTCGTTTGATCGCTTAAAACGCCAAACCCACAAACTTCATGTGATGTTTTCCCACACTAATTGTTGGTGGCTTGATGTGCATAATTGCAATGATGGCCAGTGATGACTCAAATACCATGGTTGCCCCCTGTAATGACTCCAACCTATACTAACATGTGCTGAGTCCCACATCGAAAGTCTGGAAGGGAGAGTCCTGGGTATATAAGTGAGAACAAGGAATCCAATTAAATAATATTGTAGGCTTGCCCTTTTGGTGAGGAGCTGGGTGAATACTCCCCAACCTTATACGACCCTTATTCATTTGAGATATTTCTAGAGAGCTTTGAATGCACTCAAGTTTCCAATTTCATGCAAAGCTTCTTCTCGGACATTTTCTTCTTCCGTGCCACAGATTACCCCGGCTACATGGCAAAGTTTCCAAGCTATCCACAAAGCTGATAGTCTCACCAGGAAGGATAAGCCCAAGAATTTACAATTTAAAATTTTTCTCCCTAGAGAATCCTCCCATTGTTCCCTCAAAGCAGTGGCTCCAAGTGCCATATCCTCGTGGGGATAAATCCAGGGATAATTTGAATACTTCCCCATTCTCCATCACCTACAAGAATTACGTGGCCCCTTATGAGGACATGGGATAGTGGACATAGGACATTTTGAAGAAGAGGGAGCACTGACCGGCCCTATCTGATGCGAACATCCTCTTGACTGTCAACAATTCCCCCAGCCTGAAGGTGACAACTGACAAGGAATGCTAAGGCACTTGACACATTGTTCTTGAGGCCTGAAGGTGGCATAGAAGATGACAATAGATGGAAATACAAAGGACTGACTCACACAATCTGCCTCAACCAGAACAAATTATACTGGACTACAGTAATATCAATTAAATCAAATGAATCTCAAATGCCAAGAAGCACCTTAGTCTCTAACAGCTTCTATTTATATTTTTCCCTTGAGAAAGTTCACTAACACACAAAACTTGCAACTGGGGCTCGAAAGGCAGTCTATTTTACTATGAATGTATCATTTTTCTCTTGGATTCTGATGTTTGCTGGAAATGTGGAACCTTAAAATTTCTATAACAATGCTCAAAACCTGAGATTGAAAAAAAAACACTTTCCTTGAATAATTTCCAAGCTATTGAAGATGAAAAATAATTTCCATCTTCCAACTCAATTGTCAGAACCTGATACCAGGCAAAAATAGAAAGTTGAACCAAACGGTGCTTACCATGAAGTAGAAAATAAGAACTGAAACACCAGAACAAATTTCTGACCACTCAGACATTGCAGAGATTTTATAGAGCCCGATGAAATCAGCAAGCCCTTGAAACATAAAAGAGAATTCTACAGGGAGCTGATATACATATAGTAGAACAATGTTCAAGCCTGCATACAACAAAAGACACCTCCACCCCCTTCAAACCCAGACAAATAAACATAAATCAGTAAAGGGATTATTGATTGATGCAAAATTTTATAATGAATGACAGCCAGCCTAAGAGAAGGAACTAAATATGCTCACCTGAAGAGGCCTAGAAAATTGCTTGTCGAAGACCAGTCAACAAGTCCAATGCAGCTACAAATGAAAAACGGTAGAGAAACCCATGAAGGGTGGCTAATTCCCACAACGAGCTGTACAGCAGGCAACAATAAACAGCATAGAACCCTGAGATGAGAACCTTCCATCCAACAAAACAAGAAAATAGCAAAATCAATATCCAAGGAATCATGTTTTGAGGAAAAACAAAACAGGGCAAGTAAAGTTTGCACCTTGATCAACGGATTAATATTTTAAGGTCGATGGAAAAGCAAACAGCAGATAATTTGCACCTTCAATGACAAAAGGCACTACTTCTCTAATTGGTGAGAAAATTTCATTTCAGTCAGAAATCAAAACTTGGATATGTTAATAAGTGAATTATTGAAGCTTTACATTATAGATCATATGAACAGAAGAAACATTGCTGAAGCCTTGATTTTCATAACCAGTTCAGGAGTTATTCTTCAGCAGACCTTCAACATTGCATTTTTCACGTCATTTCTTAACATTCAAGTTCGTGTGACTACTGAATTACTTCTAAAATAAAGCTAATCCTGTTCAATCACAGAATTGCAGCACCATAAACACTTATATAGAAAATGCAAAAAGCAAACAATGAAATATCATTTTTATCATCTATGATAAGCTTTGAGAGGATAGGTTTGTTAACAATCTACTATAAAGTTAAGTAACTTTACATAGAAAATCCAAACCTATATGCTCGAAAGAAGAAATTATACGCCCCGAACAGCAGTCTGTATGTAGGTCCAGCCCATATCTACTCCCATATATTTCAAATAATGCAACCAAAGCTGCCACTAGTTGTGCGACCAGGAAATAAATCATAGAAGGAGACGTCATGTAGTAATCTCTGCAAAGCCAACCCATTTTAAGTTGTACAGAGGTAGACGCTTAACATAATATCTACATTCCCTCAGGAAAATCATATCCAACAACAATAAAAAAAAGAATTAGAATTCTGAAAATCAGTTTGTACCTCGTGAGACCAATAAGCTTTTCCCAACGAGCATCCACCATACTCCATTGATCCCCCTCAACAGCCAAAATGATTTGAAATATACCATGTGAAAGAATTGCCAGTGTGGAAAATATAATCACACACCACAATATTGGGGACCGTTTTCGGCAACGAAATCCTATTGAATATAAAGACATTGATAACTATAGCCACCAAAAAAAACATGATAATAGAAGTGAAAATTCTGCTCTTATTCAGGAAGACTATTAATTAACTGTCTTTGTATACAATCTTATTGAAACACCAAATAATCAAATTTATAATTAGCTGACCCAATATTTACAATAATCTTTCTGGAAGGTTCTTCAAATAGGTGATAGGTTGAGGAAGTTGAAACACTTCCTAACCTTAAAAGGATTGGCATAAATTGTTGGGAAAAAAACAGAGAAAGAGAGAAGAAATAAAAGATGTACATGGGCAAAGTACGAAATGTAAAGAGTAAAAACAAGGTTAGGTTAAAACTTATAACAATCTTAATTCTACACAGGTATGGGTAAGACAAAGGAAGAAACAAAGTGTAGTGTGTACAGTGGGCTTTGCACATGGTTGAAAAAATCAAGAGGCACAAATATACTTATCAAAGTGGTTGAAAAAATCATGGCACAATTTCAGGTTTAGAAGAATTTGGTTTGCCTCAGGAAATCAGGAAAAAAAAAAACGTTTATTATGGAATTAGGAAAACTAGAGCCAAAGATTCCTTAATAATCGGTCAAAAACTTTCCTTCCAAATAGGTCAACGGTTGGAAGCTCCCCCTCTTGGGCCAACTTTCTACTTGGAGAAATCGAAGTGTTTCCTCATCAAGTTGGCAATGTTTGGCACATCCTTGAGTCAAAACATAAAATTAAAAAAATACTCTAGGACTAGGTGATGTTCAAATTGACGCCTAAAAGAGCACAGGTGATAACAAACAGTAAGATAAGGCCCAACGGAGGATAAGCTATTATTTTTTTACTACCCATGTGAAAAAATAAAAAGATATTTCAAAGTTGACCAATTATAGAGGTCCAACTATGGAGCCATACTACGGAATTTTAGGAAAGAGTAATTGCTCTAGTAGAATTTCTATCAAAAAACATAAAAAAATAAATAACAAAACCAAATGATAGTAAAAACAGAAAAATATTATTACTTTTAACTAGGGGCTCAGTGGAATTGGAGAAAGTTCCTCAAGAGGCCATCCCAAGGTACTAGGGAAAGGGAAAATGATATATAGCAATCATTTACATGGTCATGTTATGTTTACGCAATGTTACAAGGGTATTGTTGTACTTTGTGCTACATTAATATAAGTACATTAGGGAGAGAACCCTAATTTTTTATTTCTCATTAGTCATACAATATTTTCCTGTTCTGTTTGCTCTGCTCTTCTTTTCTTCTTCTTCTTATTTTTTCCTACTGTAAATTTAACTTGGTATCATATCCGTACATCCGCTCATTGTTTCCTTTTTTAAAGAATGTAAGAAAATAAAATACAAAAAATTCTCAAATTTACCTAGTATTAAAATAGGGCAAGCGGAATCCCAAAAAAAAATCCAAGTTTTTTTGAGCTCGTTTGATGCATTTATTTTTATTTTTCTTTGATTTTTAAATGTTCAATCGAGGTTGATTTGAAGTAGATGGATACCTAGAACTGCCTCTGTGGGTGCCGACCAGACCCAAGAAAGCCTTTTCTAGCTTTTATTCCAACATTATAATTATTTATTTATTTATTTTGCAAAAATAAAAAGGTGCAGCAAGATAATTTTATGTTTAATAGTGAAGTATTTTGGCTTGATTTTCATCTATTGAGAACCATTCTCAATTTATTTTGATGCACTTGGCCTTTATTAGTTGGGTAATCTCTGCTATGTTGAAGATTTTTGTGTTTTATTTAGTTTTTAATATAGTCGTTTTGGTTTTATTATGCTATTCCCATTTGACAGAAGGTGGTAAGACTTCCCGTGGCAATACGGAGAATGGGTTAAGTCGTGTTGGGACTCTTGGGGATAACTCATCTGTCCAGATTAGTCCAATTAGTTATATGGCACCAACTATTTAATATGGTCATATTTGTTTACCTTGGCTATTACTGCTTATGGAATGATTGGTCATATTACGAGAGCTACCAAGTACCCAATGACAGATGAGTTGGCAGTCCAAGAATGCTATTTTTATGACTTAGCTGATTCATTCGATGCAACCCATTATTAGTTGTACCACTGTGTTCATAGATATAGCGCATTAGATTCGGTCTGCCACAACACAGGTATATTCTCAGATAGGTTATGTTACCCTGCTTATGAATTAAAGAAGAAGACCTGTGGATTAGATAAGAAAGCTAGATCTCTTATTGACTGTTATGCTGAGTTAAGTAGTTTGTGGCAGAAGACTACTATCAGAGTTTCTAGGCAGTTTGTTCTAGGATGCAGAAACATTTTACCCAATGATAGAGAACGAGCGAGTTCATGATTTTCTCACTGGCCTCAACATGGAATATGATCATGATGAAGTTCAAGTCTTAGGCTGATATCCTTTACCCACTGTAAGAGAGGCTTATGAATGTGTTCAACAAGCACAGTGCTTTGGTGCACAATCCTAACTAGAATTGCTCTGCTTTTGCTGTTACCTCTACTCCATGGGATGAAAAATAGAGTCAGTCCAAGCCTGGTGGGAAGGATAAAGATCGTTATTAAGGTGAAGTGTGATTATTGTGGAAAAGATCACGATGATAGGGAGCATTGCTCAAAGTTGATTAGGCGCCAGAACCAAGGGTATGACGCTGCCGAGGTTGTATTGCGTGTTCCCAAGCCCATATCTCTGAGACTTCTGTGAGCACCTCCAATGATACTTGTGCTCCTTTTCAAGATGAAATGCCAACTCTCAAGCTTTGATGGATAGACTTGACACTTTCTCTATCACAACATCTTCCTCTACACTGACTTCCTCTTCCAACTTTTCCCACACAGTTATCCTGTAAGTGCATTTAGTGTCTCTTCCTCTCCGTAGTTAAGAGATTCTAGAGCTACTGATCGTATGACAGGAACTCCCAATCTCTTCCATTGTTACTGTCCTTATTCTGGTAACTTTTCATAAGTTAAGAGTTGTTGATGGTTCTTTGTCTTCTATTCCAGGGAAGGGTTCTGTCCATTACTCTTCCTCAATTTCTCTTCCATATGCTCTTTATGCTCCAAAATTTTCTATGAATTTGCTTCATGCTAGTAGTCTTACCAATTCCTTAAACTGTTCAGTGGCCCTTTTTCTACACCTTATGCCTTCTAGGAACTGGAGACAGGGAGTAAAATTTGACATGGTAGAGCATATTGTGGTTACTAATTTTGGGATGTTGTTCCTTCTCATTCATCTTTGGCATCTGGTCAGGATCTTCAAGCAACTATTGGTTCATGTCTTCCACTTCTGCATCGGTGGCACCATTTAAGACATCCCTCTTTTGGTGCCCTTCAAAAAACTTTCTCCATAATTTAGTGAAGAATTGTTGTGGGAGTAGTTTTAGTTGTGATGCTTGTGAATTTGCCAAGCATAAACGCTCGTGTTATCCTCCCGTCAATAAAAGAATGGTTTTCCCTTTTATGACCGTTCATTCTGACATGTGGGGGCCTTCTCGTGTTGTGTCTATTCCTAGTTATCATTGGTTTGACACTTCTATTGATTGTTATTCCCACATTACTTAGGTATGTTTACTTTGGACCAAAAGTGAGTCTTCTCTTGCTTTAAAACTTTTCATAAGATGGTGACTACTTAATTTGATACCTCTGCCAAAATACTCTGGAATGATAAGGGGACTGAATACATTGATGGAGCGTTTCGAGCATATCATGGGAAGAATGGCATAATTTATCAAACAAGTTGTGCGTTGGTACTCCTAAACCAAATGGAATTACTGAGCTTAAAAGTCACCATCTTCTTAAGATTAATGTTTGCTATGAATGTCCTTAAATCCTTTTGGGGTGATGTTGTACTTGCTGCTTCCTACCTCATTAATCAGATGCCTTCAAGTATTCTCTAGTTTAAGATTTCTCTCAAACCTCTTCCTGGGACTTCTTCTCCTTCCTCTCTTCCTCATAAGGTTTTTGGTCGTATTTGTTTTGTTCATGCTCCTCAACACTCTCGTTGTAAACTTGATCCCAAAGCTATAAAAAAAAACTAGGTATTGGTTACTTTGCTACTCAAAACGGGTACAAATGCTATGATCTTCAATCCCATAGAGAGTATGTTATGAGGGATGTCACCTTTTTGTGAATCTGAGTTGTTCTTTGGTTTCTCCGAGACATCTCTTCAGGGGGAGACTAGTACTAAGAAAGAGATATGGATATACGATGAGCAGGAGCTCTCCTTTTTTCTTCCTACTCAGAGAGCTACTATTCGTGGTGAGGGGGAACAGAAAAAGTGTACTAGAGAAGAATGTGACATTGCTGGGCATTTGGAGAGAATTGATCTTAAGACCTACTATTAATGGCGTCCAAAAGTACATACTATCCATGTGCCACTAAGCCAGTCACCATACTTGAGTCCATTTTAGATTCTCTTACAGATTCTTCAGGTAAGAGTCTACTATTATTGCCGAAGTTGATGATGCAACCTCTATTGCTTTTAGAAAGCGAATTAGGACTTGCGCTCAACATCCTATATCTAAATTTGGTTCACATAACTCCTTGTCTTCATCATACTATGCCTTTGTTTCGTTCCTTTTTTCTTTTATATCTATTCCACTGAGTTGGAAGGAAGCTCATCTTGATTCACTATTTCTATTTTTTTTCTTGATTATGATTGATTGCCTTTTTTTTTTGGGACAATTTTTAAATCTTAAGGTTTCGTTCCTATTCCATAGAGTTGGAAGGAAGCTCTTCCTAATCCCAAGTGGAGAGCGTTAAACTATATTAATATAGTTTCCTAGTTCTACGGTTTTCCAATTAGCTAGTTACCTTATAGATATAGTTTCCTATTTCTTGTTACTTGTTCATCACTCCTTTTTACCCGATATATAGAGGCTCTCTCTCAATATAATAGACACACACAAATATAATACAATACATTATGATACAAAGATTTATGTTTTCTCTTTAGGCTTTCTTTTCTCTCTCCTCTTTATTCTATCATGGTATCAGAGTTACTTTAACATGGTATCAGAGCTCTGGTTGAGAAGAGGTCTTAGGTTCAAGTCTCTCTATTAGCATTTATTTCCCGATTGCATTTGTTTCTCTCTACCTCTGTAAGTTACATCTACACATACAAGGCAGGGTTGCATGTGAGAAAGAATGTTGGAAAGCTTGATATACATTGTTGGGGCCCTTACTTAACAATTTAAGCTTTTAGGTCAAGTGGTGACTTAACAGAGAGTCTATGGTAGAGGAGTGAAACCTCTAAGCAAGAGTGACAGTTGAGAGTTAGTTCCTCTTCCAATTGGAAAGAAACCAGTGGGTCATAAATGGCTTTTCATTGTCAAATAGAATGCAGATTTGAATAGCTAAGAGATAAAAGGCAAGACTTGTTGCTAAAGGATTTACTCAAACTTGTGCCATTGACTATCAAGAAACCTTTGTTACAGTGGCAAAGATGAATTCCATTCATACTCTTCTTTCTTATGCTGCTAGCCTAGGTTTGCCTCTACAGCAACTTGATGTTAAGAATACATTTCTTCATGATGATATCGAGGAAGAAGTATATATGGATATTCAACTAGGGTTCTCCTCTTATGCTACCATGGGGAAAGTTTAAAACCATCTCCTAGAGCTTGGCTACGTAGATTTCTTAAGGCTATGCAGGGGTTTGGATACAAGCAAAGTCACACAGACTATACTATGTTCGTCAAACAAAGCAGTGACTAAATTACTGCCCTTATTGTGTATGTGGATAATACAGTAGTAACAGGTAAGGATTTGGAGGAAATGTCTCACCTCAAACCATAAATGGCAAAGGAATTTGAGATTAAAGAATATGGCCCATTTAGGTACTTTCTAGGGATTGAGGTCGTCAGATCAAATAAAGGCATCTTTATCTCTTAAGAAACGTACATTCTTAATCTACTTGAGGAGACATGCATGTTGGGTTGTAAACCAACAGATTCTTCAATTGGCGCTAATCATAGACACGCCAATGATATAGGTGATGATGTTGACAACAAAAGTACCAGATGGGAAGACTGATATTTTTCTCTCATACTCGGCCAGATGTTGCAAATGCAGTGAGAGTTGTCAATCAATTTATGCACGACCCTGGAAGCATTACAGATGCAGAGTGGGCAGATTCAATTAATGGTATCCAGCTACTTCAGGTAATTGTACTTTTGTAAGAGGGAATTCGGTCACATGGAGAAGCAAGAAACAACTAGTGGCAGCCAAATCAAGTACAGAGGCAGATTACAAAGCTATGGCTCATAGTGTTTGCAAGATGATGGAACCATGAAACTGTATTGTGATAATATTGCTCATAAACCAGTTCAGCATAACAAAACTAACCATATTGAGGTAGGCATACACTTCATCAAATAAAAGTTGAACATGGGATTGATTTACATGTTCTTTGTGAGATCGGAAGAACAGTTAGCTGATGTGTTTAGGCTTAGTACTAGTAGTAAAACTTTTCATCCTATTGTTACCAAGTTGGGTCAACTAGAAGGGTGGGTTGACATGACGATAGAGAAGATAGCTCACCTAGTACTACCTTTCTCGAAGGAGTTAATAGACATACATGAGGCTACAAGAGAGAACCCCAATTGTTGGTTTTGTTTCATGAGCCGATCAATTTTTTTTGTCTTTTAGTTACAATAAATTTAACTTGAAGTATTGTCAGTTGGCCACCTACATCTTAGGAGTCCTAGTAATTCATCCTAGAGTCATTTGCTCTGGTTTCCAACACATAGACAATTCTAAAATTTCGGTAAATTCAAGGATTTTTTGGACATCTTTATTCCAAAGAACTCTATCTTGTAGCTCTAGATCTCAATTTAGGTGCTGGTATTGTGTTCGGCCATATTTTATGTTAAGAATAAGATTTTGAAGAAAGTAATGTCTAGTGATCACCACAAATTATTTATCCTAATCTTTTATTTTAAGTAATGTCAAATTAATAGCAATGTCACAATCTTACTGTAAGACTGTTTAATTTCAACCATCCAAGCCCCAAGTACATATTTTAAAGGGCTACACTATATCAGATAGACAGTTTTGTTTAGAATTTAGGGGGAATTGCCATCTATTCAAGAGAGGAAAGGGCTTCAGGCATAGAGAGAGGTTATATTTACTCTTCTTCATCCTATTATATCCCCCAAAAGTTTAAACTTTCCCACATGCAAAAAAACCTGGGTCACCATTGTAGCACAACCTTTTGCTAGGTCAAACTATGCATTGTAGGATTTTCTTCACCAATTATGAAAAGGTATTTAGTGCAAAGGAGGTGATAGGTATGGACAAGACTCAATATTCTTGGTGCTATGGTCATGAATCGACTAAATATCTCATTCATCTAGCTTCTTTCCTTTTTTTCATTTTCTTATCTTTTTCTTTTTCGTTACCTTTTCCATGTAAGCATCCTTCACATATGAAAATGATCTAGAAGTTAAGGGATCTGTTACCTACTTTCACTAACCTCCCCATCATGAAACATAAAGGGGAAAAAAAAAGAAACAAATAAACGTAGCACAGAGAGAACGGTAGACAAGGGACCTGACTCCTCCTTTCACAGTCCTCAAACACACCTTCGTGTTTTTCATGTCCACCAAGCCACCTTCCTTTACAAATACATATAAATGTATTTCCTTCCAACAAAAGTTATTTAAATCATATGGCATGATATAGAAAATTTCAGAAGGGTCGTAGATCCTGTTAATTAGTTTTCAAGAATAGAGCATATGAAGAGGAAAATACAGGATACAATATGTGAACAGATCTACTTACCTATTGTTGGAGCTGTTAATTGAAGGAAAAGAGAAGCTATCAAATCAGCCAGAGATATCAAATTCCAATTGAGTGAAGCAGCTGCATAAAGAAAATGAAAAGATTGGTATAGCTGTAAAAATAAATTTAAGCATAAATGAAAAAAACAGGCTACACAATGTTTATCAGGGATAGGAGAAAAAGAAGAAAAAAAAAACAGAGGAAGAAAGAAAGAAAAGACTAGTTTTCTTAATGATAAATACTGGATTACAATATAAGGTATCACTACATTTTAGTATATCAATTTCACTACCAAAACCGGGCTATGATTCATGGTCGCAAGATCTAGTGTACATGTAGAAAACAGGGTTATGACTCATGGTACTTGTGCAATTATATGGCTTCAGGCTTGGGAGATTTTGGGAGTATATATCGGCGAACAAAGAAGTTGTACTACGACAATAAAGTTGCCATTAATATTGCCCATAACCCAGTTCAACATGATAGAACCAAGCACTTCGAAATTGACTGGCAGTTCATCAAAGAAAAGTTTAACAGGATTTGATCTTTATGCCTTCAATAAAATTGAAAGATAAGTAGGCCGATATATTTACTAAAGGAGTGCAATGGCGACAAGGCACCACGTCCGGACAGGACAACAATAGCCTTCATGCTAGCTGCCTGGAATATGGTCAAAAGGGACATCGTGGCTTTGTTTCACCAATTCTTTGAGGATGGGGTTTTTGAGAATAGCTTAAATGCATCCTTTATTGCGTTGATTTCTAAGAAAGGGGGTGCAACGGAATTGAAAGACTATAGACCCATAAGTTTAGTGGGTTGTGTACACAAGCTCATAGCTAAAGTTTTACCTGCGCGCTTGAAGCAAGTGGTGGCCAGCATAGTCTCTGATTCACAGAATGCTTTTGTGGGAAGAAGACAAATTTTGGATGCGGTTCTCGTAGCTTATGAGATTGTGGACGCTCGTATCAAATCTGGGGTTCGTGGTATTGTTTGCAAGCTGGATATGGAGAAAGCCTATGATCATGTGAATTGGGACTTTCTGATCTATGTCATGGAGAGAATGGGATTTCAGGAAAAGTGGTAGAAGAGGATCAAAGGGTGTATCTCTATGGTGAGGTTCTCGGTTTTGGTTAATGGTTCTCCAGTAGGTTTTTTGCAGAGTTTGCGGGGGTTGAGACAAGGTGATCCTCTCTCTCCTTTGCTTTTCATTATCATTATGGAAGCTCTTAGCCGTCTTTTGAGTCGAGCAGTACGTGGCAGTATGTTGAAAGGCTTTGAGATGAGAGGTAAAAGTGAGGAAGTGGTGGAGATGTCTCATTTCTTTTTGCGGATGACACAATAATTTTTTGTGAGGCTGATGAGGAGCAGCTGAGATATTTGCATGGTGTGTTGATTTGCTTCAAGGCAGTGTCTGGCTTGAAGATAAATATAGGTAAGGGTGAGTTAATTCCTGTAGGGGAGGTTCAGGGTATTCAGAGGATGACTGATTCTATGGGTTTTAAAGTGGGTCTTTTACTGACGAGGTACTTGGGCCTTCCTTTGGGTTCAAGGTTCAAAGAAACATCAGTATGGGATAATGTGGTGGAGCGGTTTCAGAAGCGTTTGGCAGGGTGGAAGAGGCCGTACTTATCCAAGGGAGGCAAGGTAACATTAATCAAAAGCACCCTTTTCAGCTTGCCTACTTACTTTTTGTCCTTGTTCACTATGCCTGCTTCAGTTGAGGACAGGTTGGAGAAGCTTCAACACAACTTTTTGTGGGGCAGTCTTGGGGATGAATTTAAACATCATTTAGTGGGTTGGAATAGAATCTGCCTTCCCATGGAATCTGGTGCGGTGGGTTAGGCTTTTGAAATTTTAGAAAGATCAAGCATGCATTGCTAGGTAAGTGGTTGTGGAGATATGGCATCGAGGAAGGACATTTATGGAGGCAGGTGATTGACTACAAATATGGTAGGAATGATAGGGGTTGGACTTCAAGAGAGGGTCGACAGCCTTATGGGGTGGGTTTGTGGAAGGGAATCAAGAAGTGATGGGAAGAGTTTTCCAAGCATGTGGTCTATGTGCTTGGTGATGGAAGACGGATTCAGTTTTGGCACGATGAGTGGTGCAAAGATATCCCATTGTCTGTTGCATTCCCAGCCTTGTACCATATTGCAGCAAACAAAGAAGCAATGGTGACAGATTATTTCAACAGATCTAAATCAGAGGCAGTGTGGAACCCTCTGTTCATTAGGCCTTTTCAAGATTGTGAGTTGGAAGGTGTGGGTAATCTTTTGCAACTCCTCTATGGGGTTTTGGTTCCCAGAAGTGGAGGTGACTCCATGGGTTGGATTCGGGGTGGCGAGAGATTCTCGGTCAGGTCTTTTTATCTAAAGCTAGTAGGGGCGACAAGCAGCCAGCTCCCTCACAGGTATGTTTGGAAGTCAGGTGTGCCTTTGAAAGTGGCTTTTTTTTGGTCGGCAGCACTTGATTCCATCCTAACCATAGATAATTTGAAGAAGAGAGGTTATAGACTTGCAAATAGGTATTGTATGTAATACAAAGCTGAGGAAACAATTGATCATTTGTTATTGCATTGTGAAGTGGCGAATGAGTTGTGGGCTCTGCTTTTTAATATCTTTGGAGTCTATTGGGTCTTGCCAAAAACAATCATCCAGCTGCTTCAGTGTTGGAGGGGTAGATGCAGGATAAAAAGAAAGAAGAAACAATCATCCAGCTGCCTCAGTGTTGGAAGGCTAGATGCAGGATAAAAAGAAAGAAGAAAGCCTGGACGGCAGCACCTTTTTGTATTTTATGGTGCTTATGGAGGGAAAGAAACAAACAAAGTTTTGAGGACACCTTTTTGTCTGTGCAGAGTCTTAAGATGTCTTTAGTGCACACTTTTCTTTTTTGGTGTAAAGGATTTTTTTGTGAATCCTCTTTTGCTCTTATAGGTTTCATAGGCGAGCTCAATCTTCGTGATGAGTTTGGTTGATCTTGTACATGCCTCTTGTACAAAGGTTGCACCCCTTTAGGTGCTCTTCTTTATATACTTTACTTATCAAAAAAAAAATTTACTAAAGGGCTTAATAGTGAGGTTTTCCATCCCATTCTTTGCAAGTTGGGCATGAGATATATCTTTGCACCAACTTAAGAGGGAGTATTATATGATACGACGTATGCCTTATTTAATTACTAGTCTAAGGTGTATGTATGTCATTTGGTCTATATTATTATAAATGCAAGTGACTAAGGGAGAGAACATTAATTTTTTGGTTTTCTCTTGTTAGCCGTTCAGAGTGTTCTCTTTTTTTGCTCTCCTCTCCTTTCTTCCTTCATTTTCCTTTTTTTGTATTACTAAAATCTAAATAAGCATCATAACGATGGTGGGTCAAGAGCTTAATTATAATTTCATGTTTGATAGAATGAATCGAGGATGGAATGAAGTTCAAATGGTTGAGAGGGTTATTACCAATTTCATGGTGAAATTGAAAAGAAAAGCTTCTGGAATCTTTGGACAATGAGGAAATCCAAGGTCTAAATGGGTAGATGCGACAATATTAAGGCGCAAGGTATAACAATAAAGATCGAGGGGGGTTATGGATAAAATAGCCATATTAAGGGCTAGGTGGGGTTCTTAGGCGTGCACAACAATAACGGAAACTAAAATAAAGAACAAGAGAGATGGAGATAGAAAAGATAGCCTTAGAATCCAACCAATGCCTTCTACAAGTCTTACCTAGAAGATGTGAATGGATTCTTATTATAAAAATGAGGGAAAACACATATTTTTAGTCACAGATTCTTAAATACCTTAATGCTATGTTTGGATCAAGGATTAGGTTATGAATAAGGAAAGGGAAGAGGATATGAAATTACATCGTGTGTTTGGTTATTAGAGAAATTGGAGGGTAAAAGAACATAAAAAGGAAGGAAGTAAGGATTTGGAATCTCTCTTTTTGTTATCTTTTCCCTCACCTTTTCCTTTTCATTTTCTTTTTCCGTGATACATCTGGGTTCCAAACACAGCATAAATGTCTCCACAAGGGTTTCTACTATGGAAGCATGGTAAACCTATAGACAAAGTCTTGAACTTTTGGAACTCCTAGTTACCCAAGGAAATCTAATCTTCTCCATACTCAAGAAGAACATTACTTAGTGTTGGTCTTGTTTAATTAAGGTTCATAGGAGGAGTAAAATTAGTGACAAACAAGAATTGCGGCATTCTTTGCACAAAGTGGCTGCTCTCAACTAATTGAAAACAAGGGCTCGATAAGACCTATAACCAAAGGACCACAAATATGGGTCTTTGCACCTCTACACCCCCCCCCCCCCCCCCCCCCCCCCCCAAAAAAAAAATGCTAAATCAATCCACAAGCCCCATAACTAAGTATACATTTAAAGTTGCATCGTGAATTTATCCACCCCTCACAAATGCAACACAGTAATTAACGTATGCAAACAAACCCTCAGGTTCAAAGCTTAGATTTCCAAGAACATCTATGCAAAATAGGAGATTGTATAACATAAGCTGATCACCATCAATTTATAGAGTTTTCGTACATTTCCACGAATACTGAATTAGTGTATCTTACTACTCACTGGAATACAGTATTGTAATATGAGAGGTAGGTAAACACATGATCACCAAAATCAAGTGCAAGGGATAACATTTCCTACGACACCCTTCACGAAGTCGCATAAAAAACCAAGTTGAGGAACACAAGGGCTCCTTTCAATTTCTGTGCGAAACAAAGTGGACAGAATCTATTAAAAGAAGCCTGTCCAAACTTGCCATCACTAACTTTGTTCCATATGCACACTCAGTAGATATTAACCTATAATCACTTAGCTCAACACCTGTCAATTCAAATGCTGCCAATTTTACCAAGGAATTAGAGTGGAGTATTTGACAAACCCTTAAAGATTTGTTTATAGACCCCTGAAACTAAAATGACAACATAACATAACCCGAAATTATGGAACATATATTCATGAAATAAAGTTGAGTGTACCTGCCAAAAGCAGTAGAGGCAATACAATCTCACTCAGGAACCTCCCCATTTAAGCTCTCCTTAACAATTAAGTAACTTCATTTCCATTATCAATAGATGTCAATGTACCAATCACAATGCAAAAAATCTAGCATGGACCCAAAAAAAGCTGGATTGAACTGAGCGTTTCCAAGAATGCTCTGTTTTGAATACAACCATTCCTTTACGTATTCGTCAGAAATGGTGATCAATGTAGAAACCCATTATGGGCTTTGTACATTCCAGTGAGAAAACAACACCCATTTTGCGAAGACAAACAAATCGTTTCCGTTTCCAAGAATTTAGAGGAAAGTAAGGAGTGCTCTGTTCTTCGGAATGAGAATGTGGGAAGCACCGTACGGTTAGATATTGGAGATTTCCTTTTAGGGTCGCAAGGAATGAGATGAAAAGGATGTGAATCGGCCAAAATGGTTTTCTAGGTCTCTCTGAGATTTCAGATTTGTACCCTCCACGCATTTTAAGCGAAACTCTGTTTTGATGTTCGTAGCCTGATGATATACCTTGAATAGGGGGATCACACGAGAGTTCAATCTTGCTAAAATTTAAATGTGGTCCCAGTAGCCATCTCAAGCTATTTTTGGTATAAAGAAATGATAAATAATAGAATGAGAATGAAAATAAAATGAAATAGAGTAGTTATTTTTATTCTTTTATTTATTAAGATTAATAAATAATGTTATAATAGGATGAAATGAAATTTGTATATGATATAAAAATTTAATATTATGTCTTTACAAAATATTAGTAATATATTATTTAATTATTATATATTATTAAACATTTGTAATGATAGTGGTGGCGGTGCTGGCACCGGCGGCAGTTTAATTATTAAATATTTTTATGAATTTTTAACTTTTTGAAATTTTAAAATTTAAATTTTTTATTTTTTTAAAATTTTAAAATAAAAAAATAATTATCAAACATGTTTTATATTTTTTAAAAGAAATTTGATAACAAAAATCTTACTAAGTTTTGTTTTATGTTATTTCATGTGATGACCATTCTTGCTCTTGAAATAGGGAATGGTCATTCTAACAAAATATAGAAATGATCATTCCATGATAATGATTATTTCACCTTTAAATAATAGTACTAAACAAATAAATAAAAATAAAAATAAAAATGACAATTCCATTTCATTCCATTTTCTTATACCAAATATAGTTGAGTTGAATCTGAGGATCGCACGAATCAAAATTTCCCATGAGATAAACCAATTATATGGATGGACCATTTTCCCGTACTTGGGGTGTGTTTGACTTTTGAGGAGGGAAATGAAATTTTTATTTGATTTGAGGGGTGAAAAGTTAGTTTTTTTTTTAAATTAAATAAGAAAATACATTTATTTTTCCGTCTATTTGTCTCTCTCTTCGTTTTTATTTTCCTTTCTTGAATACCAAACACACTCCAAAGGGTTGAACCATATCTAATCTTGGAGTAATATTGTATAAGTATAATTTTTCAATAAAGTAATGTGAATGTTTGTAATTCTTTTATGTCAAACCAGACTCTTTACCTTTTATATTTCAAAAAGTGCCACTACCATGTCATTATAACAAAGTTTCTACCACTATCAAATCATAATGTTTTTAATTCTTTAATGTCATAATATCCACTTTTTAGATTTCAAAAAGTGATACTACCACGTCATGATGGTAAGGTTTCTGCCATTATCAAATTATTATGGTGAAGTTTATATATAATAATATTGTGACCATAATTTTTTTTAATTTTGACATGACCAAATTAATTTAGAGAAAATGTCATTCTTTTAAAAAATTTGTACGGACAAGTTTATCAAAATGATGTGGTAATTTTATTTTTGTGATTAAGAGTCATCATGATAATATTTGTTTAAAGGTGAAAGTCTCTCATTTAACTACATTATTTTATACAGCATTACACTTAATTTAGTGTTTATTTTAAATTATATACTTAGGTCATCCTATATGATAATGCAAGTTTATGCTTAATTGGAGATCCAAACGCGGTCTTAACTTTTTATACCAAATTTGAATTTAAATATTCAAATTAAATAGTGATAACCATTGATAAGGCGATGTTTGGTGGTGGCTTTCCGTAACAGGTGCCTATTTGGTAGGTACAAAATTATTCCAAGTAGGCACCTATTTGGTTGGTGTGTGACTCTTTAGAACATATTTTTACCGTCTATAAATACCTTTGCATTATGCATTTCAATTTATTTGTTTTTTTCCCATATGTTTTGTATTGCATTAAACGAGTCTTCACTGTTTGGTTCATGAGGCACGTAGATTACAATGTTTTATCTGTGTGAGTTGCAGATGCAGACATTCAAGTCAATTATTAGCACCTAGGGGTGGGTATTAGATAGACCGGACGAGGCTTACATCTAAAAAATTTTTTATTGAGTCTATCATCAAATTTCAAGCCCATCCAATTATAAAAATTCTATTCATAAGTCTGCCCGTTTAATATAAAATTTGTTTAATATATAATTTTTTTCTCTATAAATAATATTTAATAATAAAAAATGTAATTATATAATATTAAAATATAAAAATACATATTATTTAACATATATTTTGAATTGGGCCGGACTTTAAAAATAATTTTTAAGTCTGTTCATTAAACTAATCGGGTCAAAAAAAATTTTTTAAGCCCTATAATTTATGGGCAGGCTTTCGAGGTCTCGGGCTCTTGTCTGCCCCTACTAGCATCACTGCGAATGCGAATTTTGTCTTAAGAAAATAGTGTCAAACACTAATCTCATCATCATCATCCTAATTTGATAGATTCTACACTAATGTAAGTTTTACATTCTGATTTTCAGCAACTTAATAGATGAATTGTTCGCAAGTGATCTATCTAATATTCTGCAAGTATATATGAGTGTTTCTAGTTATTTTATGCTTAATTATTGCAAGTTAGCTTACTGATTTTCTATTTACAACAACATTTATACACACATTTTGGATAACAATTACTATTATAAGATACTTCTGCATACATAGTTGTAAGATATCTCGGTATTATTCTCTTCATCTAACTCAATCTCCATATTTAAAAAAATAAAAGAAGAAAATAATTGTACATGAAACCAATATTATCATTTTACATTGTCAATGCAATTTTGATATAGCTTTTTTAATTTATGCTAACTCTATTTTGTTTAAATATAGTTTTCCTACGAATATTGACAATTGACTTCTTCAAACTCTACAAACTCATAAAAACAAAAAATGCTACAAAATCTTTGACTTGCAAACTTATAAAGGAAAGTCTAAGAACAGCCGTGGCTATCCCTCACTCACCAGTTGATGGTCTTCACATCAATTAGACCCACATGTTGTATGTGGGTATAGCTGAAGTGGAGATCATCAGGTAGTGTGTGAGGATGAGAGATAACCACAGCTGTCTTTAGCATTTTTCATCTAAATATGTGACTAAAAACAAAAGAACATAATTTTTTTAGGGTTAAACTAATGTGTAAAATGAAGAAAAAGTAGTCCCGTTTGGTAACGTTGTTAGTTTTTTTTTTTTTTGTGTTTTGATCATGTATTTTTTATTGTATGTTTTTTGAAAAAATAAAAATAAAAAAAATATTTGGTAATTCAAATAAAAATTATTAATTTTTTACTATTATTATATTTATACTACAGTTATCATATCAAATATTACAAAATAATCTATAGTTATATACATACATACATACATATATATCACAAAATATCTTAAGGAAACTTTCCAGAAGTTTCCAACCTTCAATAACCCCCTCCTCTCCCTCCCTCCCTCTTTTGTCGGTGAACCCAGACTCTTCCGCCCCTTTCTATCCTTATTTATCTTCCTTTATTTTTTCCAAGTTCGGATGATTCATGGTACCTGATGAAGTCCTCCTCCTCCTCCTCCTCCTCTTCTTCTTCTTCGGGTGATTCACGGATGGTGACTCTGATCGGTGGCGATGGGCTGGGGTTGGGGTTGATGATGCCATGATGGTGATGGGGCTGGTGGCTGATCGGTGTGGTTTGTGGTGGCGATGGGAGCTGGTGGCTGATCGGTATGGTTTGTGGTGGCTATGGGGGTTGGTGGCTAATCGGTGATTTCCGGTGTGGCCAATCGGCTGGGGATTGGATGGCGAAGGGTTGATGGGTGGTGGGGGAGGCAGTTGGAAAAGGGTTGATCGGTGGTAGCTTTAGTCGGCTGGGTGGTGACAAAAAGGCGGTTGGAGAAGGGTTCCTCCCCTTTTTTCTCTTATTCTTCTTTCTTCAACGAGACTTCCTCAAATAAGTGGTCGGTGGGGCTGAGCTAGTTACTCTTCTTCTTTCTTCTTCTCTCTAGATCAGTAGATGAGGAGGTGCGGTTGTGGCTGGTTCCGGTAGGGGCTGGGGTGGTGGGGGGTGGTGTGATGGTGGCTTGAAGAAGCCGTTTGCTGCCATTTGTGAGGCCATTGGTGGTTTCACCGGTTTTTTTTGTTTTTGTTCTTCATTTTTTTAACACAAAAAACAAAAAATAGTTAACAAACACTGTTTTTGAAAACAAAAAAACAAAAATAAAAAATAAAAAACATTACCAAACAAAGAATGAGAGTATATTACTACAAAAATAATTCCCCTCAAATATATATATATATATATATTTCTTCCTACCTGTCACGGGTTGCCACCCGTGGCACGTCGAGGGCCGCGAGGGACCTTGGCGTGGGGCATGTCTGAGCATGATTGGCCGGTGGCATGGCAATCTCGTAATTTGTATTTTTCATATTTATTGGATTTATGAATTATGACTCCTCGAGGGGGTAGGATGTTTCCTCCTATCAGTTTGGAGATGGCTCAGAATGCTATTATAAGGGGGGGCATGGTGTTGACTCTACCACCCCCTGGTGCTACCGAAAGGGACAGCATTCAAGTGAGTCCCCCAAGGGAGTGGGCGAGACTTGGGGGCCGGCTGTGGCACGTGGCTGCAGTTCTCATGCTAATCAAGGGGCTACATGGGCGGCATTGTGCCCGGTGGGGCAAATGTTGGGCATTGGCGTCGAGGATGGGGTTGTGGCATTCGCACCCGCTACGCCATAATTATGAAGTGGTGGGGCTTATGTCCATGACGGATTGGACCTCGGTGTGCACACTTGCATGCCGTGTGTCTCGTGTGCACTTGCGCATTGGGTTCACGCTTGTGCACACGGCTGCTTGGTTTGGCTAGCATTGGTGTCGCGGGGCACTATGCTGTGGGCTTAACGGTTGCTACTCGGTGGTGCCTTTCCTTACGGGCAACCTTGACGCGGAGCGCTAAGAGCTTCAAGGATGGAGGCGTTGTGCCTAACAGGTGATGCTTGGCTGACGCGCGCATGTCTAGTTGCACATGGCCATCTGGCTTGTGTTTCGAGAGGGACTGGCGCTAAGCACATTGCTTGCCGTGTGTGCGCGCATTTGAGTATGGCGTTGCTATCGCCTATAGCTTTGGTTGCCTTATGGCTTGAGCATCAGAGGTCCGTGCTTAAAGAGTTATGCGGGGCATTACGGATGGATCCTGGACAAGCGCATAATCTTATGCCTTGGTGTTTGAGTTTGGCGGGACTATTGCTTGGAGCATAGTCGCCTCACGGGTGTATTCCGCTGCGTATGATCATGGCGGGTCGCATTTAGTGTCACCGTGTGGTGCCCGGCCTGCCAACCCGTGACACTACCCCATGCGCTTCTCTGAAAGCCCCTTTCACTTTCTTCTTCTATCTTTACTCTTTACATCACCATTTTCCTCAAGTCTCAATGCCCATCATGCCTGCACATCATGTCACGTTTTCAAAGCATTTCACAATTATATATATATATATATATATTTATAAAATTCAAATATCTTTTTAAAATATAGTATTTGAGTTAAAAACATATATTGGCTATTGAAATGTAACATAATAAATATAGTATTTGTGTAATGCATGAAAATAAAAAAGAAAAAAATAGTGTAAAAATAAATTTTTTTACTTAAAATATGCTGGCATTTACTTCTTTATAAAATTTACGAATATAAAATAGTCTTCTAAAATTATAAATACTTACCACTTTAAATTAAAGTGATACAAAAAAATTATTCATAATGAAGATAAATTGAGGTGATCAACTTAAATTTTTTTAAGGGAATAGCAAAAAGAAATATTTGAATAGGTTGAATTTTAAGATATTTGCTATAAAATCTAACAATAAATCAATTCATTTTGACCCGGTCATAAATAAATAGATTTTAATTAAATGGTTGGCCTAAAATATTAAACATTATAAAAAAAACAGCTAAATGCATTATATATGTGGCATTTAAATTAGGATTATATATGACCCAATCATAAATGAGAAGATTTTAATCATATTATTATATCTACTTTAGTTTTATATACATATTTTGAAAATATTATGTCCAAAGCTTTCTTTCAGATCGGATAGTAAGAACCTTGTTGTCTGGGCATATGGTGATTTCTAAAATTATCTATGTGTAAAGAGTCGACATAAAAGAGAGAACAAAAATGATACATAACTCTTGCCATCACATATAGGAGAAAATATTTAATGCAATGGTGATGTCACGTCATTATTGTTGACGTAGTATCATAAGCCAATAAAATCTATCTACATACGTGTGCTGTGATGAGATGTCATGTCAGTTAGTGGGGTAGTGTAGATAAAATATTCTAACTAATTCCTTAATTCTAGATAATGAAGATAAAAACTATATTTTGGTGTATTTTTATTAACTTGTGATACGACATTAACATGATGATGTGATATCACCGTTATGTTGAATATTTCTCCCACATATAGATGTGTAAATTTTATCACATTGCTCATTTGGTATATTGTCACTTATATTTCTATATAAAGTAAGAATAAATAGTTTCATTCGGTGTATTCATTTTATTTTATTCAAAAAAAAGTTAAAAATATGTGTCATTTCTATTTTAGAAATTTAAGAAAAGATTTGTAAGAAAAGTTCATAATTAAAAGAAATTTGATAATCCTATTATATCAATTGATTGATTGCTTTTAGAAAATTTAGAAGAAATAAACAAAAATGTAGATAGAGTTAATAATAGTACGACACATGTATCTTATATTATTAAAATTAAATATTTGAAAAAAACTGGATTGAAATTTTCAATTCAAAGATCTTCTAACAAATATAAAATATTATTTTTGTCCTTCTAAAAATATAAATTAAATGGATTTGAATACAAAAAGTCACATAAAGGAAGATGTTTCTAAAATTATAAAAGAAGAATTTTAAGAAAATTTAAAATAGAATTATAGTATTTTTAAATTTATGTAAAAAATTCTAAAATGATAGGAGATTTAGGGCTCGTTTGGTTGGGCTTTTTTCAAATATTTTGGGCTTAGCTTTTTTTGCTTAAAAGTTCCTAATTAGACCAATACAATTATAACACTTGCAATATTAATGCTTAAAAATTAAAAAATTAAAAAAATTGGATTGAGTCTTCAACTTTAAAAATTCAATAACATATTGCTATAATATGTACTATAGATTTCGGTAAATATAATTCATTAAAAAATTAAGATATACATAAATATAATTCAGCCAAAAACTAAATTTTAAGTTAGAATGTTTTGGAAAAACACCATATCTTTAAAAATTTAGAAAGATTTAGCAACCATATTGATTTAAAAAAATCAATAACAACACATTTATGTAAATTTAGAATATTATCTTGAATGGTCAAAGTTTCTATATTGACAAAATGATATGTTAAAAAAAACTATCATATTGATTAAATGACCAACGAGTTCATAACATGTGTATTTGTTTATTTTTTAAATTGAAAAACTTGAGAAAAAAGAATCAAGACTTTTGAGCTCAATGACCTAACAACATTTTGCTATAATATATAGCATAGATTTGAAGACAAAACATGTTGAAAAAAATATTTTCAAGTATCCACAACACTCACCTTGTCATACATTTAGTGAGCGAAGTGTAAATGATAAAAGTAGGAGGTGTCATTCACATAAGCAAGAGGTGTAATTCTCTTTCAATAGGAGAAGTCGCCCTTACAGACTAGTAAGTGATGACTCACCACTTAATCAACTAATCTATATTAATTAATCATAATTGAGACTAACTAATCTCACTTAATAGTTAATCACAATTAAGGTTAATCAATCACAATTAATTATAATTAATCTTAATTAATTAAAGTCACGTTGTACAAAAGTTTACAAAATTCAATTGACATTAATTTAAGGAAGTCAATTAAGCACGTTGTTTAAAGTATTAACCCCATTTATAGCATATAACATCTAATCCTAATGAGTTATGAAAAATCTCTAACTAAATTTATGCATCCAGGGCATTTCTATCCAACTTAACCTAGCAAAGCAAACACATAATGCATCTTTCATTGCATAACATGAGATTATAAAGTCCAAAATGTTACACGTCACCACCGCACACCACACATGCACCGTCACTGCAGGCCATTCCACTGCCTCACACCATCTCTGTTGTGAGTTGTTGTTGCGCCCCAATTTTCTGGGGTGTCCAAGGTCCTTTCGGCTCGGAGACCCTAAAGCACGGAACTCTGTCACTAGAACTTGTCCTCCTAAAAGGACAAGTGCAACTAGGTTTGAAAATTGGTTTGACTAAGGGCTTTCTAGAAAAATAGGAGTCGCCACCTAACTTGATAAAGGTGAGTTAGGGCACCTAGAACTAAGCGTTAATCTGAAGATTAAACTTAGAGTTTTTGAAAAAATGTTTTTGAAAACTCCCTCAAGAGAGGGTTTTTAGGAAAATAAGTTGTTTGGCAACATTTTGAAATGTTTAAGCCCTCTTTAAAAATAACTCTATTTTGGTCTTTCGGAAACAAAAATCTATGGTCCGGGGGTTGGTTACGTGTAGGGAAGATATCCTAATATCATCACCCTACCCCACCCTTTCGGTACCTATATGTCTAATCACCCTTGGTTCACTCACTAGAATAACCGGTTACCATTGTCCACTTAATATCCACTTTAGAACTTTGAAAAGGGGATTTAGTCATCACTTTTTAGATGAATGATGAATGATGCATGATGTAAGTTTTGGAAGAGATTTGAAAATAATGGAGGTTTTGAAAGAGTTTGGAATAGAAACTTTAAATTGATTGGAATTTTTGAAAAAGGGATTGGGGTTGACATAAAAGTTATGACCGCACCATTTTAGGTTGCCTACGTATCTCATTTGGCGAGAATCAAGTCATTCGTAGTTCGGGCAAGAGCCCGATGGAAGATAGGCGCATTAGGGCCTTTGGAAAGCTTGAAGACACATTGAGGTCTTTGAAAAAGTTTAAGACACTTGGAGGTCTTTGGAAGTTGAAGACTCTTTGTGGTCTTGGAAGTTGAAGACTCTTTGTGGCCTTCAAAGTTTTGACTTGAAATTGGATGGTGGAGTGTTTTGAAAATGATTTTGGATCACTTAAGGGAGTTTTGGAAAAATGCTATGGCATGACTCAAGAGAACTTGAAAGTGTTTTTGAAATCTTGTTTTAAAAACCTTGGAGGGATGTTTTTAGAATGTTTTGATGAATTAATTTTTGAAAATGGTTTTTAGAAATGGCTAAGGGTTTGGAATCATAATATGGACAACCTTAGAGGTTGTTCTTGATTTATCACTTGTCCTTGGAATCCCTAACCATGAGAGGACTTGGGACACCTTAGGTTTGTGACCTTTTGAAAGCATTTTTGGGAATGTCTTGAAGATGAAATGTAAGAACATTTGGAGAGTTAATGGAGTTGTCCTTTTGAAATCATGAGAGTAAGGGGTTTTGGAAAAATAGGTTATGAGAATAGTTTGAAGATTGAATGATCATTTAAAAAAGGGTTCAAGAGTTGGAACCTTGGAATGTATTAACCTTGGTTGGGTTAGCCTAGGGTTAGGGGGAGTCTAAGGTGAACTAACTTAGGTTAGGTTGACCTAAGGTTAAGAAAACTTGGGGTTAACTAACTAGGGTTAAGTTAACATAAGGTGAGGTAACTAGGGTCAAGTTAACCTAGGGTTTGGTAACTAGGGTTAAGTTAACCTAGGGTTAGGTTACTAGGGTCAAGTTAACCTAGGGTTAGGTAACTAGGGTCAAGTTAACCTAGGATTTGGTAACTAGGGTCAAGTTAACCTAAGGTTTGGTAACTAGGATCAAGTTAACCTAGGGTTAGGTTACTAGGGTCAAGTTAACCTAGGGTTTGGTAACTAGGATCAAGTTAACCTAGGGTTAGGTTACTAGGGTCAAGTTAACCTAGGGTTGGATTGAAAAAAGGCTTTGGAAGTTAGTTTAATGCACTTTTGGAAAAAGTTTTGAAAAACAAAACATGTATGCAAAAGACTTTGGTTGACAACCCTTTTGGAGATCATTTTCATGAAAATTTTGACTCTAGTCACGAGTATGCTTTATATGGTGGTGATTGGAGACCATTCCAAGCAAGGTTTTTTTATGGCCATTATAATCACTACCTTGACAAAAGTGTAAGGGGTCAAAAATCAACATAATGATGGCAATTTTTGAAAAATCATTTTTGATGCAAAGATGGAGAGAATGCATTTTTGAAATCATCTTCGGAGAAAGATTTTGAAAACCATTTTTCAAGGGCACCATTCCATTAAAAGAGGGTTCATATGGCTAACAAAAGGGAGACCACTCAAGAGAGGGTTCCATGGGGTCATTCCAACCATTAAACTTGAGAGAATGGAAACCTTGAAATCAAAGATCTTGAACATCATTCTTAGGTGATCGTAAAGAGAAAAGGGAACCATTCTAACAACTTAGGGCTCCTATGGCCAATATAAAGGGAGACCATTCAAGAAAGGGTTCCATAGGGCCATTTTAACCACTAAATTTGAGAGAATGGAAACCTTGAATACTAGAGAGTTTTGAAATCAACTTTCATACAAGTTGAAATACAATGATGCAAAAGTATGAATTAGGGGGTTGAGAGGGACTTTCTAAGGCATGACTCCTAAGGTCTCATCCTAGACTTCAAGGGGCCAACTCTTGGAACAATTTTTGAAGGACATGTAGAACTTGGAAATGTCATGAAATTAATAGCAATGTAAGCATTGTGGGATATGGAAATAAACATAAAATGAAGCCAAACATACAAGACATAATCAAAATAATAATATGCAAGGGGTCATGATTCACATGCAAGGCTTTTAGGCTTCACCACGCAAACAAGGGGCTCTTAGGCCATGCCATCTTAAAGTAGGCTAGTGAGAGGTCCCCTTACACGGTGACTCTCACTTGCTTTCCTCTAGGCATGATCTAGGAGCCCTCTTGGCTCAAGCATACAAAAAAGGGGGGTTGAAGATGGGGATTAAAATAGATAATAGCCTAAGTAGGCTAGGAGGGAGAAGAGAAGAGTGGGGGAGAGCACAAATGTAAAAGGGATACCACCTTTAGTCTTCAACACTCTTGTAGTCTTCAATGGATGTTTTGATTGGAACTTGAGCGACTTCAAGAAGGCTTAAAAGGCTTGAGTGGAGCGTATAAGTTTGTATGAGGCTTTGTATGTGGAGTGTATAAGCTTAGGAGGGGTAGAATCTATCCTAAGTGTTGGAGGGGAGGAATATATGTAGAGATTCGAGTTTCTGGAGTGATTTCAGTAGAGTTTCGTATCAATTTCGGACCTGGAATATGCAAGGGGGGAGGCCTCTATTTATAGGCAATCTGGAACAGACCATACGCATGGCCAAACTTTGGCCGTGCGCATGTAGGACATGCGCAGGTACTGTTCCATTGCCAGAATAACACGTGACACCCTATGTACTGGTTAAATCTTGACCGTTGATCGAAAGTCAGTCGATCTAAACAAAATTTGAGCACATGTAGCATACGCTCCATCACCTGGAAGATTCGCCCAAACTTTGCCTCGATAATTGAGTCAATCGGGAAGGTTCCAGGGAAATCAGTCGCACTGGAGATGTTTTCCCAGCGCTTCCGATAAACTTTTATGTTTTTGAAAAGTTTAAATTATGTTTGGAGGTGAGTGATATCGCCTTGGGAAGTGTGCCAAAAAGGACACTTTTGTGGAGCGTCTGTGATACGCTCCGTGTGTGTTCGAAAGTAGCTGTTTTCATTTGATGTGATCGAAGCCTTCGAGAAGCGATCTATTCGATCGGACCGTACCGATGGAAAGTACTCTGGAAATACTTTCTGGAATTTTCAAATTTACGCATTTCTCAAGTCGTTTGACGGTGCGCTTTGATTAGGGAATCGGAGAAAAAATCAATCTTGGCGGAGCGTCTACGAGACGCTTCAAGGGTTACTGAAAGTTATGGTTTCCGCACCGTATGATAGGGGGCTTCGGGAAGTGATCTATTTGATCGAACCGTATCGATGGAAAGATCTATGGACGAGCTTTTGAGAATTCCTTGATTTATGCGTTTCTCAAGTCGGTTGACGGTGTGATATAATCAGGGAATCGGGAGAAAAGACAATTTAAGCGGAGCGTCTGTGAGACGCTCCAGGGAACTTTTGTCAAGTCGTGTGAGTTTAGCATCGTAGGGTATTCCTTGGGTTAAACAAAGGCGGGTGGTGAAACCTCCGCTCGAAATCCTAAGGCCGATGTTGTTTTGGGGCATTTTTGGGCTTCCAGGGGCAAAACGGTCATTTTGACCGGAGTTGGCTGGAAATGGTCAGGAATGGACTGGTATATTGTGTTAGACGTGTAGGGCTATTCAGGGATGGTTTTGAGAGAGTCCGTTGCCGTTCAACGAGGTTTGTGCCATGCTGAGCCGCTCGGGGGCAAAACGGTCATTTTGATTGGAGTGGGCCGGAATAAGACCGGATTTGGACCGAATGGCGTGCGGGGGACGCCTGATGGTTTGACAACATTTGGAAGGATGGACTTATCGTTTTGAGGGATTTTGAACTTTCCCAAAACGTGCTTGGAGGCCCCAAAAGGGCAGGTTTGGTCATTTGTCACCGAGTTGGGCTAGCAGGCGCCGGTGTTGACCTAGGTGTTGGTTCCCAAGACCGCCTGGTCTCGAAAAACTACCTGTGCGGTGTTGGTCTCTAAGAATGTTTGGTCTTAGAGAGCTACCTGTAGGGTGGTGTTGGTTCTTGAGAACGCCTGGTCCCAGAAAACTACCTGGAAGGGTGGTGTTGGTCTCCGGGAACGCCTGGTCCCGGAGAACTACCGAATGACAGACATTCTAAATTGGCGGGCTAGCAGGCGCCAGAAGTGAACCGTCTGGAATCTTTGATGAGGTGTTGGTCCCCGAGATCGCCCGATCCCGGGAAGCTACCTGGATGGCGTTGGTTTCCAGGACCGCCTGGTCCGGAAAACTGCCTAGAACACTGGTGCTTAAGGCTTCAGCGGATCCTTGTGGGCCCGAGAAGCGACCAACTGGTTGGATTGGAGATTGAAAGGCTCATCTTGAGCCTGCATGTGTTGTGATGTTGGAAACTGAATCCGGTCGGGCCGGAGATTGTCGAGCGAGCAAAAATGGGGTGCTTACAGTTATCAAACAGACTCATCAAGTTTCTCTTTATTTCATGATTGGGTAATCGAAACCCAAGAGTTTTCTATATACAATTTTATTTGATATTGAGTTTTTTTTTTTTTGTGATTATAATGATCTGGTTAATCTCTTATCATGTTTTCTCTCTCTCATATGTATAATGTATACATATATAGGCACCTAATCATGTTTTCTGGAGGAGTGAAGGTAAGTTACTATTTTTCACTCAATTTTAAATCTTAGTCAACCAACTCCTGGCATTGAATCTAGTTATCTAATTATACACCCATCTACCCAACTGTCCTAATTTACTTGGCTACTAAATTAACTTGATCAACAACAAACTGTGAAGAAGAACTAGAAACAGAAGCTTAAACAGGGGGTCAAAAAAAGTAAAAATGAAATACAAATAATTGAAAAAATGGATAAAGAGTGTAATAAATAAAAGCACCAGAAGATGCAGAGACCACCCAATAGGGCCAATAGTAGAATACCATACTTGCGAGTGCAAAATGGAACAAAACTGTGTTGTTGAAAGTTTAAATTGGGCTGCTAGTCAGGATGGTATAGCGTGTATATTGAAGGTCTACGCAAAACCAATCCAAAAAATGGTGGATGGAGTGCAGCTGTGAGAAGGGGTGCTGATAGTAGTGTGTGACAATGGAAGGTGGTTGGCAAAGTGGAGAGAGAAAGAGAGAGGTTAAATTTTGTTGAGGGAATGCTGGGTTTATGTTTTGGAGAGAGAAAGGGGGCAGCAACGGAGGAGGAAGAATAAAAATAGGGAAAGAGAATAATAGAAATTTAGTAAGGTTGGGATTATTATAAAACTAAAGGAATATTAAGCAAACAAAGTAATCAAACACAGTATATAATCGAAGCAGTTTTTCTGGAACTGTCAAATAATAGTTAAATAGTTCTTCTGGAACTATTAAGGATAGATTTTCTTGATCACCCAAGAATGTATTTCTTTCATAATATAAAGACAACAGAAATGTAAATAGTTTACCTACATTCTTTGTTTTTTTCTTTCTTCTCTTTTTTCTCTTCCTTTTCTTTCTCTCTTCTCTCTCTTTTCTTCCTTTTTTCTTCCTCCCTACGCAGCTACTTTTATAGACAAAGAGGTGGAGTTGGTAATCACGTGCTACCAACTCCACCTACGATCATCCATACTTCTTATCAATTCTTTCATAACACTCCTCCTTGGATGACCGCTACAAAAAAAAAACCTTATAAAATCGTAGTGAAAGAAAAATGGGTGTGCTAAAATTGCTTTATTAAAACTCTGCCAAGAAAAACCCTATGGGAAAAAAAACTAATGGCGAAGGAAAAAGAGTACAGTCTGCGACTCCCCCTCATTCATACATCTGGTATGAAATTGAGATTGATAGCTTCAATTGTTTAGAGCTTTAAGACGATGCATGCTAATGTTCTGTACTAATTTCTCAAATGCTGCAATTGGGAGTGATTTAGTAAATAAGTCTGTCAAGTTGTCACTTGAACGTATCTACTGGACATCAAAATCACCGTTTTTCTGAAGTTCATGTGCATAAACGAACTTTGGCGATATATGTTTGGTTCTGTCACCTTTGATGTAGCCTTCTTTAATTTGTGCAATACATGTTGTATTATCTTCATATAATATCGTTGAGGTATCTTTGATCGAGGATAGTCCGCAACTATCTTGAATATGTTAGATCATAGATTTCAACCAAATGCATTATCGACTTGCTTCATGAATTCCAAATCAGAATGATTTGAAGAAGTTGTCGGTAATATCTACTTCACCGATCGCCAAGATATAACAGTATTACCATAAGTAAACACAGTTTGAGATCAAGCTTTATGTGGATTAGAAAGGTAGCCAATGTCTGCATAGCCAATTACTTCAGGTTGTGACTCTTTTAAATAGAATAAGCTCATATCAGTTGTCCCTCATAGGTAACGCAGTATATGTCCAATGTCGTTGAGTTGGCGCAGAACTATAGCTTGCCAATAGTTGACAGAGAATGATATATCAGGTCTTATACAATTTGTAGGAGATATAAAAGCACCGATTACACTAAGATATGGTACTTCAGGACCAAAATCTTCTTGAGGAGAAAAAAGACCTTTTTGTATATCAAGTGATCAGACAACTATTGAAGAATTTCATGGATGAACTTTATCAATATAACATTTTTCTGTATATGTCAACTGATGAATAAAATTTTTTCTGATAAATGCTTAATCTGCAAGACAAGACAATAATTTGTTCTCTCAAGATATTTAAGTTCAAAGTTATTCTTTAAATAACTAGTAACTTTTGTAATCTCTTTTAGAGTACCAATAATATTCAAAATTGCAATAATAAGAAATCTAAATTTCAAAAACAATGTATAGACAATTGTACTGTTCACATATCTTTCAATCGATATTTATTGGGATAATTGTACCATTTGCGTCCAAATTAGTTTAACCCATACAAGAATTTTTATACGTATATCATTACCTAATTCACCATATGAATAGACTGTTATACAATCATTAGATGCATATCCAGTTCTTCTGAGACTAACAAACTAATCAATAATATGAATGTAATTGTATTCTTATAAGATAGAATTTCTTATTATAGTTTATAACAAGTCTCTATGAGAAACCTTCTGGTACGAGTCGTGCTTTCTATCGCACTATCCCATTTTCTTATTGCGCAAATACCCATTTGTATCAAAACCGGTTTTACATCTTCAGGTGCATGGACTACTGGTCCGAATACTTTACAGCTTCTGGTGTTTAGACTACAGGCCCGATATCTACTGGTGTTTGGACTACAGGTCTGATATTTTCATCTTTTGGTGTTTGGACTTACTAGTTCGCATAATTTAAATTATACTCATGAGTTTGATTCTAACTTAGTAATTTCTTTTCAATTTGATCGATCATATTATCGATATTTATCGACTGTTTGTGGTTCAGTCTCTTCATTACGTCTAGTAATAATAAGAGTCACTTTAAATAGAAATATGTTGGCAACAAAAATGTTATTTCTATTCCATTGTTCTCTTGTATTCTCATTATTATTCATTGAGATCTCATTATTTTCAAATATCATTTCCTCTGCAAGAAATATCTTTTCAGGAGATTTCTCTTCTGGGAATTCTTTTACAGGAGTTTCTTCAGAAAGTTTAGATGATGAAAATTTCTCTTATGGAGGTTCATTTTTGTTTTAAGAAAATTGCTCTTCAGGAGTTCCTTCTTCAAGAAGGTGCTCATTTTGTTGTGCTTTCCTCTTTTGAGAGTTTAATTTTTACACCGACATTCCTCTCACGCTTTAAGCGCTTTGAAATCATATGCTATTATATGAACATATGATCCTACAAGAACGTCAACATATTGTCCTACAGGGACATTAATATGTGCTATAGCATTAGCAGTTGGTATCGATATGATTTGATTATCGTCTTTGTATCGGTGAATGCTTCTGGCAATTGATTTGCAATCATATATAAGTAAATAATTTCTTTGTGAACTTCATATTCACATCGACTTGTCCGAGGATCGTGCTACGTCTTATCTCCCCCTAATGTTGGGAAAACTGACGCAACATAAGGACTATCTACAAAATATAAGAGTTAACAGTAAATAAAGATGTAACAATTGTATATATATGTATGCAGAAAAGTTTTTGTGCAACCACAAACAGGTACCTTTTTCATTTCACCTAAACCTTCCTCCTTTATAATGATTTCCTAATAACTCACGGACGACTGTCTGCGGCTAACCAATGGGACAATTTTTTCACAATGAAGTATTGTACTTCTCCAGCAAGTAATAGAAACAATTTGTTAGATCCAATTGATAATAGTTGAACTTTCTTAAGTAAGCACCAAATACCGATCTAATCCCAGTTGAAAACAGACACCAAATAAGAGATATTTAACATAATTGTGAATTATATTTTGGGCTATAACAAATTGAATCACATTAACAATTTAATTTTCAATGTCTTATACTAATGAATTATACAAAATACCAATCGACATTAGTGACATCATCTAAATCTCTATTCATAGATAGAACTCACTTTAATCATATAATACTTGTCTATAGCCTTGCAATCAAAGGATAATAAATGCCTACATAATAATTCTAGAAAGTCCATAATACATTTACATGCAAATATAGTATAAGAAGATAAAAATTGTGCACATAAATAAAAAAAATAACAACTAACAATTTATTTTGCCTAGGTCAAGAAGATCTAAAATAAGTAGTGATAACATAAGTCGTAAGTTATCATTACTTAAGTGCTATATTTTTTTTCATTATATGTTATTGGTATAAAAATAGTAGAAATAAAGTAAAAACATCTATAAGATTTGAGCAAGTTTCTTATACTTCTAGTAGAATAGAATGTATCATCAATATACAGTTTTGTTTCTCTTGACGACATTATATTAGCTCTTCTAGAGTTTAGCTCGTTTGGAGCCTTCAATCAATTTTGTAATGCCTGATATTGTTTTAACATTAATTTTAGTTAATGTTAAGGTTACGACATATCAAAGAATTGTGTGTATTCTGATAATGTCTGCTTAGATATATATTTTTTTCATTCATATTTATAATACTGGAAGCATTGGTATGATCCATGCCTTCATATTTAAAATATATATAGTGTTTTATTGTCAAAATATTTTTATCATAGAAATTTTAATCATCATATTATTGGTACGTGACCAATGAAACATCTTCGTAATTCTTAGAAGGTTTATCCAACAAACTTTTTTCTATTTTATTTTGCTTATATTATTTCACTTTTGGTGACATTTACAATCTTCAGGGTATCTCCATAATTTCAAATATTATTACATTACAATCACGTCTGTGACAATGTCAATTGACCATCAAATAAAATTACATTCACTTCAGAAAATGTTATAAAAGTAGTCAAATGTATCAATTAGTTGTAGTACTCGATTTAGGGAGCTGCTGTTGGCCCAAGTAGGCAACCCAAGAGGGGGGGTGAATTGGGTTTTATAGAATTTTTAACAAGAGTTTCAACTAAAAAATCGTTTATGGATTTTAGTAACAAATAATCAAAGTATATGTATCAAGCAAATGAAGTGTACATTAGAGCAAGTATTTGCAAGCATGCATAATGAGCAAGTAAGCAAAACAGAGGCAGAAGAAATATGCACCAAATTTATAGAGGTTCGGCCAACCTTGCCTACGTCCTCTCTTCTTCAATCCTTTCGAAGGAATTCCACTATGCAATACACCTTACACAGCCGCTGGTTGTGCCATGAGTGCCCAGCTCACTCTTTACAAAAGCTTCTTCCCAAGCTTTCAAAACCCAATAGATTTTGTCCAAGCTTCTCTTAAACTTACAAGTGGTTTTCCCAAGAACACTTAAACTTACAAGGTTACAAACCCACCCAAACAAGAATGAATGAAGATTATACAAAGAGTGACTCTCCTAGTGAGTATACAAATGAATACAACTCAATGGATAACTTTAAACACTCAGCAAAAATATGTAACAGTTAGGTGCAGGTAATTTTCAGCTTTGAAGCACTTGATATGAATGGTATGATTGCTCTTCTCTCATTGTTTGAAGCTGTATGTATCTCATATATATAGGTATGGATCGATTCTAGCCGTTGGAGAAGTATGGGAGAAGGTTTGGTTGTGTTTGTGCCCATACCGTCTGTCAGAAAACTAGCCGTTAGAGTCTAGGAGTCGACTCTTTTCACAATGAGTCGACTCTTTTTGCATTTCAGCAGATTTTTCAAGTCACTGTCCAAATGAGTCGACTCTTTTGTCCCAGGAGTCGACTCTTTTCAACAGTCTGCAGAATTGTTTGTTCTCTGTTGCAATGAGTCGACTCTTTTTGGCCAGGAGTCGACTCTTTTAAGCTTCCAGCAGAATTCCAAGGCTCTGTTCGAATGAGTCGGCTCTTTTAACTTGAGGAGTCGACCCTTTTTTCAAAAACCCATATTTTTGCAACTTTTCTTCATTCTTTTTCAAAGCTTCCAATCTCTTCAAGGATAATCTAAATAGGCTTTTTAAAGCTTGCAAACACTTCTTCAAGATTAGATGACTTCCAAGAACATCTTCAATCCATTCAAGGTGAGTTTTCTTCATTTTCATCACTTGTAGAGCTCTTCCATTATCATAGCTTCATCCATTGATTCAAGTCTTCTTCAATATCTTCAAGAGAGCTTCCATGACTTAGAATCTTCATTTCTTCAATCAACATGGCTTCTCCATGGACTTCAACAACTCAAGAAGGCTTTCCAAATCTTGTGATTCCTTCCATGTCTTCAAGACATCTTTACATCTATCAAGAAAGCTTTTATGTTTTTGAGTTGGTCTCTCCTTTTTCCATTCTTGCAAGATGTCTTCAAGTACTCAAAGTCTTCAATCTTTTAAATCAAGACTTTGATCATTTTCATTCTTCTTCTTTGATATCCATCATCTTCATTCCCTTATAAAATCACCATTGTAGAATATGCTATTCTTTCATGCTTATCAATCTTCAATCTAGGATTTTCATTAACTTGAGATTTCTTCTTCTTATAATATCACCTTTGTAGAATGCATCACTTCATCATGCTTTTCATCATAAATCCTCTATTATGATAAGCTTCAAAGTCAAGATCTAATTAATAATTCATCTGCACACTAAGTAGAATTATTAGATCATTTAACCATGTTTTGTTATCATCAAAATCAAGGTATTGACTCAACAGCTGCATCACGCTGGATTCATGCTATATACTCATCACTTCAGGGATTGATACATAATAATGAAAACATAAGAAAAAAATGAGAGACAAAACCGAAATAGTGTGAGAATCATAAATAGTACCATAAATAATAATATAAATAGTAACTAATTTATTTAACTAACACTCTCGATATTGCTACAGCTGGAGCACGTTTGAGGCATAAAATATAAATATATTTTTCTATTATATCTTCATCAAGAAGATTTTCTCCACATTATTTTTATTATGGGTAATAAAAATTGTACTCATTCTTTTATTTGGCAACACTGTACTATCTCTTTGTGAAATATTACAATTGCAGGTGCACTAAATCATTGCCTTGCAACTTCAGGTGTATTCAATCATAATCTTGCAATTTCAAGTGCATTTATTGATAATCGTGCAACTCCAGGTGTAGTAAATCATAATGAGCTTTTTGAAAAAATATACGATTTTCTGATACTCGTATTTTTATTTTTATAAAAATTTAATAATGACACAATAGTAAACCAAAATAGACAGTTGCCATAATAAGTATCATTAAATAATAACGACAATATGAATAAAACAATAGCAAGCGACAAACCGATCTTATAAAGTAACAATAAGTACATAAACGGCGTGCAGGCTTTAATAAACATTTTACATGAATAATTGATTTTTTTTATTTTCTTTCTAAAAGCATTACTTCTAGAATAATCTCAATATAAAATATTTAAACCAATACATATAATAAAATCTGACAATAATCAGTTAATGATCATGTAAAAACCTTTACCAACATATTAATGTTAGGTAGGTATTATGATAAAAGACAACCGACAGAACTGTGACAAGTATTGTCATACTATTGATTAAATATTATTTATTATATGTTACTATGCAATTACTATTCATTACTGTTTATAAATAGTAGAATGAATAATAAAGTTCATCTGATCGATATATATATTATCATTATTTTTGTCTCCATTATAACTTTCAATCTAGATATCAAAATATGGTCAAGTCACATGTCTATGGAAAACTATTAAAATCAGGATTCCAAATCTATATATATATCATAGGCAAAAAATATAAGATTCGAAAGAAATAAAGCAACAAAATTTTAAAATAAATACTATTCATTTCAATAGTTGAACTACTGTTTATACTATTCATGCGAATTGAGTGAATAGTAAAGAATCCAAAATGAAGATAAATTACACATAAAATGAAGTATCTTCTTTATGTAAGAAAAAACACAACTATATTTTTCACAAGCACTTAAAGTCTCGTGCTGATAACATGTTATAAAACTAAAGGAATATTAAGCAAACAAAATAATAAACACAGTATATAATCAAAGCAATTCTTCTAGAACTGTCAAATAATAGTTAAATAGTTCTTCTAGAACTATTAGGGATAGATCTTCTTGATCACTCAAGAATGTATTTCCTTCATAACATAAAGATAACAGAAATGTAAATAGTTTACCTACACTTTTTGTTTTTTTCTTTCTTCTCTTTTTTCTCTTCCTTTTCTTTCTCTCTTATCTCTCTTCTCTCCTTTTTTTTCTTCCTCCCTATGTAGCTCCTTTTATGGACAAAGAGGTGGAGTGTAATCATATGTTACCTACTCCACCTTCAGTCATCGATACTTCCTACCAACTCTTCCATAACATGGATAACTTTATCTTCCTTTTTTAATTTTTAATCACTGGAGACTATTTATTTTACACATTCATCCAAACTATTAATGTTCACTTTTTTTATTATTTATAATTAAAAAGTTATTTAATTTTGGATCAAACTCAAACAGTGTAAAGCCTAATTAATTACCCCTACAAATAGCAAGTTTATTTTCTCGACTGTTTCCCCCTTTGTTGTGAGTCGTGACTGTTTCTTGTCGATTTTACCCCTCAAAAAAATTATTTATCTTACTTTTATTTTCTTAAGAATTAATTATAACTGTGTGTGAATTAAAAATTTGATGATAAAAAAGAAAATATGAGAAAAAAATAAAAATATTCTTTTATTTTATTCTCTTTTTTCTTCATATTTTTCTTTTGACTTAGTAAATATGAGTTCCAAAGTAATTATGAGTTTTAAAGTATTATAATATTTATTTCCCATTTCATGCAATTACTCAAAATCATAGTTATCAGAACCGAACCGGTTCAGCCACCGGTTCAACGGTTTACTGATTCAACCGTGATTTAACCGGTTATATAATAAAATAATAATAAATATATATTTAAATAAAAATAATTATTAAAAAAATTATAAATTTGTTAAAAGATACTCTTTTATTATTAAATAAATAAACAATTTTAAATCTTGTGAAAATTTTGATTTTTTATTTTTTTTTAAAATTGGCCGGTTCACTAAATATCGGCCGGTTCACTGATTTTTTAAAAAATCGGCCGGTTCGTTCTGTTCAATCTGGTTCATATGCATTTTTATAAATTAATCAAACCGTATCGATTTATGGTCCGATTCCCGATTGAACCGGTTCAACCGGCCGGTTCGGTTTGATTTTTATAACTATGCTCAAAATGGATGAGCTCAAGTCCTCTCAGGTGCTTGTTGACTTAGGTACCAAAAAAAATATTACACTCATCAGTTTTATTTATTAAATTATTATCACGAGAGAATTTTGTATTTATTAAATAATATGAACCTTTCGCCTTATATCTATTAGTGAAAAATAGTAATTGGCCCTAGCATTACCTCATGTACAATTGTCGAATCGTGGAATTCATTTCTAAATTCCTTACCAAAATTTCCTTTTTTGAAAACAATATTTGGTACAATGTTGTCGACGTGGGACTTCCAGTCCAGCAATATTGTCAACGCCGTTACGCTGAAATTTTCTTCCTCGATCTCCTCCATCAACAAGCTCCCATATCCCGATTCCACTACATAGCAATATATATATCTATGTCTATCTATCTATCTATTGAGATTTATTTAGAGAGAGATGATACAGCAGCATCAGCACCAGCACCAGCACCAGCACAAGGCACTACCTAGCGAATAATCCTAGTGCGGCACGGAGAGTGCCAAGGCAACCGAGATTGTTCGGCGTGTACCACCATACCGGACCACAAGATCCCGCTGACCCAGCAGGGGATCGCCCAGGCCAAGCGCGCGGGGGCCCAGATCCGTCGCGTGATCTCCGAGGACGGCCGCTCCCAAAACTGGAAGGTCTACCTCTACGTCTCCCCCTACGAGCGCACCCGATCGACCCTGCGCGAGTTCGGCAACTCGTTCCCAAGTAAGAGAATAATCGGAGTGAGAGAGGAGTGCAGGGTCAGAGAGCAGGACTTTGGGAACTTTCAAGAGGAGAAGAGAATGAAGGTGATCAAAGAGACCAGAGAGAGGTTTGGGAGGTTCTTCTATAGGTTTCCCGAGGGAGAGTCTGCTGCTGATGTCTATGATCGTGTTTCCAGTGAGATTTCTGATCACCCCATTCTCTCTGTTTCTTTTGTATTTGTTTTTGTATTTTGATAGCAAATTGTTTTTTTGGTTTTTGTTGTTTTCTGTGTGTTTTGGTTACTGTTTTTGTTTTAAATTGCTCTATACATGCATATATGTGTATGTAAATAAGTTGTTTGGTGAAAATTTATCGCAAAGAATAGATTTAAACCTGTTTAGCTAACCTCACAACACTAGAATCAATTGAGTAAAATGTCATTGATTAAGGACTCTAATGCAGGTGTCTTTTCATTTCTATGTTTTTGTTTACTAAACATGAAATAGTAGACAATGACACATTCTTCAATTATTTTGCTATTCCTATTTTCAAATATGAAGTTTGCTTTGAAAATGCTGCATTTCCTGAGAACTGGGAAAACAGGAGCCTATTTTTTGTTTTCAGTTTTTGAAAATCACAAGGTCAGCCCTGTTTATGGCTATAATGTCATTTTGATGGTGTCAAGTTCATAGTTTCTCTAATGCAATATTTGGATCTCGGCTTTGTTTGAGAAAGGAAAAGGAAAGGGAAATAAAATTATTTATATATATATATATATTCATTCTTTAAAAAAAAAAAAAAAAAATCTTGACATTCATGTTCTTTCTAATTTCCTAACCCAATCAAATAAAAGGAAGGAATTTAGCTACTTAATTTTCTTTTCTTTATATTTTTCTTTCTCTTCACAAATCCAATATCCCAACATAGCATAAAGAAATATTATGGGTTTAAGACTTTTGGTCAAATTCTAAAAATTTGCTTTCTGCCTTGACTTATTTTTAAACCAATTAGTTTCGTTGATCCTGTTCTTTCCAAGAACTGATGGAGGTAAGTTTCTTTTTCTCTTACTCAATTTTGTTGGGGAAGATTTATGTGGGTATAGTTTTCTTGTTCATAGAAGGCCAAATTTTCTTTGGTATTTGTCCTAAGAAGTCACTGAAGTACTTATAAACTGCTGCTAGAAGCAAGGCTGTATATTGTGTTACAGAAGGAGATTGAGCCAATTTGGAGATTGGTTCACAACTCAATGTTGCAGCTTAAATGAGTAATGCAGGGAGTGGCAAATTTTTGAAAGCACAAAAAAATATGATCACTTGGTAAAGTTCTCATTATTAAAAGCCCTCTATAGTAGTTGCTTTCCTCCAGTATGTCCTAAGCCATTCAGATTGTCCTCCACGAGGCTGTAAATTCCCTGGCTCACTTTTTGATGACATTCGAATTTGAAAACATTGATTAACTACTTGCTTTGTAGATTAAGTGGTATTTAGTTGCATCAACCTAAATGTTAGGGCTGAAGTCCCATTTTTGCCTAGCAAGGAAGAAAAACACTGGATTAGTGCTCCTTGTTCAAAGGAGGAAAACAAACATAGCGGAATGACTACAAACAGTTCTAGGGAAGCAAGCCCCCTTCACATCTCCCACAATAAGCTTCCCTTCTAAATGTTTGGATCTTCTCTCATTCATTTTCTTCAACAGAGGGCTGACTCAGTGTTGCTAAAATCATCAGCTACTCAGTTTGCCTCTTCCTAAATTCAACTGAGTCTGCATGTATCAGGTTGACTTGCCAAGGATTTAATCTTCTTTAACAATACAGACAATTTCTCAAGGAATATCTACGTTTCCTCCACTTTTATTCACCATCTTGGATCATCCCTCAATATGCAAGTATATGAAGCTGTCATTGGTTGCCAATTAAAGCTTGTCTCTGGGACTTTGCACCTGCCAGTGTTACTGTAGAGACTCTTTGGCTTCTAGGCTCTAGCTGCTGCTACAACTAGCAGTGGATCCTAATTCCTCAATTGCCACATTAGCTGGGAATCAATAACCCCATTAGCTGCTTTCCCAGCCTCATGTGTACCTGAAACATCTGGATCCACTATAAAGGTTATGGTGCTTATATGTTTATAATACGCACTTGGTGAAAAGAGTTAATGCATTATATGACTCCACTTCAACATGCAAAAACACACTCACATTGAAGGTTGAACAAAGTTTAATCCCGACTTTTTTTTCTTTCTTTTGAAGTCAACAAGGTCTAATCCTGACCACAGGCACGATGAACACAAAATTTTGAGAAAAAGATGTTTGGTAGCTTCCAATTCCTGTATTATGAAATAGCAGACTTTTCCCATATTTGTTCTTCTGAATTAGCAGTTCTAAGTGAGAAAACTATTCTTCACAAGGAGCAACATGACATTTTTGGCCTGGACCATTGTATACTAGCATCTGAAATCCAATTAAGACTTTAAGGCTTCAAATGCTTAAAATTCTCTGTCCTCGTTTATTGGCACCCCAGATCTCATAGAGATCTACACTAGTAGGTCCCCTGATGCTGTGTTTGGATCAAAGATTTGGTGAGGGAAATGGATAGAAATTACATCATATATTTGGAATCTGTCATTTTATTCTCCTTTTCCATTTTCTTTTCCGTACCCTTGATAAATTCGGTTTCCAAACATAGCATAAGAAAATCAGAAACGTGAATTTTTTGGATTAAGCATCTTACTTTGGAAATGGCTGTCAATAAGACTTCCATTTCTTATCAGAGTAGTAAAAGGAATTTTGACCCAATTGTTAGGCTTTATATATTAAAACTTTGGTATCATTGGCTGTAGCATTTGCAACTTCTGCTCTCACACCAAAAGCAAGTTTTGATTTTATTGGATTACTACCTATGGATGTCATTATTAGAAGAAAGCAAACTAGATAGTGTCACATGTATAGCCATCCCATGTTTCACCATCCCACTAAAAGCACTTGTTTGGTGTGCTAGCCATCCCTTGTTTGTGCTGAATAGACTCTCTAGTTTCTTGCAGCATGGCATGAATCGCAATGACTTCCACATGGCCATAATACTCTGATTCACAGCTCATCTACTTGCTTTCTCATTGAGTACTTAACAATTCTCCATTCTGGTGCTGCGTCATATTATTGTCCTAGTTTGTGCGAAGATGTGGTAGCTTCCACTCCAAATGTTTCCCTTTTCTCTTCATTTAGGTTTTCCTCTGGTTCTCATATCTTCTGCACTCTAGTGCAGGAAATATAGAAAATCGTTCCTCATATCTGAAACAAATAAGTTATGTTTTTCTCTCCAATGTGGAACTTATATAGAAGTAAGAAATATTCATGCATTTCCTCCACTCAGTTGCAAAAGCAATGAGCCAGGTTAGAGGATAGTGGTTTTGAAAATTCTCTCATGTTGAAAATGAAAATATACTAAAATCAAAATGAATCCTGCAGGTTTTCTTGAATCACTATGGAGGGACATAGACATGAACAGGGTTCACCATGACCCATCTGATGACCTAAATCTTGTAATCATATCCCATGGGCTAACTTTGCGCGTCTTCCTCATGAAGTGGTTCAAGTGGACTGTCGAGCAATTCGAGTACCTAAACAACCTTGGGAACTGTGAGTTTCAAGTGATGCAATTAGGATCCGGTGGAGAATATAGCCTCGCAATCCATCACACTGATGAGGAGTTGCAAGAATGGGGACTCTCTCCTGAAATGATAGCGGAACAAAAGTGGCGAGCCCATGCCTCTAGGGGTGATTGGAAAATTGAAAGTTGTCCCTGGTACCTTGATGTGTTCTTTGACAAACTAGCAGACTCGGCTGACAATGTTGAAGGTGACTGTGATGACAAAGAAGTTTGATGCTTTTAAGTATATGAATTTTTTGTTTTTTTTACATTGCACTCCTTGATCTGGTATTATAACGGATGAATTTAGTTGAAATGTTCGCTCTAACTCGATGTAGGTTCTTTTGTGGTAAATTCTCACCTTACAATTCATAAATTACTGATAGACTTTGCTGCAGTCATGGTTTGTACAATTATGTAGTCGCCATTTTTTTAGCATACAGCATAATATTTTGTAATTTCTAGCAATGCAACTTAGATTCATTGTAACGATCGCCCATACAAAAAATCATACCATTTGACAAATTTAGCCATTTAATTTTGTACAAAAAGATTTGATGGGCAGGATACTTTAAAAATATTGTGAAAATGTTTAAAGGAATCGGATGTCTAAAGTTCTTTAGATTAAATTAAGTTTTTTCTGCGAGTACTGCATCTAGGTGAACTCTATAAAATATCAAGTTCTTGATTTTTTAAAATGTTGAAAAATTTTAATGATAGTACATTTCACTCTTTGACAACACCAAAACTCAACTTTTGAAACATCTAACCAAGTTCATGATATTGAAATCAATCCTGCAATGTCGTATTTTAAAAGAAAATTGGTCATTTGAGTACACTTAGATGTACAAAAAAGAAATAAACATCGTACCAAATAAATAAATAGACAAATATAAATAACAAAAATTTAAAATGTCAAGCTAAAAGATGTTCAGGATTTCAAAATATGCAATTATGTTCTTTTGCAATGAAATGGTGCATTGTATTTTTATTATGAAAAATGTTGTTCTCCGAGAAAATGTGCGAAAAAAATTCCATCAAAATGATGCTATTTGAGACCCACTTATCAAGAAGGGTTTCACTCCATTCTGGGAGGAACAAAAGTGACGCAATACTATACTTGACAGTTAATATATTTGTCAAAAATACAGCCGAAGTGCATATGTTTGGGCCCCGATACTAATGGTTTGTTGCCAATGGCATGGTATTTATATTCATGTTGGGTCTTGGGCTTCCACGACCAATAGAACCATTCATGAGCTGCGTATAAATTAGGCCCTCAATCCAACTTGTTAAGGAGCTGATTCTCACTAATATTAGGTTGGATCCAAATGCACTCCTAATGGATTCTGCAGAGGGAAAGAGGGTGCTATGGATGTAGTCACTATGCATTTACCAATCTACAATATTTGATATGATTTTACATATATTGTTGTAAACTCCACTAATAGGTCAAACATGCAATTTGACCTTCTAATAATTAATATTTTCTGGTTAGTAAGAAAGGTAATATATAAAAAATATTAAATATGTACCAACTATAAAGAACATACCCCAGGTAATACAAACGATGATAGAAACATCTAAAACGAAACTAGTCTAACTAGAGATGGGATTCATGCAACACTACCCTCAAAGCCAAATCATAATAGCACCAGCCTTGGTTAAATCTATTTTTTTAAGGTATTGTGGTTAGGGTGTCCGAACTAGTTTACGCGCACTTTGAGATTAATTTCATTTCCAGTCTGATCAAAGACAAGGCCAAGGAGTGGACGTAGTTCGTCTACACTTAAGGTTATAAGTTTGACTCATGTTTCTTACTCCTGAGAGAGCTTCAGCCTCCAATGTACTCAAAAAAAAAAATTCTCAAAACCTCTTTAATCTTTGATTTGGGCATAGACTATAAAGCTTTTGAATTTTAACGCGATGTTACCCGAACTCTTTAAATTTGTGAAATATTTGTATCAGACATTCGACACTTGAATAAAAGTACTAGCTAGATTTGTATCTAACAAGTATATATAAGTAATTAAGTTTACTATAAAACTAAATATAGGACCTTTATTTTATGCATGAGTTGCTATATTTTAGTTTGTAAATACTATTTTATCTCAAAAAACAAAATAAGTATTTAAAAAAAGTTTAAATGTAGTCGTGTCCAAATAAATTAGATGAATATGATATTTAGATAGTATCCACACTTGAGTGTAAGTAACATATCTCCAAGAACCCTCCCTTCATCAACCCAACGTTTATGTCTAATTTTATTTTATACTTATCCTGATTAAATTAGTTTAGTAGAATATGATAGAGAAGAATAAAATAATTTTTGATAAATTAAAATAAAATAGTTAATATATTTAATCGGTCATTGTAATTTTAATGGCTGAAAAGTTCATGAAATTGGTCCAAAAACAGAATTTCAATGACAAAAAAAAAAAAAAAATGGATTAGACGGAGAACTGGGTAAGTGGAATGGGGAAAAAATATTTTAAAAATTCAAAAAAATTAAATCATAGAAAATTCTAGTTGCCTGAAACAAGTTGGATAGTTTTAACGCGGACCATTTATCAAAAGCTATTTATTTTATTTAATATATATTAAATCAGGGTTACTTTTTCAATATTTACGAAACTATGGTTAAACGTCTATAAAATTGACGCTTTTACAATTAGCGTCAATACTAATGATGATTTCAATTTGAATTTTGTAAAATTCTGTAAACAAAATGAAAACGTCAATACAAATGACGTTTTTCGTTTCTTTTTAAGAGCATCAATATGAACAACGCTAAACGTTGCCAACAAGAACTAAAAACGTCAATCATGTTGACGCTTTTTGTGTAAAAGTAAAAGCGTTAATCATGTTGACGCTTTCACTTAGAATATAGTTAATATTGTTGATGCTTTTAGGTTATATATCAAAAGTTTTGTTCGAAAGTGTCATTAGGCTTTCATCGCCCTGTGATTCTCTCTCGTGCTCTCGATGATGCCACCGCCGCCGACGCTACTCTCTCTCTTCCGACAATGAAGCCCTCCTGACGACGCGTCTAACGGAGTCTCGGTGAAAGAGTTAGTGCAATTTTCTCTTCCCGAGACTTGGTGATTTGAAAAACTTTGAAATCGAGGTTCGGATATGCCAAATCTTGCAAACGGTCTCCGTTTGGCGCTAAACTCGACACGCAGCATCGTCTTGGCAAACTACAGCTGCGGGCGTTGACGGCGTGTCAAACGAAGTCCCGATCACGGAGTTAGTAGTGAACGAGTTAGTTCAATGTGAAATAACCAAAAAAAAAAATTTTCTGATATGAAAACGTCATTGGCATTGACGTTTTCATTTCCTATAAAAAAATGTCAAACACATTGACAATTTTAATGAAATAAGAGAAAACGTCAATAGAGATGACGCTTTCCTGTTCGTTATTTCTAAATTCAAAATTCTATAGATCATTAAATGTAAAGCGTTATTAGGATTGACGCTTTTGTTAAAGGTGTCACTCTTAATAACACTTAACAAGGGTTTGATAAATATTAAAATTTTAATCCTTTATTAATATATATTGATTAAAATAAACCTTTTTTTTTCGTAAAAGAACCGTTTTAACGCTTTCGTTTATTAGAGTCCATGAAATTAAGAAACTCATCTAATTATAAAAACGAAGTTAAGATTTTTTTCTCTATAAGGTTATAGATATAAGCAAGTTGCATTACGTTGTAGGGTCCCAATGGTTGAGTTATAGTCAAATTCTGATTCTTGACCCAGATCCTGAAATGTTACGTCGTTGTTAGTGAGTGCTCTTTACTTTCGCATCAAATCTAATTTGGGTTTGTTCTTATGTTCCAAGAAGCTTGAAACAATGGGTATGTCATTGTTGATAATGGGTGTTCTTTGCTTCTGCACTCAAATTTAAGTTGGGTTCTTGTTTATTTCGTGTTAAGAACTTTTTAAGTATCTTGAACTATTTTTAAATACTTTTCTGGAAGATTGATGGCTCACCCACCAGACCATAGGTTTTGTAGTCCTGTGTTTGTGAGATGTGTGTTGGTTTTGGTGAGTCTGTTGGTTGGTTTCTGGATTTTCTGGCACTTGAGGAAGAAGTCATATGCTCGAGCTGCATGTCCTCCATGTAGTTGTGATTGCTCTTCAGACATCTCCATACCATTAGGTGAGTTTCAACTTTCACTAAAATATTGTAAGTTTTCTGAATAGAAAAATATTTGCTAATTAGCTTTTGGGGATCACTCTTGTTTCTTGTTTTTATAGAAAATTTAGTGTAGTGATTTGAGCCATGCATTATTACCTCTCAATGGAAGATAAATGTATACTGGAAGTAGTGATGCTTTTGTAATATATGAACTTGTTTTAGCTGTCTGGTTTTATATATATTTAGTCTTTGTAATTGCTCAGCTGGTGATTTATTTGTTCTAGTTTCTGCAATGATACAATAAGCGTTTACTATGATAATTATACAACATTGTTTGTTTTTCTAGTTGCTCAAGTTGCCATAAGCTTTCTTTAATGAACTGACTTCTACATTGGATTACTCATGGGTGGAAATCTTGTATGTGTAGCTAAATTCAGATTGCTCCCATATTTGCTCGTTCATATTGTAAAGTGAACTTTTAATGTTAATTAGGGAACAGCCTGCTTTTGAGAAAACTCAAACTGCATGGACTTGTAATGCTATGCCCTTCTCTTTTGTGGTTTTTGTCAATCATTCAAACTAGCTCATTTATAAGAAGACAGCGAAGGTGGCAATTGTTGAGGATAAGACAAGGACAAATAACTCAACTCTGCTAGAGATTAGGTCTTGTCCAGCTCTTGTGCAGGGAATGCACCAGCAAGTAGATCTGATTTTAACAATTTGAAATTTGTGACAATGGTAAGAGATGGCAAATGAGAATCAGGAACAAGGTGGTGAAAATAGACATGATAGAACTTCATGAAGACATCTGCCCTTAAGTGTATTGAGATGAAGGGTTGTTAAGTTGAATTGAACTAAGTGGTTCTGGAGGAAAGATATATAGAATTTTCTTTCAAATTTTTATTTATACAGCAGTCTATGAGTTTGTCTTCTTTTTACCCTTCATTTGGAGGGTTCATTGTGGACATGGGAAATAAGTGAAAGTTAAAATAGTCTTAGTATCCCTCAATTCTCAGACCAGGAAATAAAGTGTAAGGAGTAACTTAAAATGTTATGATGAGATTGTGTCCTCATAGTGGTATTTTTTGCAAAGCAGTCTGTGGCCTAAGAGGAATTTTGGGGGAAAACAAGCTTGTGCTTGTGAGAAAAGTGGAGCCTGTAGTGTAAGTAAGTTAATCTCCTTGGTGTGGAACTTGGGCATATAGTGGAGTCCTTCAATGTCTCATACCATGGGTTTGATCTTGTGATTTTCAGAGAACGCTACAATAGTGGTATTGGTGCCTTGGATTGGATATAGAAAAGGCCTGTGGTGGTTGAGATTGCTAAACAGGGGAGATTCGCTTGTTTGGAGCACTTCACTGAGTTATACTACATATTTTATGTCCTTTTGTGGCCATGACATCAGACAAGCTTCAAAAGGACTTCATTTGGGAAACTTGGGGATAGGTTCAAGTTCCATTTGCATGCTGAGAAAAGGTCAATTGGTTGACCTTTTGTTGTGAGGAGCCTAATTCTTTAGGTTGAATGGTTCCAATTTGCAGAGGAGAATAATTTGCTTGTGGAAATTTGCAGTGATTTTTAGCTATAATAAGACAGTTGCCAGCGGTAGATGGTAGAGCAGGGATATTAGAGGTAGCCTGGCCTAGGTCTTTGGAAAGCGGTCATGAATGAAATGGGGTGCAGTTGAAAATATGGAATGTTTGGTGCGGGCTACTTTCCTTTAGACAATAATCCCACACAGGGATCTCTAGGAGATTGCAACAGGTAAGTACTAAAGGACGTGTTCTATAAATTAAAAGAGAAAATGACCGAAATATGTGGTGTCTGAAGACTGTTTACTAAAGACGTGTTCTATACATGAATTCTGAAATTCCTATATGTTCTCGCATTTTGGACCCCTCCAATTATAGATTTGAAAATTCTTGATTTATTGGTTTCCCTATTTGAATAGCCTAAAAAGCTAGGCTATCTGAGTGTTTGAATAGTTCTTTATGGAGTCTGGATGTGCATTCTCAAGGCGTATATGTCTAGGGAAGTGAGAAAAAACTTATCATCTCTGATGGCTTTCATTTTTATGATCAGTGGTACTTGCCCAGGATAATTTTCCCATTTAGCTCCTTTTGTGTATGATCAGATATCTGGAAAATCATGGTGAATCAAGAACTTGGAATTTTTTTATGTATCATTCTGCCAACTTTCTTTTCCATAGGAGTTTGGTTTTTAGTTGATTTAGTTTTCTTGTTATTGAGGCGGGCCTAGGAGCAGTGGCGAGGTTGTTCCATTTTGACTTGAGCGTCACAGGTTTCAAAACACAGAAACAACCTTTTTGAATAGGGAGTAAGGCTGTGTACGTTTGAGCCCCCAGCCCTGCAGTGGCACGTGACTCCTGCATAGGACTGCCCTTTTTGTTTTTTCTTGCTTCTAACTTCATAAACTCAAATTACACAATTTGGTAAGTTAAGATAGATATATTATATACGGATTTGGGTACATGTGCTGTATGTGGATGTATGTCTAATTTTTTGGATTTATCAGGTTCCTGAGGGTATATGGCTTAATATTCTAATTGGTGTATCTTCTTTTATTTCCTCAATTAATACACACACACACATATATATATATGTATATATATATTTGTTGTGATATGAAGCCTTCAACATGGTCACTTCACTCATGCTGAAGCAAACATGTAAACAAAAAAATAATAATATATACATGGCCAGCCCCGACACTTGGGTTGCTCTAGCCCGACCCTGAATATGGTCGTCGTCTTACTATTAATTCATTACCAAAAAAAAAAAAAGTCATATAAGTTAAAAAAAAAAAAACCAAAATCAAGGTTACAGTGTGCGTTTGGCTTGAATTACATAAAAAAAAATCAAAATCAAAATATAACCCTAGTTAATCAGTTATCATACTTTATGATTAGCATGATTCGATTCAAAGAAAACAACTTTTCCTTGCATTTTTTGAAGCAAATTCTTTAATTAAGTCATCGCACTTTAACTTAGCTAAGAACACATTTTCAATTGAGATCATAGCTAATTCACTTAATCTCTTTTGTGACATGGTAGTTCAAAGGTAAGTTTTTACTAAAAAAACTCTTCTTCACCGAAGCAACTGTAACTGGTATAGTTAACAAAATTCGATAAGCAACTTGGGCTCCGAAAAAATTTTTTTTGGTTGCCCTGGCCTAGGGGGGTTGCCCAAGCACAGGGGCTTGCTGGGCTTACCCTCGGGCCGGCCCTGAAGATTCGTACATATATTGCGTAGTACAGTTGAACTACTTTGACATGCTACGTAGTTGATCCAACCAAACATGTCTGCACATTTCCCCTATCCATACATTTGCAATATTGTGAATACAAAATCGCCTGCTTCATCAGATTTCTCGTTGTCATTGATATACACGGTAGTGACACTGAAGTACCAGTGTTACTTTCAGACCACCAGAAAAATTATATGTGTGTGTGTTTTTTTTATCCAAAACCATGCAATAATAACGTCAGGACTTTATTCCTTGACAAATGGCGGACTTCAGCGATATAGATTAGACATTTTACTGATAATCTTATTGTTCTTTGTTATTTCCTTTTTTCTATTTCTTCATGTCTGCTGATATTTTACTAACTTTAGAATTAATTTTCTTTTTGGAAAAGGATTATTCTCTAACTCTGAATCAATGTCCATTGTTCTTGCAGAAATTTTAAACAGCTCATATTCAGGTCAGTCAGTCAGTAAATCTTACACATGTTTTTCTTGTCTACACTTTTTATTCAGTGGTCTGTGGGGAGTGTGCTGCTTCTGTCCAAAAAGTAAACCTAGCTGGATTTGAATTCAAGTAACTGTTAAAAGGATGATGGTGAGTTCCACTGTTAGAAGATAAGTCAACCAAAAAAGAAAAAGAAAAACAAAAGAGTTGGACTGTTAGAGTTGGTTGATGAAAAACTTTGTAATTTGTAGATATGGAAAAATTCAGAAACTGAGTATAAATTTACCAAACAGATTAATATGAAGAATGACTTTCAGGGATGGTGCAAAAAGAAAAAAAAAACAAAAAAATTACTGAAAAGCTCTTGGATGTTACATGTTGGGATAAAATGAAAGCTTTTAAAGAATTAGAGAAAACATAAGTTGTGAGAAATCTACTGCTGGTACTGTTGCTCATGTACTGTGATAAACATGTTATCCCTTGATCTCAGTCTCATGGAGAAACCGTGAGAGGCGAGGTCACCACTCACAAATGCAACATTGCCGTCTAGAAATATCTATCTCAAGTTCATGGTTTGACCAAGAACTTCTCTCAAGTTTCTTTCCTTCTACAGACAATTATATCATTTTGCTTATCGTATTTGCAGACTGTGGTAAAAATCCTGAATTGAAGGAGGAGATGGAGAATACAATTATAGATTTTCTCTCAAAGGAGCTTAGTTTACTGAAAATTGTCACTGCTGATAACTTTAAACGAACCAAGGCATCCATCATGGATGCGAGGAAAACTTCTGGCCATTATAAGCAAGAAGCAGAAAAGTGCAATGGAGGAATGGAAACTTGTGAAGAAGCAAGGGAGAAGGCTGAAGCAGCACTCATAGAAGAGCATAAGCTCACAGCATTGTGGGAGAAAAGAGCTCATGAACACGGATGGAAGGATGAAAGAAGAATATATACATGAACATAGCTTTTTATTGTTTATACAACTACCGTAAATATAACCATGACAGAGTTTTCTTTTTGTCATTGGTCATTTATCCATCTGGAAATGTGATACTTTAGAGCTCATATGAAGGGAGAATAGGATACAGGAATTAGTTGTAGGCTTCTCCCATTTATTCTCTTGTTGGAGGAAAAACACTAGTGTGCTTAGGGGACAACTGAATGAAAAATGTTATTCTTTCAGAATTTTTGTATAGAATTTTGAACTAGAATAATGTGGCAGTGGCAGTTTTGTAATTAAAATGCATTTTAGTGGGTTCTTTGTTTTAAAGTGATAAGCCCACAACTCAGCTACATCATTCTGGTTATATTTTCTGGTTATATATTTTGGTTGTATAGCATTACTCCAACTGAATATGGAACCAAGTTTGCGGGATGTAGGGTGCCTAATATCTTTCTTACCTATAACTTTTTTGAGTTTTTGGTCAAAATAACATCATATTTTAAAAATATTTCGAGTCTAAGACTATATCCGAAGTAATTCCCAAACCACCACTTTAAAAGCCATATTAGTTGCCAAGATGGAACCTTTGCAACGTCGTCTTTTTCAAATGTTAAAAAACGAAGGTCTAACATGATTTTCTTCCTCACTCAATTTACATTCTCCTTTAAAGTTCTTTCACCACCCACACACATGGCTACTATCTGCTCACCTGCCAACATTAAAACCGCAACTATGGCCATTAAATACCCACCACCGTCAAGTTTGACCACCACTCTCTAAATCATCATTTCTGCTCATCTCTCTCTCTATGCGAAAATTGAAACCCCCAACTCTCTTCGCCGCCATATGATCTATTCTAATATATAGAAGAAAATCTCAATTGTTGTTTTTAAAGTTGGATAATGCAAGATAACTGCTTCTCAATAACTTTAAGGGTACCCAACTATTTCATGTAATTATTTTTAACTGTTTTAATTATTCAAAGTTTTAATTATTTTAATACATAAAGAGAGAATCTCAGTTGGTGTTTTTGAAGCTGGGTAACGTAAGATAACTGCTCCTTAATAACTGTAAGGGCACCCAACTACTCCATGTACTTATTTCTAACTGTTTCAATTATTCAAAGTTTTTGGACTTGGTATCTATCTTCTCCATTTGTAATTCTGATGAAATTTCCGGCAATGATTTAAGAGAAGAAAAATGATGCAACTACTACACCACCTTGGCCTCCTCTCCTTCTAACTAGATGCTACCACCATTTAATTCACTGAACCACCACTTAACTATTGAATCATCATCTCCGACCTCAATCTCCACCCATTAAACTCACCTCATAACCATCTATGATATGAAACATGACAATGTTGACCACTGATGTTGCAGTTAAAAGATCATTTCCTCCCTGTCGTAAGAACCGAAAGTAAAAAATGAAAAAACAGTGAAAATTGCAGAGAAAATATGATTAACACAATAGATACATATAAATTAAGGTACGCGGAGAGAGGGTGTAGCCAGGCTGTTGGACTCTGGCACACTGTCTGCATTTCTGTAAATGGTGACGATTATGCATTTAGTGGGAGTAATTGAGGCATTTTAGGAACTAGCACTGATAAGGCATAGATACTTCCAGGATTCTTGATGATCCAAGTTTGGAAAACATGCCTGCGGAAATAATATCTTTTAGTGCTCGTCTCAGTGCTTTAATGATAGATGACGGCAAAGATAATTTGGTGCGGTGGAGTTTGGTATTCACTTTGAGATCTAATTATGAATAAATAATCCTTATAGTTCCAAATTGATTTGGTGAAAAGGTAATTTGGTGCAGTGAAGTTTGGTGCATTCTCTACAAATTGATTCTCTGCAAGGTTCTTTCACCTAATGCCTTACAGGAGGAAGAGAATAAGATTTTACTTGCTTTTTATAAAAGATGACACGGCAGCCTTCCACCGTGGCAGTCCACGTGGCACAAAAGTATCAAATTGGGAATTAACTTGGAGAGAATGTTAGATTGGGAATATTTATTTGAAAAGAATGTTACTTGGACAAAAAAAAACTTTTTCCACGCATGGGCCGTAACTATTTTTTCAAATCTAATTCCAGTGGCAAAAGTTCTAATTTTGTGATCACAAAAAATTAGGACTGGACACAGGAATCGGTTCGTATCCTTGTAACTTGTAACTTTTAACTTTATCAAGAGCAACGAACGCTTCTGGGGCTGCTAATGAATCAGCCGTCCATAGGCTATGCATAGGGATCAGCCAACTACTACTACTACTACTACTACTACTACTACTATTTTTGCAAAATTTCACCATCTTTGCCTTGTGACATATGCGTTCATATTATTTATTTTTGCAAAATTTTTATTCTGAGTATCATTGATGCAATACATAATTCTATTTCTCACCTCATTTTGCCGCCTTTTTTGACAAACTTTTTCTCATTTAGACTCAAGCAAACACGGGAATGAAGATTTTTCTATTTACTCATTTGCATTTTGGTGCTATCCGAATAGCTCTTACCTCTCATGAGAGAAAAAGGTTACCTGTTATTTCACATATAGCTCTTATTGATTACAGATTTTTGGAACATCAACATGTTGGTTCACGACTTTTGGAATATTAGCATGTTGGTTCGCATATAGCTCTTATCGATTCCAGACTTCTGGAATATCAACATGCGTGCATTGCAAACTACTTTGAATGCTGGCTGCCCAGTGGGACTGTGCTAAGTTATTTAGGAATATCAGCATGCTTGCATTGCAGACATACAAACTACTTTGAATGCTGGCTGTCCACTGGCACTGGGCTAGGTTATTAGCTGCAACATATTTTTTTGGTAAGTAAGAGGTATATTAAAGGGCACCATGGGTGTCACCCATAATACCATATACAAAGAGTAGCCTAGGTCAAAAGGCAACTACACAAAAAATGTTACGCACAAAACTCCACAAATTCCAAAAATTGGTTCAAAGAGGGATCAAAAGTACCCTACACAAAAGAGCTAGAATCCTGCTTTTAATGCCCAAGACAGGCACTTCAATACCATCAAAAGACCTGCTGGAAGTCTTTGACACGCAGGGATTTCCCTTCTACTTCAATATGGGAGATCTTTAGTTCAATAGCACTTCCAAAATAGCTAGGAGAACACCAATAAGGACCTTCATTGCTCAACCAGGATTGTACATACAATCTTCCTCTTCTTTCTTTTTAAATAAGGTTCCAAGGCACAAAATCTATTTCAGCTTCATCCACCCTCCAAAAGGGCAACAGCCCACATCATCAGTTGCAGGCTGCAAGAGGACCAGAACACTTCGTGCCGACTGGTGAAGACCATGGCCACTTGCCAGGAGATATGATCAAGCCTTTTAGCTTCATCCACTCTGTACCATCATGTCCAGTGTTGCTCATTGCCAAATGTTACGGAACCTGCAAGGGGTGCAAATCCCAAAAGTTTCAACGTTTTCACAAGTGGAATGCTGAGAAATGCACCTGCTTGCTTTGGACATTTATTGAAAATCTCAACAGTAGCTAAATTCATTACAAAGGACATGCCTTCAGAAAGACTAGTTGATATTTTGGCTTTTTCCGTACACATACAGCAAATGGAGTGGGTAAAATATTAAAGCCCCATATCCGGTCCTTCCCCTACTTTCCAGGGATCAAAAAGGAAAATGAAAATGAAACGAAAAAAAGATAGTAGAAATCCAAATGAGGCAATCTTGTGCACCAGGTTCTTAGCCCAGTGAAATTACACATGGTTAGATGATAAAGAGTTACTTGAAGAAACACATCCATTAAGCCAAATATACACTGTCCAAAACTGCAAATCCAGCTGCAACACCTCCCTCATTCGATGAAGAAACTTTTGTCCGCATTAAGTAACCACATTGCTTATTCATAATCACATTATCTTTGTTTCTGCACATTCAAATGCTTCGTAATTAAGCAAAAAAGAAAGAGGCAAGTAGCAACAAGTACATGAATAAACATTTAAGAATAATAACAAAAAAGAGAAAAAAAATTACATTCTACACCTTATAAAATGCATGGTATGGACATATTTAGCCCATAAAGTAAAGTGGGGAGAAAATTGCTCCTTTGGCACTTTTTTTTTTTTTGCTAAACATAAAATATAGAAGGGTGCGGATCCTTTTTCCTAATTCCTTCGGTTTTAAGTCTGGTCTCGAACTAAACTTGATTTGAAAGAAAAAGAATCTAACTATCAAACAAACAAAGAAAAAGAGAAACACCTGAGTCTCATTAATGTGTTAAAAAAGAGGAGAAATAATGTGCATGGAATCACCCTCAAACTCAATTTGTGGAACCTTGACATGTTACGCACCTTAGATAAGCACTATATATCCCAAGTTCTGAGATAGCGTGATCTTTATGACAAATGCCCTCACGCAACAAAAATGTGGGTGTAACAGTTGGGAAAATCCTTTGCATAAGGATATAGGCAGCATCCTCTTCAGTTCCTTCCTCTTGCAATCTCAGTAAACTTTTCCTCACATCGTCACCATAGATATTATTCCCTGAGGAAGGATGTCAACTCATCTTCAATAGTAATATAAATGTAAATAGCGAACACAAAAACAAAAAAGAAGATAAAGCTTAAGTAATGGAGAACCTCCGCCTTCTCTTTGTGGTTTCATAACATAAGCTTCAGGATTTTCAATTGCATTCTTGGCAATATTTGAGTCATCTAGACTCCACAATCCTGCAAAGCATTTTCGTAGTTTGGCAATGTCATCTTTGTTCTCAAGAAACCTGCTCACAACAGAGGAAAATCAACTTCATAGAAGATAAACTGGACAGCGTAAATGAAGCTCATTTTCCATGAAGTTACGAAGTCAATAATATAGTATGGTTTCTACGAAGGCAAGGACAGACAAAAGTTCAAAGAAAAAACTTTCTAATTTACTTTTACTTTTAAAAGTGAGCTCTAATATCAGGGTAATCCTTCAAGCAATTTGTGGTGGAAAAACATTGTTTAAAAAAAAAACAACTAGCTTTTACTTTTTGTTAAGGATTACCAAAAGTTTTAAGGTAATTACATACTGAAGGTCCAAAACAATGCATATCCACATTCACTTCAAATTTAAAGAACACTAACCGATCAGTATACTTTCTTCTCATAGCGATCATGAATCAAGCTTTTGGAATTGCCTCAAAACATAGCTAAAATTGTAAATGATCTGAATGAAGAGCAGTAACAAACGATAGTTAAATAATGAATATTACCTCTCAAGAACATTGGGTTTCGCAAGCTCTTGTTGTATCTTCTTGGTACCTGCTAAATGATAAGAAATTGAAGGGCACTTGATGGCAGAGGACTGCTCCATTAATAGCCTAGCACTCCACTCCTACAAAATGGATGAGGATTTATTTAAGAAACCAAATAGTAAGGTCACCTTTGGGTGCAGGAATTGGGAGTGGACAAAAAACTAGATTCTGCAAAATTAGTGAAATATTCACAAGATAATAGGTTTAGAATACATTAGCAGCGTCAGTTAATTTAATGTGAAGGTTGGGATGGTGGAACCTCAACAAAAGTCAGAGGACATGACAGATACGTGCTCCATTGACACCTTAGATATGCAACTACTGACAACCAATATTGCCTATACAAGAGAAAGCCAACTTTCTCTATGGATTAGAACCAGAATTGCCAGAAGCAGCAAAATGAAGCATAGCTACTCACTGATTCCGAAGGATAATCAGTTGGCGCATACCCAGCTCTGAAATAGATGACTGCAATTGCTTGACCACCACTGCAAGAGAAAAAGCTTTCAACTAGTTAAAGTTAATCACATGGTAATCCAACTAATTTAGAACAGAAAAATTCAAATATTCAAGCCACAAAGCTACATACACGAGAAGGGTTCCATCTGGTAGAAGCTCCCCTTGCTCATCAATTTCTGCCAATGTCTTCCGAATAGTTGTAACATCATGTGTATTACAAAGCTAAGGAAAAACATCTGAAAAAAATCCTAAGCAAAAACTTTCCATGGAGATAGTATAAGCACAGGAAAATAGGTATGGGAATCGAAACTACTTATTCCTATTTGACACATGTATTTCTAAATTTCTATTGTCCAGATAGAAATTTAGACCACAACCATAACTACAAAAAAGGAACTTCATGAAACTGCAAAAAAGGATATTTTTCCCTCAGTACAGTACAAAGCCAATGTTGGTCGTACATATTGCGTTCTTCAGTTTGGACCACAACCATAACTACAGCCCTGTAAACATATATTTGAAAATAGTGATACCTTGAACTCGGTGAATGCATTTTCAGAAAAGAAACAAAGAACCTCATTCAGTCAAATCCAACCTTGGATTATTACATTCAGTCCAAGCTTTAGCCAATGCTTCAGCAAACTGACTCACAGCAGTATTTCCAGGAATCCTTCTGGAATCTAACCCAAGTTGTTCCTTGTATTGATTCAGTAAGCTCCTGTAAAATGACCAGAAACTACTTAAATGCTTCCTATTTTGCTGCTTGTTTTTCTGGATAATGCATCAAAACATAAGTTTCTTCTTTGAGACCCAAAATACAACAAAATATTCTACAACTCCATGGTGTTAAGTAATGAACAACTTCACAATTTTGGGGCCCATTAGAGGGGCAATATCTACCTAGCACCAGGTGAAATACTCAGAGAGCGAACGCTAAGGGAAGGGGGAAACGAAAGAAAGAATAGAAAATTCATATTCAGATACTGCCAACACTGTTATGAGGTCACACTAGGGCAATCGCATAAAATTGCGGAAATCAAGGGAATTTCAAAGCAAATGCCATCGTCTAGAAGAAAATTAAATTCTCATTATGGGTTATATCTGGGTGTAACAAAACAGTTCCAATTCCTCACCAACATACTTGAGAAAGGATACCATCATATTTCATACAGGGGACATGGATTCATAAATAAGTGTTCTCAATCTAAAGATCTAATAAGAAAAAAAAGTGGAAAATTAATAACAATTGAACCATGAAACTTTTTTGTGCAAACAATTCACAGTAGTCACATCAACGACTTTGAAGAGGGTAATAAGACAATTTTGGGCAGGGTATCACACTAGACTGAGCACCAAAAAATTATACACTGAAAAAAAGAATGCATTGATAAACAAAATACACCTACAAATAGATAAAACTGTCCAAATATATATTTTTTTGATAAGTAAACTGTCCAAAATTTTAGTACACTTTTGATAATTCAAGGTGTGAATATAAGCTAAATAATCACTTTCTTTGTGACGACAATGACCCAACCAATGTTTGTTCAAGAAAGACAACCGAAAATTCTAAACACCCAAACCTTTACTGCTAACACACCTTCCAAGTTCGTGGTGGGCAAAACTTGACAGGAGAATGGAAGGATGGTGTCTCAAGCTCTCCAGTGTCCTTGCTAGACAAGAGATGACGTATTTTGGAGCTAAAAGCAGAATATCAGATTTTTGTGCTGACAGCATAGGCCTTTCAACTTCCAAGTCATCCAATGTGACTCAGAGTTGTATTTCAAATTCATTATACATGCCTAATACATCTGAATTGACTGAAACTACTTGTGAGACTTATATTTATCATGCTCTTGTCTTGATCCGTCTGGTATCACATTAGCCTCAATCTCAACTTGACTCAGCTGAATTTTCCAGAAAAGGTATGAGTTTTGAGCAAAACAACGTAATCAATAGGAAACACAGGGAAAAGAAGCATATACATATCATGCTTTCTGTATGTAATTCCACTTCCCATGTTTCTTTTGTTATCTACCACCTTCTTCCCTATTGCTTTCTTCCACGCCACGACATGTCCTTTAATACCTATGTCCCACATTTTGGAAAATAACTAGGGGTTTGTTCCCTCATCAAAATCCTATATTTTTTTTGCATTCATTCTTACTGTGGTTGAAATAATATCCATGGATTGGTAAATTATAATCACAACCATTTTACATATATCAGATTCAAAATATGGTTGTGCTTGAGTTGGACCCAGAACAAACCATATTGAACCCTCTATACATGTACCACCATAAAATGATAGTGAAGTTTCACCAACACTTCGGTTATAGCAATTTGAAAATTTCACAGGAAATTCTCTCTCCGTAAGGCTTCAGATTAATGATATATGCCAGTTTTCCAATATGCAAATTATCATAAGTAAAATATTTGTAATAACTACAGGCTTCCTTCCTTGACTCTTTTAGCTTCTAGGATTCCTAGCTCTAATCAATAGGTAAAATGGGATTAGAGCCTTGCTCCTTCTATTTCCTTAGGCTCATCAAGGAAGACTCGCTCTAGATCTTCATTTGCTTCTGCTTATAGGATAGCACCTTCAGGAAGTTCCTTTTAAAGAAGGGGACTATTACAGGATACTTTGCATACAGACTAGTTGCATCTGGCTGCCTTCTGCTTACAGAAGGACTCACTCTAGGAAAGGATTCAAACCCAAACTAGTCCTACCTCTGCTTTTAATGCTCGGATGCCTAACTCAACTCTCTGATGCGAAGAGAAGACCTCTCCTGAAGAAAAAAACAAGCCCTTACCAGGCAGTTTAGAGCAATTTCTTATTGAGAAAGTGAATTCCTAAAAGAAAAGGAAAAGGTAAGAGTGTGAAAATCCCACTGATTCATTCTTGTTTTATATTAAGCAAACTCTCCAGACTTTCTCAGAATTCAACCCCTTGCGCGCGGTATTGCGTGAAGCTTTGTGTATGGCGCGCCACACGGCCTTGGGAGCTCCTTTCCTACCCACCGCCCTTCTATTCACATCCGCCGCCCCTGTTCCTTTGCGCGCCGACCGCCCTGTCTCAAGCCGAGCCTAACCGAAGCGATCTCCTGTACACGCCGCCTGTCCACGCAATAGAGCGAGTCTTCCTTAGGCTCCACCGCTAGCGTTCTTCCATACAGCCATCGGAATATCTGCTTACCAGGGCAGATGCCCCTTTCTTCTTTTAAGCTTAATAAGATTCTTAATTTTGAACTGCAGCCTTAGCCCTAGCAAAGACTCAAGACTTTTAATTTGAATAAGAAATTATGTCCCCATCGGCTTTAGGAAGGGCCTTAACCAGCTCCAAGATCTCAGTTTGCATCAGGATTTCAATTCTCACCAGGAGCTGATTGCTCTTAAGGACAAACCGATGGAACATAGTAATTAATTTATCTCTCCTGATCCGGTTTAGTCCTTAACCTATCTAGCCGGGCTTAGTTAGCTTTTCTTTGGGAAGTTCGTTTTACACCCTCCACCTCCCCCCACTTATATTAAGTGTGCATAGCCTCCCCACAGCCTTCGGGGTCAAATCATGAAAGGGATTGACCTAAGAAAAGTCACTTCCTACTTCTAAGGTGGACAAATGACATAGAATAAGATGGCATCGAAGAGAGAAGGACAGTTAATCCAATAGTGCAGATAGGACCATTTCATCTAATAGAATAGATCACGTTTTGGGAGTTCTCTTTCTCTCTAACTATCCATTTATTTCATAATAGAAGAAAGAAGGGGTTACATGATTTCACCACTGGCCTTCATAATTGAAATGACAGTGTATCCCAAGAAGCCTTTATGCACGGTCTTAGTATCCACGAATACCATGCAACTTATGCATCACTTTGAATAAAATTTGAGAGCTCTGAATATGCATTTCGGTTTCAAGACAGAATATATTCTTTTAACTAAACCTCATGTGCAAAGCAAAGTTCTTTAAATAAACCCTTGGGGCTGGGAGTCTTACTGCTATACAACCAAGTCCACAGAATTAGAAACGTCAATTACGTATCCATACCATAAAATTAGCAACAGGTATATAAGATCTAGCAATGTTGTTCAATAAATGATTTATTTATGCCTCCAGTACATCGTTTTACAAGTTCACAATTCTGACAAACCCATCTATTGTTAGGTTTGAGAAAACTTGTAAATGCAAGCTGTCCCTAAAATGCTTTGGGCGCTTCAATAGCGTGCCACTGCACCAACAGATTTAAGTAGACAAGTCAATACATGAACTCCTTAAATGGTTTTAGGTGACTTCAAAACTACACATAATGTTGCTCTATAGTTCCGGTCATAATACTCTTTGACTATGATAACAGTTCACTGAAATTTCACAAACAAACAACATCTAAGTACACCAAAATATCACATTATTATAGTACCATTTGAGAAAAGCAAGCTACTCTTAACACCATATTAACCTTCTTCTATAATTATTATTATAATTATTTTCACTAAGTACCAAGTTTGATAAAGGTTACAACTCTGATTAGCTTAACCTATAACCTCAAGAAAAAATCAGTTCATAATTTAGGAGTTTTTGGCTGCAATTCCTATTTCGACAGGTTGACCAAAATAACCATGCTGCTGCTTCATTGGAAAATTTGAAGTTTGAACCTAATGTAAATATGAGAACAACCACACAAGTTTGAACGATAATTGTGACTCCCCTAGTGACTTTTTAATGCATGATTTGGCTATACAAATAACATGAAAGAATAAGAGAAGCAAGCTTATCCAACAAATAACAATAACTATGAAGACATCAAATATCACAAAGCTGATCAGAAACTTAACCTGTGAAGCTCACTGACAAGACTACTGAGACCAGGAAATGAAGATGAAATTGTGTTGAGTTCTATCTGGAGAAGTAATTTAGTTTTCTCATCGAGCATATAATCGGAGCGATGTAAACCCAAGCGTATTTCCTAGGCGAGCGATTGAGAAAAAGAAAACATTAGTATCTTCTTCCCATAAAAAACTTAACTTCCCTTTAAAAAAATCTCTAGGATTATCTAAATGAAGAGACTAGGTTAAGAAGCTGTCCAAAAAATAGAAGAACTATCACCAATCCTTTTTTAATCCATGACATTCAAAAAAGGGTGTTCTGGTATATATCATTAGCAAAGTATAATGATGTTGTTCTGCAAATAAAAGAATTTAAAGGAGCAACTAGCATAGTTCTATGCTATAAAAATCAACATTCACTGCCTCATCAATATAGGCTTACCTCTTTCTTGTTAATTTCTAGCATCTTGGAATGAATATCTAAAAGTCTGCAGGTGAAAGCATCCACTTTCTTGGTTCTAAGATGTAAAAAAAGAGAAGAATAATTTCAGTTCACATTTGCCACCACTATTTAAGAAAACAAAAAAAGAAATTAGATTAAACTACAACAAAATGCTACAACAAAAAGAACCAAGACAAACAGACAGAAACAAACAACAAATGCAAATTGAATATTGTAAATAAATATGGGAAACAGTTTTTTTTTTTTCCAATTTGTTTCCTGTTTTTCCTTTTGGCAAGTTAGTATGGAAAAACCTTACAGGGGAACAACAATGAAAGAACAACATTGAGACAAAAATTGGGACCTTTGCAAGTCAAAAGGCAGACTCCACAATAATACTGCAAATTATACCTCTCCCTTGTCAACCTTTTGAACAAAGCTATAAACAGTAATTTAACACTAGAATGGATGAAGTGGAATAGTTTTAGTTAGTACTTGATAGATTATGCTAAGGAATTTGAACAGGCAAGAAACATGCCTTCTTGCATAAAAGTAAGCATAGCTAAGACAGACAGATGAAGGGCAAGACAAGAAAGGACATGGTTCAAAATGACTACACCCCCAACAAGGCAGGAACAACAGTCACCAGGCATAACATGAGGAGTCCGATGATGGCTGAGAATAAAACAAACCACTTCACATAAAAAGTGCTTTGGGACAATCAGTCCAAAGGCCAAAAAGGACATGTATTGAGTTAACAAGAAGATATGTGGGACCGTGACATGTAGTGTTTTACGGAATGGAGTTCAGTGATTATGCCCTACCAGGCAAGGACAATGTCATCGTGCATTCAGAAACTCTGAAGTCATCTTGAGGTCATGGACTGAGAGGTCACCATACCAAAAAAGAAGTTTATCATTCATGTAAATGCTCCTACATTTGATAGGAGAATTATGGGCCATAAATTACAGCTGGCTTCAATCCATGATTTAACAAAAACAAGGCCCTCAATGGACATAAAATAGCAGGACAACAGTTTTATTTACCCCAAGTGGTTTGGTTAAGAATTTGTGGAGTTAGTCATGTGCAAACAAACTCATAAAGCATTACCACTCATGTAAGCAGGCAAGTGTGTCTATGTCTCCCATGTAAACAATATTACTTCAAGCCCAAGAGAAAACATGAATCACATTATAAAGAACTTGCCTCCACAAATAGGTAAACACTTCATCCTAGCTTAATTGCAATTTCCAGATAAATAATACAGACAATGAGAGAGAGAGAACCTGGAGAGAGAATACTGTAAAAATTTTCCATCCAAACTCACACGATCAACAAGTTCATTGAAAATAGGGGCCAATTCGCATGCTTCTCTCCAATGACTTTCTGGGAATGACATGGGCAACAAGGCAAATGGGGCATGAACCATACCCGCCCCAGGCACTTTTCCTGATCTCTGCAAGTTAAATTACACAATCATCACCACAAGTACATGTAGCTCTATTCTTCACATAATTCTTGCCTTTCTTTTCTAAGTGCCAATTGTCATCAACAACTCACAGAAAGAGAGATACAATTATACACATTCATATTAAACCATTAGGCAAAAAATTCTGAGGAAAACTCATCTTTCTGCAAACTAAACGAAAATCAGCACTGGGTATGAACTAGTTAATAATTAAGGCAAAGAGAGACAAGGCCAATCCCTCCTTTATCTAACACTATCAAGAGAGAGAGAGAGAGAGAGAGAGAGAGAGAGAGAGAGAGAGAGAGAGAGAGAGAAATTGAAACATGATTCTGGCATTTATGTACTGACCGGCACATTTTTGTCTCCAACGACAAGCCCATGAAGTGAACTCCAAACCAGGGCATCATACACCAGTCTCTGAATTAATTCCGGCTCAATACTGTGAAGATCAAAGATGGTTTTTGAAGAATTTTCCTCTTGGGTTCCCATTCCTTGAACTCTGCCACACTTTACAGGCAAAAGTGCTGAAGATGAGGATTGGGTCATGGTGGTCTTTGTGGATTTTGGATAATGGGTTACAAAGAATCTGGAGGTGGGATTGAGGATAGAGTGTGATTTTGATTTGCGAGGAAAAGAAGTGGTAGAAGCAAAGCAAGCGCTATTGGGCAAAGAGAGGGAGAGAGAGAGAGAACAAGATGAATAGCCAACACCCATTTGGACCCCTCTTGTTTCCTCTTGTAGACTGAAAAGTGAATGTCATTACTTGGCAGCCAGTGCAAAGAGAAATTCGACTTGGATTGGTACCTCATTTTCTCTATGACCATGATGGGTTGGAATTTTGGTGCTTTGGTACATTCTCTTCTTATTTATTTAATTTATTATAAACTATTTATATTTTGAATCAACTACTCTCTCAAATTTGTATGGAGTCACTTTTTATACAAAATATATAATTTTATATATTAAATGACTCTCTTAAATTTGTACCGAGCCACTTTCTACACAAAATATATAAATTTTATGTATTAAATGAATGATAACAATAATTACCCTTGGGGTCACTCCTAGGTGTTTGAGTCAATAATTACTCGATTTGCGTGACATATGAGACTATACAGGTTTTGAGATTAGTTAACGTATGTGTAAGTTAGTCTAAACACCCGATTAGACACAAAAAAAAGAATGATAGGGAAGATGAGAGATCGAACTTGAAGACACCATCTTAGCATAACCCCCAATGGTTGGTGATTTGGTACATTCATTGTCTTTGATATTGAGTAAAGCCATTTCATTGCCGTTCATATTATTAAAAGCAATGAAAAGCCAAATTGTGACACTTCAAATCAAATATCCCTTTTTTATATTCGTTTGTGACCCTCTATGTTTTTTAATTGGCATAGGGCCCCATATATCTAATTGTATAATTGAAGGGTTTGGTACTTTGGTGTTATTGAAGAAGACTAACCAGTCAGTGTTTTGTTAGAAAATTTTCTCCAAGTGAATTGGATTTTCTGAGCAAGACACAAAATTATAAGGCACTATACTTGTTTTACAAATGCATGCATTTCATGAGATAAAAGTGTAGGCGTTTGAGCCGCTCATTTTCTTGACACAAGGAATTTGAGGTTAATGTAGATTCAAAGTGCCTTTTGAAGATACTATAGGAACCCAAGTTCAGCGCTATTCGAAATGACGTTTTTATTGAAAGGGCTTTTTCAAAGAGCATTTTAGGCTCGTATTTCCTTGTAATAATCCCGAAGTAAAAGGAATACAAGAAATCGTATAAACGTTTTTTCAAAAAGCATTTTCTAAATAACGTTATTCGAAAAAGCGTTTTCTATAGAAACGCTTTTTGAAGTAGCATGTTTAAGCGGGATTAAACCCAAAACTCCAACTCTTTGTCTCATTTCTCTCGATCTCTGTCTCTGTCTCTGTCTCTCTCTCATTTCCCTCGATCTCTTTGTCTCTCCTCTCACTCTCACTCCCGATCTCTCTCTCTCTCTCTCTCTCTCTCTCTCTCTCTCTCTCTCTCTCTCTCTCTCTCTCTCTTTCTCGATCTCCCATTTCGGTCAACATTGGAGGCTAGGGTTTGGGTGAGGGCTTGTGGAGGTGTCACGCTTCGTAACCCGGCCTATGCAGATTTAGGGTACATGACCGGCCAGTAGTAAGGCTACCCGATGCTGCATTACATAAACTAGTTGATCACCTGTGTATAATCATTTAAAATTTGCGGAAATAAAATCTTTTATAACTTGAAATATGATCCGTGTTATACATGGTAGAGCTGTGCTTAATCCAAAACATAACATATATAAGGACTAAATCAAGGTCCACTAAAGTTATAACATTATATCATTACAAACATTGGGTCTAGCCCTCAAACATATTACAAAACATAGGCCCGTAGGCTGCAGTCCAAATATCCACGTAATGGGCCTCCCTTAAGGCCTCCCAGTTTAGTCACCTAAAAACATTTTTAGAAAACGTAAGCTAATACTTAGTGAATAACAATAATGCATGAGTATAAAATACCATAGACTAACATTTATATGTAATGTACATGGCAATAAGAGTACTTTTATGCATATGTGACATGAACTTAGAAATGTATAAGCAAAATTTTAAAATCATATGAGGCATTGGTTTTTGTATTAAAACATTTCATCATTTCTAATACATAATGTTAAAGAAAAGAGGTAAGCGTGTTGTAGTAGGAGCTATTCGAGCGTGACATGACTAGTCATGAGCATAATGTATCATAGCTGGTAAGCGTACAATCACATAATATCAGGCACATCAAATATTATCATTCTTAGTAACTTATAAAGCGTAGTTTTGGAACTATGGGTAATATAAGTATCATATTGAAATACTATAACATTTCAAACATAGCATCATAGGAATGAGACATAACACATAACACGATTTCATAAGGCATAACTCTAAGCACCCCATTTTTGACCGCTCGGCGGTCTCTGGTCCGTCCAGACTTGTACTCAAGTCAATATGGACGTATTCCAACCGAAGTCAACTCTCTAAGTTTAATCCCGTCTATCCATCGCTTTGCGTGCCCACCAGGCCCAAATAGAGGCAAAATGACCAAAATGCCCTTAGGGGCATCGTCCTTTCCAATTTCAAATTAGGCACGTTTTTCCGAAGACGTTAAGTCCTCTTTCCAAATTTCAGTAGGCGCGTCTTTTCGAAGACGATAAGTCCCCTTTCCAATTCCACATCAGGCACGTCTTTCCGAAAACGGTAAGTCCCCTTTCCAATTCCAAATTAGGCACGTCTTTCTGAAGACGGTAAGTCCCCTTTCCAAGTGCGATTCTGATTCCAATCCCTTTCTCGAGACAGTTGATTTCTCGAGACGGTAATTTTATTTTTTGGCATGTTTTCTGAGGAAAATCTCTTCGGAATGGTAAGTCCCTTTAAACCTGTCGACCGGGACGAGACCCCAAGTCCCCTAGATGGTAGAACGACCCACCTTTGGCGCCTGCTAGCCCGCTAATGCAGAAATGTCCGTTTAGGCATGCCTTTTGAGAAAGTTAATTCTTAGGTGCTAAGTCCCTTTAGCAGCTTCCCGAGATCAGGCAGTCTTGGGAATAATCGCGAACCGTTAGAGTAGCAAAAGTACTCGTAAACATCGCAACCGTCAGAGTAATGGAAATACTCGTAAACAGGTTGATACGGGGAATTGCCAACAAACCCTTGTATCACGAGACCGCCGTCAGAGTGACAGAACCACTCAAAACCCAGGTCAACACCAGTGCCTGCAAGCCCACTTCGGCGAAAAAATGACCAAACTGCCTCTAGGGCTATTTTTTGGCGCGTTTCTCAAGAACACACCTAAGTTCTCAGAATGCTAAGTCCACCCTTCCAAGATTGTCTTAAAGTCAATCTGGCATGATTAGGTGCCCTCCAGTCAGTTTCGGGTCAATTTCGAGACTTTTCAATCAAGATGACCATTTTGCCCCTAGGCATCCGAATGCCCTGGGGACCACACTAGCTTTGGGTATCAAACCGGTAGCTTCCCAAGAATGGTTTTTATAGTATTCCCGACTTTTCTCTATCTTTTTGGATCATTCCGAGTCAGTTCCGGCAAACTCAGTGCAAAATGACCGTTTTGCCCCTAGTGGGCCGGTCACCTTTTCCAATCACACCGGCTCTGGGTATTAAACCGGAAACCTTTGGGAACATTCTGAATAATGTTTCCAAATCTCAAATCTTCTTCCAAGACGTTCCGAGTCCATCTCGGCAGCTTTCCGGCCCGGTTGACCATTTTGCTGCTAATGGCCCGGTTAACCCCTTTGACAGATCCTATCCTCATTTTTCAAGTCAAATACCTCCGGGACACTGTTGTAAGTGTTCCTGTCCTATTTTGATCTTCCGGGCCAATCCCGGTCCCATAAATCCTTCCCGGACTTTTCAGAGTCATTCATAGTGAAGCTAGGTTAAAAATTGCATGGTAGTCACTAGTACAAGCGCCTAAATCTTCTCAAGATACGTTGCTTGCTGACCTTAAAACTTTCCTAACTGGCTGGCGCCACTAGTAGTGGCGTCAAGCCAAGAAATGGCTTGGTGTCACTCCTAATGGCGCCAAGAGAAAATTTGGCCTGGCGCCATTGCAACAGGCGGAGTGGCGCCAAGAGGAAATTTGGCCTGGCGCCACTGCAACAGGTGCCAGGTCTATCCAATTTCTATAAATACAGAGCCTCCTCCAGCGTGAAAGAGGTCCACAAACTCAATCTGAAAACTTGAATATTCGATATACAAAGCTCGTAGCCTCCCTAAACCCTAGCTTCTCTAGGTTTTTCAAACCCTAGCCTCCATACACAAACCCTAGCCTCCTCTACACTCATATACACTCTTATACACTTATACGCTAGTCTCCAACCCTCCATTGAAGACTTGGATTACTGTAACTACCAGTTTTGAAGATCAAAGACAAGCCATCGAAGACTGAAGCGAAGACCGAAGAAAAGCAAGAAAAGCAAAGGGCGCAAAGCCAAGTGAAGTAAACAAGACATACGGTAGGTTTTCTCTTTAAGTTTCTACACTTCCCCCTCTCTCTTCTCCCTCCTTACCCACTTGGGTTTTTCTTTATTTTAATCTCCCATCTTCTTCCCCTCTTTCTTTGCATGCTTGAAACAAGGGGATTTTCGGTTCATGTGTAGGATTAGGCTCTTGAAAGTCACTGTGTCGGGGGCTTTCTTTTAGTCTAACCGGAGACCACGTGGATTCGACTCCCTTGATTATGCCGTGAAACCTTAACCTTGTATGTTCACGACCCCAATCTGCATTGTGCATACCATTATCTTGCATTCTTCAAAAAATTGTTTTCAAACTCGCTTTCAAAGCTTACATTAAACTTGTTTTCAAAATTGCATCAAAGTCTTCCTTTTCAAAACTTTTTTTCAAAATCACAATCTTAGGATGATTCTAGCCTTTCCATGGCTAGGATTGCTTTAGGATAGTATTACATTTAAAGTGATCAATATGATCCATATTTTCAACTCCTTGTTGTTTTCAAAACCATTTTCTTAAAGGGGTTTTAACCTTCTTATGGTTAGAATCGTTTTAGAAAAGTGATACATTTATATACTTTCCAAAAAGCTCTCTTTTCAAAAATCTCATCGTAAAAATCTCTTTTCCAACATGCTTTCCATAAACTCTCTTTAAATTCCTTTCCAAAATTGTTTTCTAAAAACTCTCTCCAAAAATCTATTTTCCAAAACTTCTCTTTTCAAACTCCTTTCCAAAACACTCTCCTCAAAATTCACTTTCTTAAAAACTCTTTCTAAAAAGCTTCTTCCAGAATCTTGTTTTCAAAACTCTCTCAAAGTTTTACTTTCCAAAAACTTCCTTTCTAACATTTTTTTCAAAACACATTTTCTAAAAACTCCTCTTTAGAATCCTCCTCCAAAATCTTCGCTTCCAAAAACTTACTTTCCAAAAATTCCTTTTCTTGGTACCCAAGTCAAGCCCTAGAACCACAATTAGGAAACCCTGCTTTTCCTTCCCAAAAATATGATTTTCAAACTTACCTTAAAACCTAGGTTTCCAAAGTCTCCCTTTTCATATCCAAACTATACATATTTCCAAAACCTATTTTCTACATCAAAACTATAGTCTTCCAAATTTAGGGTATCTAAAACTTATCTTTCCAAATTCATGCCAAATTCAATCTTCCCTTTAGGAAACTAACCCAATCTTCCCATTGAGAAAACTAGATCCTATCCTCCGTTTTTGGAAACAAAATCAAAACATATCTTTTTAGAAACAAAATCCAATTCTTTGTTTTATGAAATAGGAACCTTAACCCTTCCTAGTCCAAATCTTTCCTAATTCAACTTCCTAATCTTCTCCTTTCCCGAATCTTAAGTTTCCAAAACTTAAACATAAAAATATTTCCTAAATTTTAAAACTTAACTTCCATATCTTTCCTAATTCAACCCTTTTTTAATTTTACTCCTTTTCAAATCTTAACTTTCCAAATCTAAGTTTTCAAATCTTTCTTAAACTCAAACCTTTCCTAATCTCAAGATTTTCTAAAACTCAAACTCTAAAACTTTCTAAATTTCAAATCTTTCAAAATCCAAAGCTTTCTAAATTCAAAACTTTCTTAAATTAAATCTTTCTAAACTTCCAAACTTTCTAAATTCTAAACTTTCCTAAACTTCAAATCTTTCCAAATCTAAAACTTTCTAAACTCAAAACTTTCTTACTTTCAAAACTTTCCTATTTCAAAACATTCCAAATTCAAAACTATCATATTTCGAAAACTTTCTAAATTTGAAATTTTCTTAAGTTAAAACTTTCCTAAAGTGAAACCTTTCATTTTTCAAAACTTTCCTAATTCGAAACCTTTCCTAAACCAAAACTTTCTTAAAATGAAACTTTCTTAAACCAAAGCTTTCCTAAAATGGAACTTTCCTAAAACGAAACTTTCCTAATTTGAATCCTTCCTAAATCCAATTTTTCCTAATCGTCCAAACCCTTCCAAGTCGAGTCAAATCTTCCTTAAACCTCTAGTCTTTCCTAAGTCTAGGTTTCCTAAACCTCAATCTTTCCGAAACAAGTTCAAATCTTTCTTCCAAGTTCTATCTTCCCAAGTCAAGTCCAATCTTTATTTTCTAAGTTCCTAAGTCTAGGTCTTTCAAAACCAATCTTTTTAAATCTTCCAATCAAAGTCCAAATTTCCTATTCTTCCAATTCCAATTCGAATTCCAACTTTAGCTCTTTTCCAAATCAACTCTTCCATTTTCAATCGGATTCTTGTTCGAACTACAACCGACCTGATTCCTCCAAAAGGATACATAGGCAACCCTCATGGGTGCGGTCACAACATTTTTCAAATTTCTATTTTCGCAACTTCTTTCAAATTTCCAATTCTATAACATTTTTCAAATTTCTAATTCCAAAACTTCTTTCAAATCTCCAATCCTACAATCTTCTTCAAGTTTCCAATTCTATGTTCTATTTCCAATTTCCAATTCCAAAAATCTATTTTCAAATCTCAATTTCCAAATTCTAAAACTTTCTAATTTAAAATCTATCTTTTCAAATCTCTTTTAAATCAAATCAATTTCTTTTCAAATCTCTTTCCAAATCTATTTTCCAACTTTCTTTTCTTTTCTTGCATATCATGCATTATGTCTTTTTTTTTTTTTAAACATTCTTTTTCTAAAGTGAATAGGATTGGACGTTTGTTAGTTGAAGACTCTCATAGGTGAGTCTAGGGTAAATAGACATATAGGTACTGCAAGAGCGGGGTAGGGTGATGGCTTAATGCGTCTTCCCTACACGTAACCAACTTTTGAACCTAGGATCACTGATTTCAAAAACCAAAAACGGAGTTATTTTCAAAAAGGGCTTAAATGTTTTCTAAAGATTGCCAAACAACCTATTTTCTTAAAAACCCTCTCTTGAGGAGGTATTTTTAAAATCGTTTTCAAAAACCCTAAGTATAGTCTTCAGATTATGCTTAGTTTTTAAGTGACCTAACTCACCTTAATCAAGTTAGGTGGTGACTCCAAATATTTTCCAAAAACCCTTTATTCAAATCTATTTTCAATTCAAACCTAGTCGCACTCATTCTTCTAGGAGGGTGAGTTCTAACGAAAGAGTACAATATTTTTTCCGCTTGCGTGTGTATTCCTCGAGTGCGAAAAATCTGGGCGCGATAATAACGTAGCTATCATAAGCATGCCGTGGCATGATATTGTAAGGGCACGTCATAATATCATAGAAAGGAGAGATATATCGTGACATTAGTACTTGTGCAAACATACGTAACTTGTCGTGAAGTATTTGAACAAAACGTATTTCTCATGCTACAGCTTAAGTGTGTTACGTCTCTATATTAGAACTAGGCTCTGTATTAGTAACCTTAAAGGTCATATATAGGGCTCTTTAGGCTAAGATCTTAACCATGTACAATATTGCCCGCTTTGGCGCTTCATGTCACGCATATGCCTTCCTCACGATTTTAAACGCATTGCGATGGTAACACTTCGCCCTGCTTACTCCCTTGGGAGCGCTTGACCTATCCGAGTATGCAACATAATATTGTCCGTTCTGGCTCGCACCTGCCTGCCTCCTTTTGGGCGCTTGGTCTCAGCCGCACGGTACACATAAGGCTCTTTAGGCTAACATTAGATTGTTTTTTTTGGCTAGCACCTGCCTACCCCCCTTCTGGGCGCTTGGTCTCAGCCGCACGGTACACATAAGGCTCTTTAGGCCAATATTAGATTGTCCGCTCTGGCTCGCACCTACCTACTATTAGCCTCAAGTTTTCATTAATTGATTTTGATGATAACAAATATAAATGTTTTAATGATTAAAATTTGGTTAATCTCAAGATTTCATAATAAAATAAGTTTGATGCATGAGTTAAGATTTTTAAAGATTTTTTATTTTAAAAGTTTAAATATATTGTGCATTTCAATGATATATCACTTAATTTTTATTTATGTTTTAAAGGTTAATTATCTAATATTTTTTGAAATTAGTATTAGTCTTGGACTTAAAAGGAATGCATAGCATGAAGGAGAAGACTAATTTAAAGATAATGATAAGAAAGCTCATTGGAGATAGTTTCAATATTATATACATAACTTTTGATCCAACCGTTGGATTGATCTGATTTTTGTGGCATTGGAAATAAGACTCAAATTCCTATAAACGGTATTTTATGAGGATTTCGTGAATAGAATGTCTTATGGGACAAAACTGAGCTGGAATGTGACACATTGGAGTAGAAGTTCAAAATATGGCAGCTGGGAGATAGCTTGAGTAATTTTATCATTACTTTTGATCTAACCGTTGTATATCTATGATTTTTATTGATCTGAAAAGATTACTTCCAGGGCTACAACTTTTATCTTATAGCCATGTTCAAATTCAAACGTCATGAGGAAGAAAATCGAGGTGGAAGTTAAGACAACTTTGCAGAAATTCAAATATGCCAACTGGGAGACAACTTGAGTATTTTGATGATAACTTCTGATCTGACCATTGGATAGACATCATTCTTTCAGGTTTGAAAAGATGACTTCTATCACTACAACTTTTATCTTATAGATATTTTCAAATTCAAACGTTATAAGGGAGAAAATTGAGCTGGAAGTGAAGACAAATCTGCAGAAATTCAAATATGCCAACTGGGAGACAGCTTGAGTATTTTGGCGATAACTTTTGATCTAGCCGTTAGATCAACATGATTTTTGAGGTTTTGAAAAGAGGACACCCATATCTACAACTTGTCTCTTATAGACATTTTCAAATTCGAATGTTATCAAGGAGAAAATCGAGGAGGAACAGAAGCAATCATATCTGAAATTCAAATCCTGATTGGCAGCAACTTTGTTCAAACGGGAAGAAATGTGTTCAAACCTCTCCAACGACTAGAAGTTGATTTTAAGCTACAAATAATCCACTACTCTTCCTCTATAAATAGAGATACACAAGAGAAGCAATGACACATAAGAGATTACAAAGATTGAGCATACAAAGTGATATTCATCAAGATCTTCAAGTTTTGAGCTTTACTTCTTCATTCCATCTCATATTTGAGCTTCATTCTTTTATTCAACTTTTGAGAGTTTTGTATCTATTGTTGTAAGATTCAACTCCCCTATATCATTTGTAAAAGGGTTGCTAAACCCTTGTGATTTATTTCTTGAGTGATTGAGAGGAACACTTGGAAAAAAAGATCCTCTTGGTGCTTTGTTTTGGAGAGCAAAACAAAGAGTTATTTTTTGAGTGTTTTTGGAACAAAACACTTGGTGTAAAATTTTGCTAGCAACCGGACAATTTAGTGGTGTAAAGCTATTTGAAGAATAGTGGATTTGCCCAAGGAAGGAGCCTTGGAGGTGGACGTAGGATTGGCATAAGAGGAGCCAACCGAACCACTTTAAATCGTTGTGTTTGATCTCTTCTCTTTTCTCTTTTTTTTTTTTTTTTATCTTGCTTAATATCTTTCTTACATATAATCTTGATATACTTGAGACACACACACACTTGAATCATTTGTACTAATCTCACATTGATCATATCTTAGCTTGTCTTATTCATTACTTAACTAGATTAATGTTTTATATCTTTTCTATTGCATCTCACCTCTTGAAAATTAAGTGTATTGGATTATTCTAAATTTTAATTTTTAATTATAAACCCAATTCACCCCCCCTCTTGGGTTGCCACCAGGTTTAACACCTACCCCTTTTGTAGGCACTTGGTCTTAGCTGCACGGTACACATAAGGCTCTTTAGGCCAAAAGGGATGTCTCCCAACTTGGTGGTAGATTATTTCGGGTCCCCTACCGTATGATCATCGTTGCTAGTTTAAGGTCTTCCTACAAAAGACCTTATATGTCAATATTTTATTCCACGTCCCCCATCCTAGGACTATCTGGCTAGATTCAAGTCTCGCCACGATAAGGCCTTACATGGAGTCGTACGTTAGGAATCCTACATCTACTTTATGTAAACGTTCTAGTCCATGGGTTGTAACTCATATCGTAGGTAAGGTTCGTATGTAATTCAAAGCATGACATTTATACTTGAACTTAATCATTGATGCATTGAAATAAATGCATGAAACGTAATTGAACTTGAAAGCATTTGGAGAATAATAAGTCTTACTCATGACATATCGTTACTCACCACTATCTAATGGAACGGTGTTAGGTAAGGTGTTCCTACACATAATTTACATAGAAGCATGGAAACATCAATATAAGATTCTAAGGCAAAGCAATAGCACATAAACCGAGACTAAGCATATAAGTTCCTCAACCCCAACTCATCAACACTTCACTCTCACAATGGGAGAGCGATGCTAAACTCTAGGACAAAACCCTAATGTAAAACGAGATCATAAAGTTGAGGTTTGAACATGAAAACAGGGACGTCAACTCTTTTATTGCGTCCCAACCACCTCTCAAAGATGAGTTCACACTCAAGGCTAGTTCTATTTGAAAATAGGCTTAAAGGCCTTTAATTTGACAAGTCATGGGTCAAAAACACATTTCGGGTGAAGAAGTTTGGTCTCATGAAAAACGGGGTAACGCTTTGGAAAAATAAGATTTTCGTCATAGTTTTGGGTCAACTTTAAACTTCCATATCTCTCAATCTATAAGGAATTAAGAAAAAACTTTATATGGGTATAAAGGTCTATGTGTCTACTTTCTAATGCTTTAAACGGTGCATCAATCCAAGTTTTTGCGAGAAAGTTATGCCCGTTTTAATAAATAGTGCCGAAGTTGGCAAACCGTTCGAACACCCAATCGGGCCGTTCGAATGCTAGGCCAAAATGACCAAGCCATTTGAACGCCTAAATTGGCCATTCAAACGCCAACCAAAAATGAAAAAATGCTCTCTTAGGCCGTTCGAATGCCAGGCAAAGTGAAAATCTCTGCTCTCGGGTCGTTCGAATGGCCATATCGGGCATTCGAACGCCCTTACCTGCGTAGCTGAAATTTTTTGACCCAAAACTCTCCCAAAACCCCTTCAAACACAACCAAACCTTCCCAATACTCTTAGGGCTCAAAGATTAACCCTAAAAGAGTCGACAATATAAGCCTAGAAGAGTCGACACATCGAGACATATTGTTCGACTTTAAAAAAACCTTTAAAGGAGTCGAAACATGAGCCTAGAAGAGTTGACACATTAAGACAGTGCCTTAGAGATATATGCTAAAACTTGAAAGATTCGACACTTGGTTCCTTAGGAGTCGACATATGGGGGCAGGTTGCTTATAAAACAGTGTTTAGAGCAGCAAGGTGTCAATACTTGTAGCCTAAGGATTGACACATGCCACCGTAACGGTAATATTTTTAAATACTTTGCAACTGTGTTCTTGCATTTAATGCAACTTTCACTACCTCCAACAGCTAGAATCGAAGCTAAGGCATATATATGACCCTCACAACATACATACAAGAAGATGAGTGATATACAAGTGCAACAATCAAATTTGAAGGCATAAACCCTAGTTGCTACTGTTACTTTGCTAAGATATTGGGGTTTTACTGATACACACTGATTCCATCCACTCTTTGAGAGACATACTTTGTGTAAACCTCATTTATTCTATTTGGGTGGGTTTGTAGACCTGTGAGTTTGAGTGTTCTTATTAAAAACACTTGTAAGTTTGAGTGAAGCTTGAACAAAATCACTTGGGAAGATTTGAGAGCTTGTGAAGAGCTCTTGTGAGAAGTGAGCTAGGCACTGGATCAACTAGCACCTACTTTGTAATTGTTTATTGCATAGTGGAAGAGCTTTCAAGGGGGTCTTGAGGGTGAGGACGTAGGTTACGAGTTGTGACTGAACCTCGGTAAATCTTTGTGTTCATTTTGTGCTTTCTTTTTCATTTATTGTTTGAGATTGCTTAAACACATTGCACACACACTTTGATTATGTTATTAGATTAATTAATCAGATTGCTTAAATAATTTTTAGTTAAAATTATTAGTGATTATTTTTGAAACACAATTCACCCCCCTCTTGGGTTACACTCTTGAGCCAATAGTCCTGATGTGTTGTGGGGAGATGTCCAGTCCTACGGTCAACTTCTGTCATAGGGGGGTGATATATCGACAATGGAAACAGTTAGTGGAATGCTTACACTTGGGTAGAGTAGTCAGACTGCAATACCACAGGATGTGTCGGGGCAACAAATGTCTAATATTTTCATAGAAATTGAGGCTTACTCACAGTGTTGGAGTCATTTTGAACATTTTCATGATTTCCAGAGTCCACCAACAGCTTGCCCAGAATATGCTTTAAAGCAAGGGGGATGCGTAAAGATGGGAGGTATTAGTCCAAGTATGGATCCCGTGGAACGACTTGTTGGCTTAGATGACATTGGGAGACCGATAAAAACAGATCCAACTGTAAACAATTGAGCTGCTCAGTTTGACAAATCAAATGAAGATGTTCATGCTTTACTGAGAAATGAAGAAAATTCCAGCTCTGATGATGGTGGAAATGAACAAGTTGACCATGCTGATCCGTTTGACACTTTGGTCCCATTTTTTATGAACCTGGATGAGGTAGATTGTCATGCCACTCCTAATCAGGTGTCATTAACATCATTTTAGGGTGAATGTGATCGCACAAGTTATCAACCTGTAAGCGAAGCCTTATAATAATCCCAAAGATAAGAATCTTATAAGGATAAACAACATCATTATATCTATAAACCGCCTCATAATCCACCATACAACATAAGAAAGAGTACTAAACTAAACTCACAATAATTACAAGACCAAATGTAAACAAACTTCAAAAACTCCCATGCAATACACAACATATACACGACCAATGACTCGACAATGAAGCTTCTCAAAGCTCTTCAACAAGACATCAAAGCAGTGATAATAATTTAAGCACCCCATTTTTGCTCGCTTGGCAATCTCCGGCCTGACTGAAGTCACATTCAAATCGACATAGGCACTTTCAAGCCTACAGCAACTTTCCAGAATCAATCTAGTTAATCAACTGCTTCGCGAGCCCGCCGGGCCCAATAAAGGTAAAATGACCAAAATGGCCTTGGGGCACTACTCGGTCTAATTCCATTTGGCATGTTTTCCTAAAGAAGGTAAGTCCATATTTTTACTTTAATTCCAGTCCAGGCCAGTCAAGTTCGATTCGGCATGTTTACTGAGAAAACTCCTTGGAACGATAAGTCCCTTCAAACTTGTTGACTGGGACGAAACCCAAGTCCCCGAGATGGTAGAGTGGTTCACTTTTAGTGCCTGCTAGCCCGCCAACGTAGAATGTTCACTATTTAGCATGTCAATCGAGAAAGTACCTAAGGCCTTGAGATGATAAGACCATCCAGCAGTTTCGCGAGATTAGGCAATTTTTGGAATGATTGCGCACCGTCAGAGTGGTGGAAACATCACAAACATCACAACCGTTAGAGTGGCAAAAACACTCATAAACATCACAACTATCAGAGTGGTGGAAACACTTAAAACTTGGGTCAACACTAGTGTCTGCTAGCCCACTCCAATGAAAAATGACCAAACAGCCCCTACTAGCACGCTTCTCGAGAAAGTACCTAAGTCCACAGAGTGGTAAGTCCATCATTTTAAGATTTTTCCAAATATAATCTAGCATGTTCTAATGCCTTCCAGTTGCTTTTGGATCAATTCCGAGAGCATCCGGTCAAAATAACCATTTTTTCCCTTGGCATCTAATCGCTTCTTGGAACCACATCGGCTCTGGGTATCAAACCGATAACCTTTTGAGGATGCTTCTAATAGTATTCCTAGCCTTTTAGTGCTTTTTCAGACCATTTCGAGTCTATTTCAGTAAGCTCGGTGTAAAATAATTGTTTTGCCCCTAGTGGGCTGATCGCCTTTTCCAAACCAAATCGGCTCCGGGTATCAAGCCTTTAATCCCTCAGAACACTTTTGATAATGTTTCTAACCTTCAAGACTTCTCCCAGGTCACTTTAGGTCAATCTTGGTGTTTTTTTGGTTCAAATAACCGTTTTGCCCTTGGTGGGCTGGTCAACCTTTTCAACTATTCCGAAACTGGTTCTCAAGCCATTTTCCTCTGGAGCGCTCTTTCTAGGGTTCCCGTCCATCCCCAGTCTTCCTGATCATTTCCAGACTTTTCAGAGTCACATCTAGTGAAGCTATGCCAAAAATTACATGATAGTCACTAGGACAGGTGCCAAAATCGGGTGCCTTGTGTCTCATGGGTGAAAAGATATGTTTCTTGTCACCTTGAAAACATCCCAAAGTGGGTGGTGCCACTACAAGGCAATCTTAAGCTTGGCACCACCAGTAGTGGCGCCAATGAGAAATTAACCTTGACGCCACTACAACAGACACCAAGGTCAGTTCAATTGCCTAAAAATACAAACCACCCCTGCGTAAAAAGGATCCGCAAACTCGCTGCAAAACACTGCCACTCTAAAAGCAAGCCTCAAAACCCTAGTTTTCTCAAGTCTTCTTCAAGCCCTAGCCTCCCCACACCTCACACAGACATATCCTAGCCTCTATACACTCTATATACTCAAATACAAGCCTCTAAACAGTCATTGAAAATTAAGTGCTTCATGTTCAAAGCTTTTAAGGTGAAGTAAACAAAGCAAACCAAGCAATCAAAGCAAAGAGAAGACAAGGTAGGTTTTCTAGTTAAGTTATATAATCCCCCTCTCTTTTTTCTCTCCTAACCCACTTGGGTGTTCTTCTATTTTAATCCCCATCTTCTATCTGCTCTTTTTGCATGCTTGAAATAAAGAACTTCCCGATTCATGCCTAGAAAGAATTGTTGAAGGTCACCGTGTTGGGGGCTTTCTTCAAATTCAATCTAAGACGATATGAGTTTGGCCCCCTTGATTATGTGGTGAAGCCTAACCTTGTATGTTCACGTCCTTATTGCATGGTGGTTGTTATGTTCATACATTGCATTCAAAATTGCATTCAAAGTTGTTTTTAAACTTGCATCAAAGTTCTCTTTCAAAACTCGCATTCAAAACTTCATTATTTTAAACTTGTTTTCAAAAATTACAATCCTAGGATGATTCTAGCCATTCCATGATTAGCGTTATTTTCGAAAAATGTTATATTCAATGTGACCATCAAGGTTCACATTAGGGTTGTTTTCAAAACCACACTCCTATAATGATTCTAGCCATTCCATGGTTAGGGTTGTTCTAGAACAATGTTACATTCAATGTGATCATTATGATCTATATTTCAAACCCTAGTTGTTTTCAAAATCACAACCCTAGAATAGTTCTAGTCTTCTCATGATTAGAATCGTTTTAGGAAAATGAAATATGTAAGAGATTTTCAGAAGTCTATATTCAAACCCTTTCTAAAATTGTTTTGCAAATCTCTTTTTTAAAAGGTCTTTTCAAAGATTTACTTTTTAAAAACTCTTTGTCTCGAAATTCAAGTCAAAACCCTAGAATCTATTATTAAGAAACCCTAATTCCTTTCTTAAAATCATGACTTCCTATTTGCCTCAAATCATAGATTTTCAAAACCCTTTTTCTACCAAATCATAAATTTTCAAATTCAAGATTTCCAAACTAAAGTTTTGCTATTTCAAGTCAAATCAAATCATTTTCAAATAGGAAACCAAATAAAATCCTCTATCTTTGGAAATAAAATCCAATCTTCAACTTTAGGAAATAGAAATTAAATCTTTCCTAATTTCAAACGTTTCCAAATTCCCACTTTCTAAATTTCAAACTTCCAAATCTTTTCAAATTTCAAAATTTTTAATGTTCAAATCTTTCTAATTTTAAATCTTTCCAAATTCAAATTTGTCCAGAATCAACTCTTTCCTAATCTGAATCTTTCCTAATTCAAAACTTTCCTAATTTGAAACTTTCGTAACTGGAAATTCAAACCTTTCCAAATCGAAACTTTGAAAGTTTCCTATTTTGAAACTTTCCTAAAATCTAACTTTCTAAAATCAAACCTTTTTATTTCAAGTGCATCTTTCAACCCTAGATTTCATAAATCCTAGGAGGCCAAACACTAGTTCAACTTTAACCCTAAAGTTAGGAAGTTTCAACTCTTTTCCAAACTAAGATGGTTTTCAAACTCCAACTCAAATCAAGATGATTTCAAAGTTCAACTCAATCTTTCAAGTTCAATTTCAAATCATCAAGTTCAATTTCAAATCAAAGTCAACTTCAAATTAAAGTTTAATTTCCAATCTTCCAATCAAAGTTTAATTCAAACTCTTTTTAAATCAAACTTTTCAAAGACCTTAAAGTGTCTTTTCAAGTCAAATAAGACCCCAAAATGTCTATTTTCAATCGGACCCTGAATTCGAACTACGACTAACCTGATTCCTAGTAAAGGGATACGTAGGCAGCCCTCATGGGTGCGGTCACAATCTTTTTTAAGTTTCTAATTTCCACAACCATTTTCAAACTTCCAATACCCTTTTTAAGTTTATTTTCAAAATCAAATCCTTTTCTTGCACTTGCATGTCATGCATCATATGAAACCTTTTTTCAAAGTGGATATTATTGGACATTTGGATAATCGAAGATTCTAATTGAGTGAACCTAGGGTGAAAAGACATGTAGATACTGCAAGGGCTGGATAGGGTGATAGCTTTGTGCATCTTCCCTATACATGACCAACCTCTGAATCTAGAGTTACTGTTTTCAAAGATAAAAAACGAAGTTATTTTAACAAAGGGCTTAAATTATTCCAAAGGTAGCCAAACAACCTGTTTTTCAAAAAACCATTTCTTGAGGAAGTTTTCAAAACTTTTTTCAAAAACCCTAAGTTTAGTTTTCGGATTGCACTTAGTTTTAGGTGACCTAACTCACCTTAGCAAAGTTAGGTGGTGACTCCAAATCTTTTCCAAAAGCCCCTATTTAAATCAATTTCTAATTCAAACCTAGTTGCACTCGTTCTTCTAGGAGGATGCGTTCTAACGAGAGAGTATTGTGTTTTTCTTCCTTGTTTTCTCTAGTGTGAAAAATGAAGGCGCGACAGCTAACGACTCCATTGGGGATGCTTAGAGGGTTAGGCTATTATCATGTCTTTCTTCCCTTCACTTATTTAGAATATTCAATTAACTTGTCCAATCTTATCTACTCTTAAATTTTGAAATTAATTTTTCAAAACTATTTTCAAACACATCATTGTTTGCATTTCAATTCATATTTAATCATTCTGTCATACATTAAGTTTGTCATCAAAATACTGACTTCTTGCATTTTATTTTGTAGGTGAACCGTGTTCATGTTTACTTTTATTGTTTATATAAATTGCTATGAATGACAGGATGGAATGGATAGGATGGATGGGAGTTGTTTGGCCCTTTCCTTCGCTTTTCAAAAATCTCATACACACACTGCTCGTGCACTTGCATTTGCATACTTTACCTGATGATAACCCTTCTAGTTAGAAGTGGGAATTGTATATTGGTTGTGGGCGGATACTGTGTCAGTTTCTTAGCCTATGACCTTTTGATGGTTCCCCTGCTCGGATCATCAATCGATAATGGTACCATCTCGAGGAGTGGGCCTATGTTTAAAGATTCGGGAACCGAGCCTTCCTAGAAAACATTAGTAAATCCTCAACCTCATGATCATGTAAAAACCATGCATAGCTGAACCTTTGTTGGATTTAAGACACCTATAGAAGAAAGGGCAACTGCTTTACGTTCCTTTATCCTTGTTTATTCCTGCTGTTATAATACTTGTACAATGCTTATACATGCATATTTACTTTACAATTGTATTCTCTGTCTCTATACTCTTGGCATACACATACATGTATTCAATGTTTCATCTTAAGATGAGAGTTTCAAAATAACTTAAGCCATTGCATCTTTATGCATATGATCAACCCATAGAGAGTGGCACCAAGCTCACTCTACCTTGCATGAAACCTATTAAAATTTTAAGGGTTCCCACACAACCCTAAGGATTTATGGCATACATTTCAAGTCATTCAATGAAGAGGGGTCCCAATTCCTCTATGCTCACGGAGATAAGGTTGCCAAAAAGATAAGGGGCAACTAAGAAGTAAGATCTCCCAATGACCTCCTCAACATCAAAAGAGGAAAATCCGTAGACTCAAGAGTAGTTTAGGATTTCAAATGTTAAAGTAGATAAGAGGTGGTCCTAAGAAAAATGTTCCCCCTTTCCCTATTAAAATATACTTCGAGTCTCTTATATTTAAACTCAAAGCTCAATGTGCATTCTATTTCCTGTAAATAAATGAATGAATGAATGTATATTCTCAATCGACGATAAGATATTTGCATACAGGGACAGACCTCTTACCTCTAAAAAGTGAGCCAAATGCATCATGTTTAGTCTCCTTCTCAAGAAAGGGACACCCCTAAGGCATGTATTACATAAAGCTTTCTGAATATCAAACACTAACTTATGGTTTGTGTCCCTATTTTTCTTTTCTTTTTTTTTTCACAGGTACCAGACCATAAAAAGACATCATTGCTCTTAAGAAAGATCAGCATCCACCTAAAGACCCGATCATCACTTGACAAAGAGCTTTACCAATAGTGGCCAACCCTGATGAGACCGCCTCGGTCTCATGAGAAGAAGTCAATGAGATGAGAACTAAGATCAATAAAATGTTCAAGCTTATCCAAGTCATGGCAATAAAAGATGCTTCTTTGGCCCCGTCATATTAACAGCTTTCCTTAATGTAAGCACCCCATTTTTTCCCGCTTAGCAATCTTCGGCCCTACCAGGCTCACTTTTGAACATCGCATGCACATTCAGACTCACTCTTGCTGTCCAAATTCCAATCCAGTCCATCGGACTTGAAGCCAAGTGACCATTTTACCCCTAGGCATCCAATTGCCTCTGGGAACCATACCGGCTCTGGGTATCAAACTAGTTACCTTCCGAGGATCCTTTCAATAGTATTCTCAACCTTCTAACACCTTTTCAAACCATTCCGAGTCTATTTTGGTAAGGCTAGTACAAAAGAACCATTTTGCCCCTAGCGGGCCGGTTAACCCTTTCAACTATTCTAGTATTGTTTCTCAAGCTAGTTATCTCTGGGACATTCTCTCAAGGGTTCCCATCCATTCCCGGCCAAATCTGGTTATTCAGGACCTTCCGGTTCATTCCCAGACTTTCCAGGGTCACTCCTAGTAGAGCCAAGCCAAAAATTACATGGTGATCACTAGGACAGGCACCCAAATCTTCTGCCTTGCGTTTCAAAAGTCAAAGATCTGTTTCTTGTCGACTTAAAAAATTTCCTAGAAAGCTACCGCCACTTTTAGTGGCGCCAAGCCAAATTTTGGCTTGAGTGGTGCTAGGCCAAATTTAGTGGCGCCAAGCCAAAATTTGGCCTGGCGCCACTGCAACAGGCGCCAGTGCCAACTTTGGGTACCTCTAAATACAAAGCACCCCTTGTGTAAAAAGGGTCTGTAAATTCAATCCAGAAACTTTGTCTCTTTGAAAATTGAGCTCGAAATCTCTCCAAACCCTAATTCTCTCAAGCCTCTTCAAGCCCTTGCCTCCATACACTTAAACCCTAGTATCTATATACTTTATACCCTCAAACATAAGCCTCCAAATATCCATTGAAGACTCAAATGCTACAACTTCAAAGCTCTCAAAGTTCAAGCCAAATAAAGCAAATCAAGCAATCAAAGCAAGAAGAATACGAGGTTGGTTTTATATTTACTTTTATGTAATTCTCCCTCTCCCTTCTCCCTCCTAACCCACTTGGATTTTCTTTTATTTTAATCCCCATCTTCTACCTCTTCTTCTTGCATGCTGAAAATAAGAGACTCTTCGATTCATGCCTAGAAAAGACTGTTGAAGGTCACCGTGCTGGGGGCTTTCTTCTAGTTTAACCTTTGATGGTAAGGGTTCGGCTCCCTTGATTATGTGGTGAAGCCTAGCTTTGTTTGTTCATGGCCCCATTGCATTGTAGTTATCATCTTCATTCATTGCATTCAAAGTTGTTTTCAAGCTCGCATCAAAGCTCTCTTCAAAATTTGCATTCGAAATCTCTTTCTTTTAAACTTGTTTTCCAAAAACACTTTCCTAGGATGATTCTAGCCATTCCATGGTTAGGGTTATCTTAGGAAAGTGTTATATTCAATGTGACTATCAAGGTCCAAATTTTGGGTGTAAACTCTAAATTGTTTTTATTAAAACCCAATCTTAAGATGATTCTAGCCATTTCATAGTTAAATTTGTTTTAAGGTGTTGCATTTAATGTGATTATTATGGTTCATATTTCAAACCCTATTGTTTTCAAAATCACAGCCCTATAATGGTTCTACTTTTTTCATGGTTAGAATCATTTTAAGAAAGTGAGATATTTATGAGAATTGCAAAAGTCCATATTCAAACCTCTTTCTAAATAGTTTTGCAAATCTACTTTCCTAAAAAACTCTTTTCAAAGATTTACTTTTCAAAAACTCTTTGTCTTGGAGCCAAAGTCAAGCCCTATAATTCATGGTTAGGAAACCCTAATTCCTTTCATAAAATCATGACTTCCTTTTTTGCCTCAAATAATAGGTTTCCAAAATTATTTTCTACATCAAATCTTATATTTCCAAAATCTCTTTTTCCACCAAATCATAGAATTCTAAATCCAAGATTTCCAAAACTTAACCTTTCCAATTCCATGTCAAATCAAATCTTCTAATTTAGGAAACCAAACCAAATCCTCCAACTTTGGAAACAAAATCAAATCGTCTATTATTTGAAATAAAATCCAATCTTCAACTTTAGAAAATAGTGATAAAATCTTTCCTAATTTCAAACTTTTCTAAATCTCAACTTTTTAAATTCAACTTATCAAATCTTTTTAAATTCTAAAACTTTCCTAATTTCAAATTTTCAAATCTTATTTCCAAAATTTAAATCTTTCTACGTTCAAATCTTTCTAAATTCAAAACTTTGCAAATTCAAATCTTTTCAAAATCAACTCTTTCCCAAAATAAAACTTTCTTAATTTGGTACTTTTCTAAAATGGAACTTTCCTATTTTGAAACTTTCCTAATTCAAAGCTCCCGAAAATCCAATCTTTCCTAAACCCTAACTTTCTAATTTCTTTCAAATCAAATAATCAAGTCAAATCTTTACAAGTCTTTTCTAAATCAAGTGTTCTTAAAATCAAATCAAATCAAATCCTTTCTTAATCTTTTTCAAATCCGACTTTTCTAAATCGGAACTTCCTAAAATCAAAGCTTTCTAAAATCAAACCTTTCTATTTCAAGTGCATGCTTCAACCCTAGGTTACCTAAATCCTAGGAGGTTAAACCCTAGTTCAATCCTAACCCTAAATTTAGGAGGCTTCAATTCTTTTCTAAAACTCTTTTATAAACCAAGATGGTTTTTAAACTTCAATCTAAGTCAAGATGATCTCAAAGCTCAACTCAATTTTTCCAAAACAAGACTAAGTTCTACTTTTCAAGGTCAATTTCAAATCAAAGCTCAATTTCAAATCCTCAAGTTCAATTTCAAATCATAGTCAATTTCAAGTTCGATTTCAAATCAAAGTCAATTTCAAACCAAAGTTCAACATCAAATCTTCCAATCAAAGTTCAAATCAAATCTTTTTAAATTAAACTTTCCAAAGACGTCAAAGTGTCTATTTTCAATCGGACCTCGAGTCCGAACTACGACTGCCTTGATTCCTAACAAAGGGATATGTAGGCAATCTTCATGGGTGCGATCACAACCTTTTTCAAGCTATGACCTTTTTCAAGTGTCCAATTCCATAACCTTTTTCAAGTGTCCAATTTCACAACTTTTTTCAAGCTTCAAATCTTTTCTTCAAATCTATTTTCAAAATCAAATTCTTTTTCTTGCGCTTGCATATCATGCATCATATAATTCTTTTTAAGATGGATAGTATTGGACATTTGTTAATCGAAGATTCTAAATGAGTGAACCTAGGGTGAATAGACATGTATGTATCGCAAGGGTCGGATAAGGTGATAACTTAGTGCATCTTCCTTATATGTAACCAACCTCCGAACCTAGAATCACTATTTTCGAGAGACCAAAATAGAGTTATTTTTTAAAAAGGGTTTAAACCTTTTCAAAGGTTGCTAAACAACTTGTTTTCTCCAAAAACCATCTCTTAAGGAAGTTTTCAGAACCTTTTTTCAAAAATCCTAAGTTTAATGTTTGGATTACACTTAGTGTTTGGTGACCTAACTCACCTTAAAAAGTTAGGTGGCGACTCTAAAATTGTTTTCAAAAGCCCTTAATTAAATCAATGTCAAGTTCAAACCTAGTTGCACTCGTCCTTTTAGGAGGATGAGTTCTAATGAGAGAGTAGCGTGTTTTTCTCATTTGTGTGTGTTTTCTTGAGTGCGAAAAATCAGGACACGACACCCAAGGACTCTGAAATTGCCAACCTGAGAGCCATGCTTCAATTTGACACAATGGGGAGTGACAAAGAGGACTCTAAGGTGGCCAACATCGAAGAAGAAGAGACTATACTGCTCTCGCCTGCCGTGAAAAGATCTCCCCTACACCCTCTTAGCTTGAAAATCTAAGGGTTAGAGGACTCACTGTGAAACCTTCATGGCCATTACACTTTTGGGCTCACCTCTTATGATGAGCTGTGCTTCTTCCCTGATCACTCAAGACTGACCAGGTTTAGAATGCCTGATTTCCAAAAGTACGATGGCACGGGCAACCCTATAGCCCACCTTCGCCTTTGTGCTGGGGGCATTAAGTGGCCATAGGAATGACATTAAGTGGCCACAGGAATGACCCAAAACTTCTCATGCAACTCTTCTAACACGGCCTCACTGGGTTTGTTCTGTAGTGGTTTGCTTGACTTGATCTAAGGAAGATCACGATCTGGATTGAGCTAATTAATGCATTTAAGCCCTAATATTGCCATAACATAGATCTCACTTCTGATCATTGGTCCTTGATGACCATGAGCAAGGCAGAGAAAGAAAGCTTCAAAAGCTATGCCCTTAGGTGGAGAGAATCAGTAACATAAGTCAATCCCCCTCTAGAAGAAAAGGAGTATGTTCAATTGTTCGTGCATACCTTCTCGGGCATATACTATGAAAAGCTCTGCACAAGTATGGGGAACAATTTTTTCGTGCTTATCATGTAAGGGGAAATGATAGAAAATAGCCTCAAAACGGGGAGAATTATGGACCCCTACGCAAAGGCTAGAGAAAACTCTACCAACATAGCTAAGAAGGTAGCATCCACAAGGGAAGTGGTCAAAAAGGAGGGAGAAGTGTCAGCCATTTTACCTATTCAACAGCCATAATATCACCCACCACCCTAGTCACATCTTATATTGTGCATACCTACCTTAACCATGCCTAGTAACCCAGTTGTGCAAGCCCCCAACTTTGTTGAAACACGACCCAATTTCAACCCCAATAGGCTAGTCTGACACATCCGCACTTTTGATACTCTAGCCCGCACATAGACAGAAGCCTACCATAAACTCTTGAAAAATAACGTACTAAAGCCTATATTGGCCTATTCGTTGCCAACCCTCTACCTCCAACCTTTAACACCGCGCTTACTTATGAGTACCATTTGGGAGAGCAAGGGTATGATACCGAAAATTGCTTCTCCCTCAAGCATAAAATTTAAGACCTAATAGAGAACAAGACTATTTACATACAACCGATAAACCCTACTCTTGCTCTTAGTGTAACCACAAATCCTCTATTGGACCACACTGTTAACCTTATACTAGAGGACATAGAAGAGGATAATGGGCTAGAGGAGATCATGATCGAAGATTATTATGATAGAGATTGGGAGACTGATGAAGAAAGCGATTGGGAGGAGAAATTCCCGCCATGCCCAATCTATCTCTGTAATCCCAATGAAGTACATGATCCCTCTGGTTAGCCAGTTGAAGAGCCCATACCTGTGGAGGAGATCCCCACTAGAGACATGACCGCCAATGGTTAGGGTGATGAATTCTTACGCCTTAAGTATGCCGCGGCTGAATGCCACCTATTAGAAAACCCTTGGTCTATAACGGAATTCGATTACAAAGACATGGACTGGGGACTTGAAGAGCCAAAAGTTCCGGAAGAACCATTTGACCTAGAAGGAGACGAGCTAGCCAACCTATTTATCAAAGAAACTGAGGAGGCAACGGAGGACAACAAGAAAGTCAATGATGCTGATAACTGCACCATCATTGTCAACTTGCCTAGAGCCCTAAAAGAAGCCCTTGCTTGCCTTGCTTGGTCCAAAGATCTCAATAATGGATGGAGCATCGAGGATGTGGACATTATGCTAAAGCCCAACTAAGAGGGTTCTCTTTAAAGTGTACAAGAGAGGGATTTTCTCACTCACTTTCTGTCTATCCCTTTTACTCTCTGCCTTTGAATTTATGTCTACATTTTCATTCCTATAAGAACCCTATGCTTTTCAATTGAAATAATAAAGAGATAGTTTTTCATTCAAATGCTGTTATCTCATATTCTTGTGAATGGTGAATGCTTTCAAAAAGGCATTCTATCTTGTGGAAGATTTGACTTAAAGATTGTGATTGCATGAGTTTAACACTCATCGGATGGTTGACTTCCTAACAAGAAGGAAGAAAAGAGTGAGTGAGGAAAACCCTAAAAAGTAGCACGTACAAGGCACCGAAGCTAAACGATGAGCAGCAAGACTATTAAAAGGAAGAGGAGCCGTCTTTCAATTTGCAAAAAAAAAAAAAAAAATTTACCTTGCTCAACACACTAGTGCCCTGCGAAAAGCAAAAGATTTCTTATCAACCCTGATCTAGAACCATCCCCCCATACTGAGGCAGGTAGATAATTGAGTACTCTGAGCTAAAGAGTACCCATGGAGCCACTCACACTTGATACCTTGACTCAGATACTAGAGGAAGTAAGAGGATTCAGAAATAAGATGACTAAGATGGAAGCCATGCTCTCTTCACTCTCATCCCATGCAGGAATTACAACTCAAGAATAGGTAGAGACCCTTGAAGCCAAACCTCAGAAGAATGCATGGCGCTTCGAAAAGGGACTAAGAGAAAATATCAAGAAGAGACCCCAATTATAGCCCATCGATAGATGTCCCATGCCAATTACCTTATTCAAATGCTTCCCGAGTCAGTTTCCAAATGAACCCCCAAATCATATAACTTATCCTCTAAATACCGTTTCGACCCCCTAGGCGACGACACTAAGAATTGTTCCACTTTGAAAAATAAAACCCAAAGCCCTTCCGACTCCCAAGCCACATACCCAATTATCATTACATAAGAGCTTGACCCCCGGCCTCCAAGAACATCTAGGGCACCCTTCCTACCTAGGCGAATAAGTGAAAAAGATCGAGTTTTCACTAAACTTGCTTGCACGTAAACCACAACTTACTTTGGTCTCCTAGCCGCGGGATATTTGAAACCTATACCCCCTCGACCTCGGCCTAATCTTTTGCCACCTCACTTTAATCCAGAAGCGTTCTGTGAATACCATTCAGGCAGCTAAGGACACGATACTGAAGACTGTTGGACCTTCAAGCACAAGATTCAGGATCTAATAGATAGTAAAACCATTGACCTGAAGTCGATAAGCCCTATTCACACTTCCAATATTGCCACAGACCCTCTACCATATTGCACTGTCAATGTCATCATGGAGTATGATGATAATAGGATCCTGACTACCGTATGCCAAGAGATATACTATGAGGATGAAGATTACATGGATCAGGAAGATCTAGAACAACATGACACCTTGTTCGCTCACAAAGTACAAAAAACTTTCATACCAAATACCAAGGGCCTACAGTTATATACACCCGAGGGGCAGCAGAGCACGGCCGAGTGCAAAAGCAAGAAACCTAGGGCCAGGGTTAAGTCGGTTTAGTTGGAAGAAAGTAAACTGACCCATCCATTTGGAGGAAGTAAAGAAAAAGAGGAAGATGGACTCGAAGAAAGAGAAGCTATGAAAGGGAGGAAACATCATGAGGTAGTTACAAATCTTGGGGGGCACATGGGCGTGTCTGCATCAATAAAGAAGGAAGAGATCGACAATTGCACCCACCTCAACTATTCCCGTGGGAATCTAGTCATCTGCCCGGAGACAAGTGGCAAGTAAAGCTTCAATGATGTGGATATTGTCTTGAGACCTAACTGAAAAGGACTTTCCCGTCAAAAGCATACAAGATAGGGGTGTTTTCACCCACTTTCTTTCTATCCCTTTACATTTTGTCATTAAATTAATATCTGCATTTCTATTTCTTTAAAAAAAGAACTATATGCTTTTCACTGGCATAATAAAATGATTAAGTCCTTTTATTCATTGTTGTTATCTTATATTCTTCTTGTGAATGGTGAATACTTTCCATGCAAAGGGCATGGTCTATCTTATGGAAGATTTGACTTGAGGGGTATGATAGCATAGGTTAGCCACTCACTGATTGATCAACTTTTCACAAAAAGAGAGAGAATGAAGATGAGTGAAGAAACTACCCAAAGGCAACACTTGCAAGACACTGAAGCTAAGTGATGTGTGGCCAGACTATCAAGATAAAGATGAGCCATCTTTCACTTTTTCCCATATATATATATATATAAAAAGAAAAAAGAAAAAAAAGAAAGAAATGTGTTTATGTTACCTTTGCTTAGCCCCTAGTGCCTCGCAAAAAGCAAAATATTCCTTATCAATCTCAATCCAAGATCGTCCCCTCCCCCGCTGGGCTAGACAGTAATTGAGAACTTTAGGAATGATATCCATCCTCTATTGTGCTAGGGCAGCATTGAAGGCTCTATGGATCAAGTAAATTAGTTGAAAGGGAAGGGAGGCCCTCATTTCATTTCCTATACAATCAGAAGCAACCTCTTACTAAACCCGTTGAGCCGTTTATCTTTTTCTAGAAAACCCCAACCTAGGGATCACCGCCCATAATGGGTTAGATTGAATTGTTAAAAAAAAGGTCTAAGGAAAAAAGGTTTTTAGAATTGTTCATTTCATAAAAGGAAAGAAAATAAATGAAAAAGAAAAAGAAAAGCGAAGGAAAAGAGTTACAAGGGGCTGGAGGCCAAAAGAATGTTTGTGTTATCTTGAAAAGCATATAGAAAGGTCAGAAGTCAAGGGCCAAATGTTAGACAATTCCGCTAGAAGGTCAAAGGTTACAAGATAGGTTAACCCCCTGTGAAACCCTAATCTCATATTTTTATAATTAGTTGAATTGCATCATAAACGTGGTTAAATTAGTTTATTTAATTTAATTTACATATATTGCATGGTTAATTATAAATTGTGCGCGCCACTTGTATCATTTTATTAGTGGTAAGTTAAATGGTTAAATGGTGAAACATTGGTGAGTGAGTATAATAAGTAGATGTATAAAATACCTAAAATATAATAAGTGGGTGTATAAAATACCTAAGGGGGGGTGAGATATATATTATTATGTTATATTGAAGTTAATTGAGAGGAGGGGAGGGTGTCGGTGGAGAGAAAGAGAGGAAGATGACAAAGGGGGACAAGGAGGCAAATGAAGAAAGAAAAGGAAGAAAAAGAAGGAAAAAAAACAAGAATGGTGGGGGATGAGTGGTTAGCATGATGGGAGGGAGAAGAGAGGAAAGATAGCTGCCATTATAGAGAGAGAGAGAGAGAGAGAGAGAGAGAGAGAGAGAGAGAGATATAGAGTTATAGAGAGAGAGAGAGAGAGAGAAGCTTGAAGAGAGAAGGAGCAATCGGTGGAAAAGAGGAAGAAGAAGAAAAGAGGGGAAAAATCTAAGGAAGCTTTCTTACACTTTGTTTTCCTCATCTAAGGTGAGTATCATGCTTGTTTCATCTTATTTTCTCTAATTATTACATGTTGTATGAGTCATGCCATGGAAGGAAGAGGATGGAGGTGAGATCTTCCATGGTAAAAACTTAGAATCACCCATGGCAGCCCTAACAGAGTATTCTCTATGAAAATGCTACTGTTTAGAGACATTTCGACCTAGCTAAAAATTTTATTTGTGGCTGAATTTTTGAACACTGTAATTTAGAGTTATGAGGATCATTTTGGGCTTTGGATTCACTTAAAAATGTTGTAATTTCGAATTATGGTGGATTTTTGAAATGGGACTGTCCCTGCAGATTTTTGATGCCCAGATCTGTAACCTCTGGTTTAACAGAGAATTCGACCAAGTTAGAGTAGCCCAAAAATTATGAAATTTTTACTGTATCTAGGATAAAGGTTGATGATAATCTGTACCAAATTTCAGATCATTTAGATGTCGTTTACCTATGTTATTAATTTATCAAAGATAGACTATTTACTGCTGAATTCGAGTTTCTGCAGCACTGCCCTGTATTTGCAAATACCAAAAATAAATACTTAGGCATGTTCAAAAAATGTACAATTTGGTCTGGATACTCTTTGATATGTCTAGTTGGTATTTCTAAAGTTTTAGAATTTTTGGGCATAAGCCCACGAAGTTATGTCCAGATTATGAAGCCTGTGTCAGTTTTGGCAGATTAGAGGACTTGATGTATTTTGGTATTTTTCAACTCTAGCTTTACATTGGGAGTGTGATTGAGATTAGCATATAGTAGTTCTAATGTATAATTTCAGTGTTATAACTTGTTTGTGTAGACATTATAGCTATGATTATCGGAGTATACATTGAGTTTCCTAAACTAATACGGTTGTGGTGATAGGAGCTAACGGAGAGCAAGATCCTTCAACGTCAACCCCGAAGTGATCTTTGACATAGTGTGTGTGCGGTGACAGGTGGGATCATAGGATAATCTTATTCATATAGAAGTGAATATATATTGCTTGTGTTATTATCTATGTTGGTGTTAATTGTGGGATTGTGGGATTTTGAGATAATCTCATTCATGTTAAATGCATTGTATATTTTCTATATGTAAAATGGTGGTGAATGCATATGAGGTGTTGAAGGTGTTTATATATGAGGTGAAATTGATATTGTATGAGAAGTTTTGTGGAGACATTGATGATTTTATATATATGGTGGCATTGCATACCATTCATATTGTATGCCTTGCATTGCACTGGAGAGAGTTAACCACGGTGGGTTAACCAAGGCTTAGTCACGGTGGACTAGCCTAGGGGTGCCACGGTGGGCATTCCTTGATAACGCGCCATCGATATATTGGGCCAACGTTATCTAAAATTGCGCGCACATGTGGGTGATACATGCATTGCATTGAGACATCCATGATATAGATATATATTAATCATTTCTACCTGTATGCATTTGAGTGCTTATTATCATTCTTTATGAGTTTGATTATCTGTCGTGAGCATGTTGACAATTAGCTCACACCCACATAGACTGTCTTGACAGGTAACTTGGAGATGACGGTTTGGTTCACTGCAGTCTTGGTTCTTGCCGTGGTGGCAATCATGTCGATGTCAGGATGTCGAGTCACGGGGCTTGGGACAGCTCCATTGTCTTACTTTCAGTTTCATGGTTGTAATTTTATATAGACGTTGGGTTTTGATATTATGTTTTAACTTTGTATAATGGTAAAGAATTTTGTGAAAGGATGTTGATTATTTTCTAGTGGTAATGTATTCCTTTGGAGAGTTTATTATATTTTTCTCATTGTATTGTTTATTCCGCTGCGTTCTTTTATTTTTTGAGTATGGGTTAAGGTGTCGTTCGCAGGTACGGTGACCTGTGCGATCACGCCTCACCTAATGTGACATAATTAATGTCTAATTGGGTTAGGGGTGTGACACCCCCTCTATGAAAGAAGGAAATTTAAAGGTGATCCCAGGTGATAAAGAAGCCCAGTAGAAACAATAAGTTCGAGACTTTACCCTTTCTTGCAAAAATTCAAAACCATGGCCTACATTATAACCCTACTGAAGTCTACTCTGATTGAAAACGGATTGCTTGATCTAAATGAGTTAGACACACTGCTGAAGCTAAGAAGGATGCTAACCTTGTTGCAAAAAAAGTCAAAGATGGCATGGATCTAAACCCTGCTGAGAGCCCCATCGAATTTGAGCCTGTATATCCCGTTGTTTTAAAAACCCAATAACCTAGCCTACATTATAGTCTTAAAGCAAAGTCTCGTCAGATTGAAAGACTGGCCGCTTATCGCTCTACTAAAGGTCGGGTAAGCTGTTGCTAAAACCCCGAGAGTTGAGAGTTTCAGCCCCAATAATCCTATACACTAACCTCAAGATAGAGAATTGGAAGCGGTCAAAAGGTTGGAAAAGGTACGAAGTGTTATCATCTAGTCAAGGTGAGGTTGAGCCAAAGGAGAGGCCAGACCCCCGAAAAGGAAGGAGTTACCATTCCAAAAATACTGAGTTTGACAGCACCGCTTTGTCATTTTGTTAACTAGAATATTTTTAATATGTGCATGCATTTTCATAAATAAAAAATAAAAAATAAAAGATAAAATCGGCATGAGCTTTACATAAATAGGACATAACTCCCTATAGAAATAGAAGTCACCAATACAGTTCAATATCAACTCATGTAGTAAATATACAACATCATCATCCATGCACATACATCTGAAAACCATAAATATCTTTGCCTGATCATATATTTAACTATCTAAATCATAAACATTCATCTTTGTGCAAAATTTACCAAAAATAAAGCTGTTTAACATAAACTAAACACATTTACAGGATAGGGGCAAAAGAAGATCTGGGTCTACGACAAGGGACATCTGTCAAAGATCAAAATTGATATCCTCTATATCAAAATCTCCGAAACCTGGCTCCTAAGGAGGTGAATAACTACTAGAAGCACCAACATCCTGCCAAGAAGACACAACCGGAAAGAGCAAGGTAAAGGAATGACTCAATAATGGAAGAGTGAAAAGAAGGAGGGAAAGGATAACATACCTTGTCACCTCCCATCTGGGCTAACCGGGCCATTAAGAAAGCCACCTCTGCTTGGTACTGATCTCGCTCCATCTAGAACCGGTCCCTCTGGTCTCTCACTGTAGTAAACTCAGCCTGGGGCACATATCCTCCTGCTCGGTGCCACATGTCGACCACCTCCTAGCTAACAATATATCCACCAACTAACACCTCAAATCGGGTGAATGCACCGACAGAATGGGCCCCAAAGTGCGCATCATAGTCTGTCTTTGGAGGAAGCAGGAAACCGAAACCCAGCTGATGTGGCTGATAGGGAATCGACACTCCCTCAACCAAGGCATCGAACATGTACTTCGGTGGATCTCCTGCTGACCTGAACTCCTCATGAAACTAGCGCTAGTGCTAGTCCCCCAAATAGGACTCCCAAGAATTATCGCTGAGAAGGGAAGCCCTCGATAGGGACAACAGGACCAAATACCGTACTGTCTTATAATGAACCAATCCAATAAAGGGCCGCCAAGTCACGTCCCTCGCCTTAATTAACTCCAAGTTCGCTCGTAGCGTCACGAAATCAGTGAGCACTGATCGCTGGGCTACCTGGTCACGAGCCTACCTCAAAGCATGAGGATAAAGGTCGTCCTCGATAACCATGGGGTGACGAACTGGTAGGTACTCATAGCTCCACCAAATAGGAAAAGGCTAGAAACCGATCATGCTGCCCCAATGAGAGGAAGTCCGGACCTGCATCAATCGAAGGAAACAGCCGAAGGAGAAGGACCCCCAATCCAGCTCAGATAAAGCCCCAAGATTAGCTACTATGCTCACCAACTGAAAAGGCACAAGCGACTTATTGTTGTTGCAGAAGCAGCTGAAGATGATGTACAAAACAAGTCATCGCCTCATGATGTCTCACCAGGTAGGTGATGGCTCAACAACAAAGGTGTTGTCATCCCGACTAAGCCCAGAGATTGAGAAGGCAGAACGCTCAAGAGGGGGTAAGTCCAGCAAAATACACGCGTCAGCCCTACTAACTGACTGTAAGGTGATCTACTGACCGGCAAAAGAATGCCCTATGATAATGGCCCAATCCAACGGAGTGGGTCCCAACTCGAAGCCCACAAAATGGAAAGTCCCGGTCTCTCCAAACCACCTCTCAATAAGCGCCAACACTAGATGTCTGTTCAGGTGGTTAGCCTGTAATCCCATGAAGGCCCCAAACCCAATCTCAGCCAAGAAAGCACGGTATAATGGAGCTGCCCACTGTATAGTACTAAAGACAAGATGAATAGCTCCTTTAAATGATATGTGTACCAGCGTAGGGGCAAATGCTGTCGCGAGTAGACACTAGGGTGATAGGCAAGGTCTCCCAGTGGTGGAATATCCGGTATCTCCAGGTCACCAAGATCAGCATCCGTCTGTCTATGTCTAGAGGACGCCCTCCCGTAATCGATCACCTGATCACCAAGGCACGATACCTCGTCATCAATACTTATCTCCTCCTCGAAATCTGCCTCAACCGGAGGGAAGCGGTTGACTGGTGGTGTACTCTCCCGTCCGCTTTGGCTAGAAGATGCCTGTCTTGTAGATTGTCGACTACCCATAGAGTGACTGGAATTCCTGACAGAATCTGTCCGGGCCGCCTTCTCAAAGCGGCGTCTCCTCTCAGAACTGTCATCGCCTATGTCTATTATCCTGAAGATTAAGATAAGAACACCGACATAAGGTAAGTATAACTCAGAAAGGTAAAAGAGATGAGAAGTAAGAAAAAGAAGAAAGAGAAACAACAAATAAATAAATAATATAATATAATAAAAAATGAAAAGATTTTGAATAATAAGTCAAAATGAATTTCCTACACATTTTGATTTTAAAATTCCATTTCTGAGTCAAAATGAATTTTCTACACATTTTGATTTTTCAAATTCAAGTCAAAATGAATTTTTTAAACCTAAAGGGTTTTTTTTATCTTTTTCCTTCAAAAAGATTTTATTCCAAAACTTTCCCAACTCTTTCCCTAATTTCAAAAAATTTCGGTAGGGTTCCGCTTATAAATGGTCCCTACAATGTCCATGACATCAACAAAAAACACAAACCATGCACTTCACAATATTACAATCACATAACACCAACACCTACGCATACTTTTAAATTTCTAAATTTTTCAAAAGACCTGTTCTATTTTTCAAGAAATCAATGATTTTCAAAGTTATCCCAAAATTTCTCAAAATCATTTCAAAAATTTTCTAAAATATCTCTACATTTTTCTAAACACTAAACTCTAATAATTTCTCAACTTTCTCAGTTTTTTTCTATTTTTCTAAGTATTTTTCTATTTTTGCAAAAAAAAAAATTAAAAATTCACCAAGTTTTCAAAAAATCACGAAACTTCATACGACTGTTAAACACATTTTTCTAAGGCACATAGGATAAAAACCTAGCCAGAAAACTCAATACCCAAAGCTGTAGAGACAAACCCCCAATTCCTGCAAAAACTACCTTCACATAAACACGCAAAATCACTCAAATTCAATCAAACAAGTACCAAAATGCAAAAATAACTTCACCAAAGTGTTCAAAATATATCAAAACATCAATTTTCACTATTCATATAACTCAAACAGGACTTTACACATTAAAATCAACATAAAATCCAAAACTCACCTTTTGGAGTTCTTCGGTGAAATCTTCTCTTTTGACGACTTTTCCGGTGACAGTGTCTACTTCCAGCAATCCTTTGTGGTCCCTAAGGAGCACTCCTTCAATGTCCAAGTCGATTTTCTCACAAAAGCTATCGGTTTTTCGAAAACTCTTTAAATCCCGTGACAACGTCGAACCAACAATTTGTTGATTTTGATCCCAGGCCTGGTGCCACTGTGCCAAGCCAAATTAATTTAACTAGTGGCGCCAGTGTCAAATTTCGGGCCTTTTTGCCATTTTCTCGCCAAAACTCGATTTCAAAGGCCTTTTGGGCCCAATATCCATTTTTAAACCCCAGTTTCCAAAAAATCTTCAAAGTTCGTCCCTCCGACCGCCTCACAGTCAACATAGGACTGTTACTCTATCGTTTTCTATCTTCGATAGGCAAAGATAGAAAAAGAGGGGTAGCTGTAAGCAACCCATTGTTGCCCGCTCAGTAGTCTTCAGTCCGTCCAGACTTGTATTCAAGTTGATATGGACGCATTTCAGGTCAAACCAGTTTTTCAGATATAATCCAGTCAATCGATCGCTTTGCGGGCCCGTCTGGCCCAAATAGAGGCAAAATGAGCAAAATACCCTTGGGGCATTATCCGGTCCAATTCCAGTGGGCACGTCTTCTCAAAGATGGTAAGTCTCCTTTACAATTTCAATTCCAGTTCAAATCCAATTCCAGTCCAGTTCCAGTCCAAATAAAGTCTGGCACATCTTTCGAGAAAGTTGGTCCCTCAAGGCAATAAGTCCATTCGGTTGGGCACATTTTTCAAGAAAAATGTTCGAAACAGTAAGTCCCTTGAAACTCGTCGATTGGGACGAGACCCCAAGTCCCTGAGATGATGGAACAGTCCACGTTTAGCGCTTGCTAGCCCCCCAATGAAGAAATGTCCGTTTCAACATGCTTTTCGAGAAAGTTAATTCCTCAGGCGATAAGTCCACCTAGCAGCTTCCCGAGATCATGCAATCTTTAGAATGATAGCAAACCGTCAGAGTGGCGGAAACACTCGTAAACAGGTTGACATTGAAAATTGCCAACAAACCCCTTTGTCACGCGACACCGTCAGAGTTGTGAAAACACTCAAAACCCAGGTCAACACCAGTGCCTGCTAGCCCACTCTGGTGAAAAATGACCAAACTGCCCTTAGGGCTTTTCGACACGTTTCTTGAGAAATTACCTAAGTCCTTACAACATTAATTCCACCCTTCCAAGATTGTCCTAAAGACAATCTGGCATGATTAGGTGCCTTCTAGTCAATTTCGGACCAATTCCGAAACTTTCTGGTCAAAATGACCATTTTGCCCCTAGGCATCCGAGCGCCGCAGGAACCACACATGCTCTGGTTAGTAGACCGGTAACCTCATAGGGATACTTCTGATAGTATCCCCGGCTTTCTGATACATTTCTGGGTCATTCCGAGTCAGTTCCGACGAACCTGGTGCAAAATGACCGTTTTGCCCCTGGTGGGTCGGTCGCCTTTTCTAACCACACCAGCTTTGGGTATCAAACCGGTAACCTAATGGAACATTCTAGCTAATATTTCTAAGCCTCCTATCTTTTTTTAGGACATCCCAAGTCCATCTCGGTAGCTTTTCGGCCCGTTGACCATTTTGCGCCTAATGGTCCGGTCAACCCCTCCGACACATCTTGACATCATTTTTCAAGTCTACTACTCCCGGGACATTAATCTAAGAGTTTCGGTCCCTTTTCGGCCCTTTAAATCATTTCTGAACCTTTCGGAGGTACTCCTAGTGAAGCTAGGCTAAAAATTGCATGGTAGTCACTTGTACAGGTGCCCAAATCTGTTGAAGATACGTTGCTTACTGACCTTAAAAGTTTCTTAACTAGCTGGCACCATTTGTAATGGCACAAACCCAAAAAATGGTCTAGCACCACTCGTAGTGGCGCCAGTGCAAAGTTTAGCCTAGGGCCATTGCAGCAGGCGCTAGTGCACTCTTCTGTCTTTAAATATAGAGCCTCCTCCAGCGTGAAAAGAGTCTGCAATCTCAATCCAAAAACCCTGCTCTTCGATATACAGAGCTTAAAGTCCTTCCAAACCCTAGTTCCTTCTAGGTTCTTCAAACCCTAGCCTATATATACAAACCTTAGCCTCTATACACTTAACCCTAGCATACATACACTCATATACTAGCCTTTAAAGTCTCTATTGAAGACTTGAAGTGCTGTAACTTGGAAGTTCTTGGAGATCAAAGCAAAGATCGAAGTAAAGCAAGTAAGCAAAACAAAACAAATAAAAGAAGATGCAAGGTAGGCTTCCTATTTACGTTTACGCACTTCTCCCCTTTCTCTTCTCTCTCCTAACCCATTTGGGTTTTCTTCTATTTTAATCCCCATCTTCTATCCCCATTTCTTGCATGCTTGAAACAAGGGACTCCCCAGTTCTTGTGTAGGATTAGACTATTGAAAGTCACCGTGTTGAGGGCTTTCTCTTAGTCTAACCGGAGACTACGTGGGTTCGGCCCCCTTGATTATGTGGTGAAGCTTTTAACCTTGTATGTTCACAACCCCAACTTGCATTGTGCATATCATGATCATGCATCTATCCAAAACTTGTTTTCAAATTTCTTTTCAAAACTTGCATCGAAATATTTTTCAAAACTTGCATTAAATTTTCTTTTTCCAAGCCTATTTTCAAAATCACAATCCTAAGGTGATTCTAGACTTTTCATGGTTAGAGTTGCTTTAGGAAAGTGTTACATTTAAAATGATTTTCATGGTCAATCTTTTCAAATCGTCATTGTTTTCAAAACCACAATCCTAGAATGGTTCTAATCTTCTTATAGTTAGAATCGTTTTAGGAAAGTGAGATATTTTTAGAGGCTTGTAAAAGTCCACATCCAAATCCCTTTCCAACTTGCTTTTTCAAACTTACTTTCCAAAACTTCTTTTTAAATCCTTTTCAAAATCTCTTTTCACCTCTACTTTCTAAAATGTTTTCTCCAATATACTTTCTAAAAACTCTCTCCAATCTCTTTTCTAAAATTGCTTTCTAAAAATTATTTTCTAAAAATTCCCTTCAAAAAAATTCACTTTCTAAAAACTCATTTCTAAGATTTCTTTCCAAAAAATTCACTTTCTAAAAACTCTTTACCTTGGAGTCCAAGTCAAGCCCTAGAGTCATGGTTAGGAAACCCAAATTTCCTTTCCTAAAACATAATTTTCAATTTCACAATTTTGACCTTAAAACCTAGGTTTCCAAAACCTTCTTTTCACAGCAAAATCATAAATTTTCAAAACCTATTTTTTTACGTCAAATCATAAACTTTCAAATCTAGGGTTTCTAAAACTTTCCCTTCTAATTCCATGCCAAATGTAATCTCTCATTTAGGAAACTAGATCCAATCCTCCGTTTTTGAAAGCAAAATCAAATCACCTCTTTTAGAAATAAAATCTAATCATTTGTTTTAGGAAATAGGAATCTAAATCTTACATAATTTGAATCTTTCCTAAATCCAAAATTTTTCCTAATTCCATACCCTTCCCAAATTTTAACTTTATAAAATTTAAATTTTCCAATCTTTCTTAAGATTCAAATTTTTCCAAAATTTTAAACTTTCTAAATTTCAAATCTTTCTTAAATCAAACTTTTCCTAATTCAAATCTTTCCAAAAATTAACTCTTTCTTAGAAAGAAAACTTTTTGAAGGTTTCCAAACAATCTATTTTCTTAAATACCCTCTCTTGAGGAAGTTTTCAAAAGCTCTTCAAAAAAACCCTAAGTGTAATCTTCGAATTGTGCTTAGTTTTAGGTGGCTTAACTCACCTTAATTATGTTAGATGACGACTCCAAAGTTTTTTTCAAAAGCCCTTAATCAAATTAAAGTTTCAATTCAAATCTAGTCACATTTGTCCTTTTAGGAGGATGAGTTCTAATGAGAGAGCATTATATTTTTCTCACTTATCTTTTTTAAGTGTGAGAAATCGGGCGCGACACATAACTGTGTAGGGCTTGAAAATATAATTGACATAGACTCAACTTTCATGAGATTTGGTTGAGAATTGAGTGAGAAAATGAAGATTGAAATTGAAGTGTCAGTATGGTGCGAAGTAGATGAAGTGTAGTCACTTCAGAGCCTATTTGAGAACTCAAATGAGCTCTGATCACACATCTAAGACCACAATTGGAAAGCTCTTGAAAAACCCTTGACTTTAGGCACAAATTTCGCAAGAAAAGACTGGAAAATGTGAAAGAAAACCAGGTTTAAAATTTGGTTAAAAACTGGTGCGAACTCACCAGGTGAAGCAAATTTCAAAGCCCTTTTGGGGGCCCAAAACTCCACGAAAATTGGTTTTGAGCACATGGTTAGAACAGGTTTGGAATGAACTTCACTTTAGACATAAATTTCGTGTCATTTGGTGGTAAAATGAAGGAGATATGTTTGTTTAAAGTCCGCTAAGAAAATCTGCCACACAAAAATCTACAGGGCTGCTGTTTTTTGAAGGATTGGTCTATCTAAAAATATTATTTGTAGATAAATCTGTGAACACTTAAAATTAGAGTTATAATAGTGCTTTATCCTTTGGTCCCACTCAAAAATATTGGATTTTCAAATTGTGGTTAATTTTTTAAGTTGGACTGTCACTGCTGAATCCTGATACCCTTAACTATGACCCCTACCTTCACAACATATTTGACCAAGTTAGAGTATTCCAAACTTTATGAAATTTTATTGTATCTATTTGATATGAGGCGGAAATTGTGTACCAAATTTTAGGTCAATTTGATATGGTTTTCCTATGTTAAGAACCCCTCAAAATTGGACCAACAGCTGCTGAATTTTCATCTCAGCAGCACTGCCCTTTTTTATGAAATACAAAAAAAATAGTTAAACATGTTCAATAAACATCAAATTAGGTATGGATACTCTCTGAAATGTCTATTTTTATATCCCATAATTTTTGAAATTTATTGATTTAGGCTCATGAATTTATATCCATTTTATCTGACTTGGGTCAGAATTTATAGTTTTGAGGACTTAGAGGATGTTGTTGCTAAGACTCTAGAAGCTATTAAAGTTTGAAGAAAATGTTGTAAGCCTATATTCTTAACACAATGAATGTTGACTTTGGAGTATTTCATAAGTTTTAGACATGGTTAGGAATATGAAATTTATTTGCAAATCCAGACTCGAGCTACATTAGGGAGTCTTTTCAAGAATGGTTCAATTTTATTAACTCTTACATTGTGCAATTAACAGAGTTAATGGGATTTTGTGGAGATCTTTATGAGAAAAATGGAATGCATTTAAGGTAACTGATTGTAGACAATATTGTTGCGTCCCGGTTTTTTGCACCATCGAGATGATATGTGGGAAACACACAGTAATCTATCGTTAGAACGCATTTTCCTAGAGAGACGAGTGCGACTAGGTTTGAATTGAAAATTGATTTGAATAAGGACTTTTGGAAAAAGATTTAGAGTCGTCACCTAACTTTGTTAAGGTGAGTTAGGTCACCTAAAACTAAATGCAATCCAAAGATTAAACTTAGGATTTTTGAAAAGGTTTTGGAAAACTTCTTTAAGAGAGAGTTTTTAGAGAAAACAGGTTGTTGGCAACCTTTGGAAAGATTTAAGCCCTTTTTAAAAATGACTCCGGTTTTGGTCTTTCAAAAACAATGATTCTAGGTTTGGAGGTTGGTTATGTATACGGAAGATATACTAGGCTATCACCCTATCCCGCCTTTGCAGTACTTACATGTCTTTTCACCATAGGTTCACTCATTTAGAATATCCAATTATCTAATGTCCAATTATATCCACTTTGAGAATTTTAGAAAGGGGTTTTATGCCATCAAATTAGGGAGGATATGAAGCATGATATATAAGTGCATGAAAAGAATTCGGAAAAAGATTTTGAAAAACGAAATTGAAATTTTGAAAAAGGTTATGACCACACCCATGAGGGTTGCCTACGTATCCTTTTGCTGAGAATCAGGTCAGTCATAGTTCAGACTCGGGGTCTGATTGAAAATAGACACTTTGAGGTCTTTGAAAAGTTTGACTTGAAAAGGGTTTGAGTTAAACTTTGATTGGAAGACTGAAAATTGAACTTTGATTTGAAATTGAACTTTGAAATAGAACTTGGACCTATTTTGGAAAGTTTGAATTGAATTTTGAAATCGTCTTGACTTGAATTGGGGTTTGAAAACTATTTTGATTTAGACTTAAGATTCCGAAAAGAGTTAAAGTTTCCTAACTTAGGGTTAGGGTTGAACTAGGGTTTAGGCCTTCTAGGACTTAGGTAACCTAGGGTTTAAACATGCCCTTGAAAAGTTTGATTTTAGAAAGTTTGATTTTGGGAAAGTTCCAAATTAGGAAAGTTCAATTTTAGAAAAGTTTTCATTTTAGGAAAGATTCAATTTTTAAAATATTTGAATTAAGAAAAGTTTGATTTTGGAAAGATTTGAATTTGAAATTCGGAAAGTCGGGATTTGGAAAGATATGATTTAAGAAATATTGAATTTGGAAAGTTGAGTTTGGAAAGGTTTGATCTAGGTTTGAGGTAACTAGGGATTTAAGCAATCCTTGGGCCTAGGGTTTATGCCATGCATTTAAATTGGATAGATTGGATTTCAATTGAAAAAGAAAAATTTTGTTTATGAAAAGTTTTGAGCTTTGGAAAGATTTGATTTCTATTTCCTAAAGTAGAAGATTAGGTCTTATTTTCAAAAATAGGATATTTAATTGGGTGTCCTATTTGGACAAGATTTGATTTTACTCAAAATTAAAAGTTTAGTTTTGAAAATTCATGGTTTTATATGACTTTTGAATGAGGAAATCTAGGATTTTATGTAAAAAACTGTTTTGTAAATCTATGATTTTGATACAAATAGAAAGTTATGATTTTATGTGAGAAACTAGGATTTCCTAAACATGGATTCTAGGGTTTTGACTTGGACTTCAAGATAAAGGGTTTTTGGAAAGTAAATCTTCGAAAATGATTTTTAGGAAGTGGATTTGCAAAACGATTTAGAAAGAAATTGAATATAAACTTTTGAAAATCTCTTGAATATCTTACTTTTCTAAAATAATTCTTTTCATGAGAAGATTAGAACCACTCTAGGGTTGTGATTTTGACAACAACTAGGATTTTAGACCCTAATATGGACCTTGATAATCTCATTGAATATAACATTTTCCTAAAACAACCCTAACCATGGAATGGTTAGAATCATTTTAAGGATGTGGCTTTGAAAACAACTTTGAAACAAAAGGTTTTGAATGCAAGTTTTGAAAGCAACCTTTAACGCAAGTTTAAAAACATCTTTGAATGCATGATTATGATAACAACAATGTAATAGGGACATGAACATACAAGGTTAGGCTTTACCACAAAATCAATAGGTCCGGACCCACATCGTCTTAGGTTGAACTCAAAGAAAATCCCTAACACAATAATTTCCTCCAAGGCCTTCCTAGGCATGAACTGGGAGGTCCCTTGTTTCAAGCATGCAAGAAGAGGATGTAGAAGATAGAGATTAAAATAGAAGAAAACCCAAATGGGTTAGGAGGGAGAAGAGAAAGTGAGGATTACATAATTTAACCAGAAACCTTACCTTGTCTTCTTTTTGCTTTGATGTTGTGATGGTGGACTTGACTCGGACTTGTCTTCTTTCTTGCTTTACTTCTTCAATAGATCCCTTAAACTTGTACTTGATGAACACTTTGAGAGCTTCAATAGGGCAGCACTTGATCTTCAGAGGATGTTTGGGGGGCTAGGGTTTGAGTGTATGGATTGTATGAAGGCTAGGGTTTGAAGGAGATTTGAGAGAATTAGGATTTTTGGGGCAACTCAAAGTCTGTTTTTGAAAAGGGAAAGTTTCTAAAGCAATTTTGCAAATCTAGAATACGCAGGGGGGTGGCTTATATTTATAAGTAAGCCAAATAGGGCTTGGCGCCTGTTGTAGTGGCGCCATGCCAAATTTTGGCTTGGCGCCACTATTAGTGGCGCTAGCCTTTTAGGCAAGTTTTTAAGGTAGCAAAAAATAGATCTTTGACTCGTGGGACGCAAAACAGAAGATTTGGGCGCCTGTCCTAGTAATTAACCTGTAATTTTTTACATGACTTCACTAGGAGTGACTCCAAAAGTCTAAGAATGATCCAAAAGGTTTTGAGTAGCCAGACTCGGCTGGGAATGGACAGGAACCCTAAAAAAGTGTCTTGGAGTTAACTGGCTTGATGATCAGAGCTAGAGTTGTTGAAAAGGGCAACCGGCCCACCAGGAGCAAAATGGTCATTTGATCCGAGGAACACCGAGATTGATTCAGAGTGATCCGTGAGAAGACTTGAGGGTTGGAAACACTATTAAGAGTGCCCTGAGGGATTGCCGATTTGATATCTAGAGCAAGTGTGGTTGGAAAAGGCGATCGGCCCATCATAGGCAAAATGGTCATTTTGCATCGGGTTTAATGGAATGGACTTAGAATAATCCAAAGAGGTACTGGAAGGTTGGGAATACTCTTAGAAGCATCCCTGGAAGGTAACCGGTTTGATACCCAAAGCTGGTGTGGTTCCCTGAGGTGATTGGATGCCTAGGGGTAAAATGGTCATTTTAACGGGATGCTCTCGGAATCGATCCAGAAGCGACTGGAAGGCACTGGAATATGCTAGATTATCTTTGGGACAATCTTGGATGAGTGGAATTATTGCTCTGAGGTCTTAGGTACTTTTTTGAGAAGTGTACCGATGGAGCCCAAGGGGCAGTTTGATCATTTTCATTGGAATAGACTAGCAAGTACTGGTGTTGACTTGGGTTTTATGTATTTTTGTTACTTTGACGGTGTGTGATGAGTTGGTTTCCAAAGGTATCCCATCCTTTAGTAAACGTGCCACGGCCAAGAGGCGTGTTCGGTCTCCTGACATAAGGGGTTTGTTGGCGTTTTCGATGTCGACCTGTTTGTGAGTATTTCTATCACTCTGACGGTTGCGATGTTTGTGAGTGTTTTCATCACTTTGATGGTGTGCGTTCATTCTGGGGACTGTCTAATCTCGAGAAGCTACTAGATGGTCTTATCGCCTTGGGGCCTTAGATATTTTCCCGATTGGCATGCCGGATAACAGACATTCTATATTGGTGAGATAGCAAGCACCACAAGTGAACCGCTCTACCATCTCGAGGATTGGGTTCTATCCCGATTGACAGGTGTGAATGGATTTATTGTTCCTAGGGATTTTGTGCTTTTTCGGGAAACGTGTTTTGTTGGATGAACTTACAACCTAAGAGATTAACTTTCTCAAAAAACGTGTTGAATTGAGTTTGACTAGTCTAGACTAGAATTGAAAATCAAATTAAGGTTAAAATACAGACTTACTGTCTTTAGAAAGATGTGCGAACTGGAATTGGACAAACTAATGCCCTAAGGGCATTTTGGTCATTTTGCCTCTATTAGGCCTAACGGGCCTGCGAAGCTATTGATTAACTGTATTGAGTTTGGAAAGCTTGTTTGGGCTTGAATGTGACTGTGCCGGTTTGAATGTAAATCCGGTCGGGTCAAAGATTGCTGAGCGGGAAAATATGGGATGCTTATAAATATGCTCCTCCCTAAATCTCTTTGTAAAGAGTAGATTCTTATTATTCTTGAATTGTATTCCTCTTACATATTTATGCTCATTAAATTCCATCGTTATATGGTTTTTGGCTCTATTAAGTTTCTTTCGGCACATTCTTAATTATCGCGTTTGTTGTTGAACTCCATGATAATGCCACTTTTGGAACCATTGAATTTTATTATGGCTGATGTGTCGTGGAACTAATCAATACATGTTCAAATGCACCCGTTACTTGTTATTGGAAATGGTTATGTAATGGTAACCCAACGGGGTATTGAGTATGGAATATTGACCCTACAAGGTACTGGTTGTTGGAATTGGTTATGGTATCGTGGCACGGGTGGCATTTGGCATGGTATTGAGAAGGGCCAGGTATTGAGCTATGATAAAACCTTGGATTAATGACTAGAATGTTGAAATGATTGAGATCCATATCATGTCATGATTTATTAACATCTTGTTAATCCCATCTTTTGATCTTTTCAATTGGTGTGACTGCTTGTCGAGCTTCGTTTTAATTGTCCTAAATTGAGCACTTGCACTCTTGTTGTATTGTATACTTCTGGGTTAATTTTATTTTTCAGGTCATAGCGAAATGAGTGCAGAGCAGGATTTAGAATATATCTTCTAGAGATAATAGATTGATTGGATTATCTATTTGATTGTAGTAAGTTCTTGGGAGACATAATTGTAATCAATTATTTTTCATTTGAAGGCGTAATTTGGTGTTATTAAAGTTGTATTACTTTGAAGATGTCTGTTTGGAGATATAATTAAAGTTAAGTTATTGGAAACACGATAATTCAAAGTTTATTTTAGTTTTTTTATCTTATTTAACGGTTGTAAGCACCCCATTTTTGACCGCTCGGCAGTCTACACTCCGTCCAGACTTGTTTTCAAGTCATTATGAACATATTCCAATCAAAACCAATCCTCTAGTCCAAATTCCGTCTCTCCATCGCTTCGCGGGCCTGTCAGGCCCAAATAGAGGCAAAATGACCAAAATGCCCTTAGGGGCATTTTCCTTTCTTATTCCAATTCCAATCCCTCTCTCGAGACAGTTTATTCCTCGAGACGGTCCGAGTAGCAAAACTACTCACAAAACCGTCAGAGTGGCGGAAACACTCACAAAGCCGTTAGAGTGGCGGAAACACTCACACTGCTAGAGTGGTGGAAACACTCAAAAACCAGGCACGTCTCTTCGGAGTCGGTAAGACCCCTTTCCAATCCCTCTCTTGAGACAGTTTATTCCTCGAGACGGTTCCAATCCAGGCACGTCTCTTCGGAGACGGTAAGACCCCTTTCCAATCCCTCTCTCAAGACAGTTTATTCCTCGAGACTGTCCGAGTAGCAAAACTACTCACTCAACCGTTAGAGTAGCGGAAATACTCACAAAACCGTTAGAGTAGCGGAAATACTCAAAGAACCATTAGAGTAGCGAAAATACTCAAAGAACCGTTAGAGTAGCAGAAATACTCACAGAACTGTTAGAGTAGCGGAAATACTCTTAAATCGTCAACCCCGTCCGAGTAGCGGAAATACTCAACCCCGTCCGAGTGGCAGAAACACTCAAAACCTAGGTCAATACCCATGTTTGTTAGCTCACTTCGGTGAAAAATGACTAGACTACCCTTAGGACCTTTTTCGAGACTTTTCGGTCAAGATGACCATTTTGCCCCTAGGCATCCGGATGCCCCGGGAACCACACCGGCTCTGGGTATCAAACCGGTAATGTCCCGAGAATACTTTTTATAGTGTTCTCGACCTTCCCTTACCTTTCCGGACCATTCCGAGTTAGTTCCGGCCAACCCGGTACAAAATGACCGTTTTGCCCCTGGAGGGCCGGTCTCCTTCTTCGACCACACCGACTCTGGGTATCAAACCGGTAATGTCCCGAGAATACCTTTTATAGTGTTCTCGACCTTCCTTTACCTTTCCGAACCATTCCGAGTCAGTTCCGGTAAACCCGGTACAAAATGACCGTTTTGCCCCTGGTGGGCCGGTCTCCATTTCCGACCACGCCGGCCCTGGGAATCAAACCGGCAACCTCTGGGAACATTCTAAATAATGTTTCCAGATCCCAAGTATTTTTCCGAGACAATCCGGGTTCGCCCCGGCAGTTTCCTAGTCCGATTGACCGTTTTGCCCCTAAAGGCCCGGTCAACCTTTCCGACTCACCTTATCTTCATTTTTCAAGTCAAATACCTCCAGGACACTATTTTGAGTATTCCTGCTTCTTTCCGGCCTTCCGGGTCAGTCCCGGCTCCTTCAAATCATTCCCGGACTTTCCGGAGTCACTCCTAGTGAAGCCAGACTAAAAATTGCATGGTAGTCACTAGTACAGGCGCCCAAATCTAGTCAAAGATACGTTGCTTGCCGACCTTAATTGTTTCCTAAATGGCTGGCGCCACTAGTAGTGGCGCCAAGCCAAAAAATGGCCTGGCTAGTGGCGCCAGTGTGTAATTTGGCCTGGCGCCACTGCAACAGGCGCCAGGTTCGTCTTCCCTCTATAAATACAGAGCCTTGTTCAACGTGAAAGGGGTCTAAAAACTTAACCTAGAAATCACACAATTCGATATACAAAGCTCGAGCACCTCCAAAAACCTTAGTTTCCTTAGGTTCTCCAAACCCTAGCCATCTTACACTAAACCCTAGCCATCATACACAAACCCTAGCCTCCTATACACTCATACACTCCCCCATACACTCATACACTAGCCTGCAACCACTCTTCGAAGACTTGAAGAACAGCCATTCAAAGCTTGAAGACAATCCTTGAAGACTGAGGGTGAAGATCAAGACTAAAGACCGAAGACTGCACAGCGCGCAAAATAAACAAGATACAAGGTAGGCTCCCTCTTTAATTTTCTGCACTTCCCCCCTCTCTCTTCTCTCTCCAACCCACTTGGGTTTTCTCTATTTTAATCCCCCATCTCTTTCCCCCCCTTTCTTTGCATGCTTGAAACAAGGGGATTCCCGGTCCATGTGTAGGATTGGACTATTGGAGAGTCACCGTGTCGGGGGTTTTCTTCTAGTCTAACCAAAGACCAAGTGGGTCCGGCCCCCTTTGATTATGTGGTGAAGCCTTAGCCTTGTATGTTCACGACCCCAAATTGCATTGTGCATATCATAGTCTTGCATCTTCCAAAATTCGTTTTCAAAAAGTTGTTTTCAAAAATCGTTTTCAAACTTGTTTTCAAAATTGCATTAAAAGCTCTGTTTCAAAAACATGTTTTCAAAATCACAATCCTAGGTTGATTCTAGCCTTTCCATGGCTAGGGTTGCTTTAGGAAAGTGTTATATTAAAAGTGACCTTTTGGTCTATATTTTCAAACCTTGTTTTCAAAACCACTTTCTTAAAGTGGTTCTAGTCCTCTTACGGCTGGAATTGCTTTAGGAAAGTGAGATATTTTTAATCTTTCTAAAAACTCTCTCTCTTCAAAAATCTCTTCCTAAAAATCTCTTTTTCAACATACTTTCCTAAAACACTCCTTTTCAAAATCGTTTTCAAAAACTCCCTTCCAAAACCTTTTTTTTTTAAAACTCTCTTTTTCAAAATTCTCTCTCCAAAAATCTTTCTAAAAACTCTCTTCCCAAAATTTTTCTTCTAGAAACTCTCCTCTACGATCTTCTTTCCAAAAAACACGTTTCTAAAAACACACTTTCCAAAACTCCCTCTTTCCTAAAATCTTTTTCCAAAAACTCTCTCTCCAAATTCACTTTCCAAAAACTCCTCCGTAGGATTCCTTTCTAGAAAACCTTCGTTTTCAAAAATGCACTTTCCAAAAACTCTTTCCTTAAGAAGCCCAAGTCAAGCCCTAGAACCCACAATTAGGAAACCCTAAATTTTCTTTCCAAAAGCATGATTTTCAAACTTTGCCCCAAGCCTAGGTTTCCAAAACCTCTTGTTTTCATATCCGAACTATATATGTTTCCAAAACCTCTTTTCTACGTTAAAATTCCACACTTCCAAAACTAGGGTTTCTAGAATCTCCTTTTTCAAACCCTTCCCAAATCCAATCTCCCCGTTTAGGAAACTTGATCCCGTCCTCCGTTTTTGGAAATAAAATCCAACCTTTCTCTTTTAGAAACCAAATCCAATCCCTTCCTAATCCAAACCTTTCCTAATTCAATACCTTCCTAAACCATAAGTTTCCTAAACCTAAACTTCAAATCTTTCCTTAAGTTTCAAAATCCAAATCTTTCCTAAATTCGAATCCTTCCTAAACTTTCACTTTCCTAAATCTTAAGTTTCCAAAACTTGAACATAAAAATCTTTCCTAATCCAACTCTTTCCTAATTCTACCCTCTTTTCAAATCTTAACTTTTCAAATATAAGCTTTCAAACCTTTCCTAAATTCAAACCTTTCCTAATTTCAAGACTTTCTAAAATTCAAACTCTAAAACTTTCTAAATCCTAAACTTTCTAAATTTCAAATCTTTCTGAAATTCTAAGCTTCCTAAATTCAAAAATTACTAAATTTGAAACTTTCTTAAGTTGAATCTTTCTAAACCTAGAACTTTCTAAATTCTAAACTCTCTTAAACTTCAAATCTTTCCAAATCTAAGACTTTTCTAAACTCAAAACTTTCTTAATTTAAGACTTTCTTAAGTTGAAACTTTCTTAATTCAAACACTTCCTAAGTTGAAAACTTTCCTTTTTCGAACCTTTCCTAAAACGAAATTTTCTTATTTTCAAAACTTCCTTGTTTTCAAAGCTTTCCAAATTCAAAACTTCCTTTTTTTCAAAACATTTCTAAATTCAAAACTTTCCGATTTTCAAAACTTTCCTAATTTGGGAACTTTCCTAATCTGAAAACCTTTCCTTTTTCGAAAACTTTCTAAACTCGTAACTTTCCAATTTCAAAACTTTCCTAAACCTAAAACTTTCCTGATTTCAAAACTTTTCAAAAATGAAACTTTTCTAATTCAAAACTTTCCTAAATCGAACATTTCCGAATTCAAACATTTCCTAAATCCAACCTTTCCTAATCTCCTAAACCTTCCAAGTCGAGTCAAGCTTTTCCTAAGTCTAGGTTTCCTAAACCTTCATCTTTCTCTTTTTCAAAACAAGTCCAAATCTATCTTTTCAAATCAAAGTCCAATTTTCTCAATTTCAATTTTCAATCTCCTCTTCCAATTTCAAATCCAATTCAATTTTCAATTCAATCTCTCAATCTTCCAATCCAATCTCTCTCTTCAAATCAATCCCTTTTCAATCGGACTCCGGTCCGAACTACGACTGACCTGATTCCCCCAAAGGGGTACGTAAGCAACCTTCATAGGTGCGGTCACAATACTTTTCAAACTTTCAATTCCACCCTCATGGGTGTGGTTTCAAAATTCTTTCCAAATCTCAAATTCCAATCTATTTTCAAATTTCCAATTTCAAAATTTCTATTTTAAAATTCCTATTTCCAAATTTTCAACTTTTTCAAATTCAGTTCCATCTCTTCAAATCTATTTTCAAATCAAAGCAATTTCTTTTTAAATCTATTTTTCAATTCTTTTCTATTGCTTGCATATCATGCATCATGCTAAATTAGTTTTCAAACATTGTTTTTCTAAAGTGAATAGGGTTGAACTATAGTTAGTCGAAGACTCTCATAGGTGAATCTAGGGTAGATTGACATGTAGGTACCAAAAGGGCGGGGTAGGGTGATAGTTTAGTGCGTCTTCCCTACACGTAACCAACCTCTGAACCTAGATCACTGATTTCATAAATCAAAAGGAGTTATTTTTCTAAAAAGGGCTAAATATTTTCCAAAGGTTGCCAAACAACCTATTTTTCGTAAAAAACCCTCTCTTGAGGATATTTTCAAAATTGTTTTTCAAAAACCCTAAGTGTAGTTTTCGGATTATGCTTAGTTTTTAGGTGACCTAACTCACCTTAATCAAGTTAGGTGGCGACTCCGAATCTTTTTCAAAAGCCCTTTATTCAAGTATATTTTCAATTCAAACCTAGTCGCACTCATTCTTTTAGGAGGGTGAGTTCTAACGAGAGAGTACAACATTTTTTCCGCTTGGGTGAGTATTCCTCGAGTGCGAAAAATCTGGGTGCGACAACGGTCTAAAAAAATCCAGGTCGTTACAACATCGGCTCACCACCTCGGCTCACCACATTGGCTTACCTTTGATAATCTTGCTAAGATTGATAAAGAAAATTATCAAGAATTACCACCGTAACCTAACCTCCACCATGTAATGTAAAATATGCACACAATGTATATTATATACAATGCCACCTTATAAGCCAACACCAACATCGACATAGATACTAAAACATTCAATATAATATGAATAAGAATATCTTAAATCCCATAATCAACACCAACATTAACAACATGACATCCAATTCAATACGAATAAGAGTATCTTATATTCCCCACCTTATATTACTTACAACCAAAATGATGTCACTCCTTAGGTTGGACCGAAATGTCTTGAACCGCTTCCGTACCTAACACACACCACTATGTCAAACTTGTGAAGCATATACTATATCATAACTTAGTAAGCATCAATATATGAAATGATAATCCTAATATCGTACTAGAATACCATACAAGTGTGCCAATACATAACATGAGTACAAAACTTAAAAGTTGAAACAATTTTCCCTTAACACAGATTTACTGTTTGAATCACATCAACCACAAAATAATGGATTCAAATGAAAAAGGCTTAAATACCTATAATTTGAGAGGTCATAGGTAAAAAATGCATTCCAGATGAAGAAATTATGTCTAACGAAAGATGGACTAAAATTCTAAAAAATATTGTTATTGATAGCAATTTTTGGTCAATTTTAAACAATAATATCTCTTAATTTACAAGGAGTTAGAGTACAAGCTTTACATTAATAGAAAGATCTATCAGTCTACTTTCCAACGCTTCAAATAGTATGGCATTTCGAGTTTTCTAGAGTGAGATATGACCATTTTACCAAAGTGCACTGTAGTTATGGCCTAGAAGTGCGCTACTAGTGTCGCGCCCCTGGGGTGGGAATTTGGTACGGTGCTCTTGCATTAGAACTTTTCCTCCTAGAAGGGCGAATGCGATGGGGTTTGAATTTGAAATGGAATTGATTAGGGCTTTTTGAAAAGGTCTTTGGAGTCGCCACCTAACATATTTAAAGATGTGCTAGGCCATCTACACCAAGTAAAACCCGAGGGTTAAACTTAGGTTTTGAAAAGATTTTTGAAAAACGTCCTCATGAGAGAGTTTTAGAAGGTAGAGTTGTTTGACAACCCTAAAAATGTTGGAAAGCTTTTTTGAAGATTGAATTTAGTTTTGGTCTTCGAAATAGAAATTCTTAAGTCCGAGGGTTGGTTACGTATAGGGAAGATGTCTTAAGACTATTACCCTATCCTGCCCTTGCGGTACCTATATGTCTAATCACCTTTTACTCACCTAATTATGACTCACCGATTATCTATGTTTAATGCTATCCACTTAGAAAACTTCTGAAAATAGAATTTGAAGAAGAGTTTGAAAGAGGGAGTTGAGTTTGAAAAATGGAATTGGAAATTTGAAAAAAGTTGTGACTGCACCCCATGAAGGGTTACCTACGCACTTCCTTAAAGAGGATCAGGTCAGTCGTAGTTCGGACAAGAGTTCGAAAGAGTTGAAATTTTGAAATGGGTTTCTATTTTTAGAAATTTTTCTTTTTAGGAAAGATTGAGTTTGAAAATGTTTCCTTTTTAGGAAGACTTGTCTTGGCAAATGTTTCCTTTTCAAGAAGATTGGATTTGATTTTGGAATGTTTCATTTTCAAGAAGATTGAGGTTTGATTTGAGAAGATTTGATTTGATTTGATTTGAAAAGATTGGGTATGGAAAATGTTTCCTTTTCAGGAAGATTTGATTTGATTTTGAAAAAGGTAAGTTTGGATTGTTTCCAAAATGGAAGGAGTTGATTCAGGTTTTAAATTTGGAAGGTTTGAAAAAGGAGTGATTTGACTGATTTGAAATGGAAGATTTTGACTTGATTGATTTAAAGAAGGAAAGTTTGGAAAAGGAAAGTTTTGATTGATTTGGAAACGGAGAATTTTGAGGGTTTGAAAATGGTAGGATTTTGGCTTAAAAATGGAAGGTTTCCAAGTTAGCGAAAACGAGATTTTTCTAGGATTGGCCTTTTAGGGTTTAACAAATATGAGTTTTGGAAATGGTTCAAAAATCGATTCTTTTGAAAACATGTTTTAGGGATTTTAGACACCCAAATGTATATCGCATTTTGCCTAAGGCCATTCTAGCCATTGGAAGGCTAGAATTGCTTTAGGCTTGTGGCTTTGAAAAGCAATAAAGGTGCGAAAACAAAAATGTAGACCTTTCGGGTCCTTTTGAATGTCACACACTCCTCAAAATAACCCCAGTCATGAAAAGACTAGGATTGTTCCAAGACTGAATTTTGGAAAAGTAACAAATATAGGCTAACAGAAGCCATTTTAAATGTCACACTTTTCTAGGAAAACCCTAAACATAAAGGGTTAGGATCCACCTAGAATTGTAGTTTTAAGAAAATTACTTTAGAAAATGGTTTTAAAGGGTAAAGGAATGACATGAATGCAAATGCAATTTGACGATAGGAACGGCATAAAACATACAAGGTTAGATATCACCATATTGTAAGAGGGCTCTAAGGCCACGCTGTGAAGCAAGTGTGGGCCAAGAAGAGAGTCCCGATCAGTTATCTCCTCTTGTTCACTCTCGACATGGACTTAACATTCCTTTGTTTCAGGCATGCAAGAAAAGGGGGTTAAGAGATAGGGGATTAAAAAATAGAAGAACCCAAGGGGGTTCAGAGGGAGAAGAGAAAGTAGGAGAGTTCGGAAAAGTAAAATGGGGATTACCTTGTCTTGTTCCTTCTTTCTTTGGTGGAGGCTCGGGCCTTGGACTCGGGAAGGCTTCGGGAGCTTCTGGGCAGCAAGGCGGACCTTCGGTGGAGCTTGCAAGCTAAGACTTCGAGAGTTCGGACTCAGACTCCGCCAACGGGACTGAGAGAGATAGAGAAAGGGCTTCGAGAGTTGCCTGGAATAGAGGGGGAGAGTTTCTAGAGAGTTTTTTTAACCTCAAATAGTGAAGGGGGAGGTTTGTATTTATAGTGCAAAATTGGCAGAGTGGTGCACCATTTTTAGTGGCGTATGGCCTAATTTTGGCCATGCGCCACTATAAGTGGTGCAGGAAGGTTTATTGAGGGCTTAAAAAAAGGCTAGATATGGGGCTGGTCGATTCGTAACTAATTTTGGGGGGTTATTCACCACTATTAGTGGTGCACGGGTAAAGAATGGTCATGCTTCACTCAAAGTGGAGTAGGGAGGTTCTGGTTCCAAAAAAGGAAGGTGTCGGACGGCAGGGCCCGACTAGAAATGGAAAGAAATACTTTGAAAAGTGTCCTGGAGGTTTCCGCTTTGATCCCTAGAGCTGGTATGGTTAAAGAGAGTGACTGGATGACGGTCACCTCATCCTGAGAGTTCTAAGGTTGACCAAGATTGACCGAGGTTGACTGGGTTAACCAGAGTTGACTGGTGTTGATCAGGTTTACCAGAGTTGACTGGGGTTGATGAGAGTTGACTAGGGCGTTGCCAGTTTGATACCTAGAGCCGGTGTGGCCTTTTAGGGTATTTGGATGCTCAGGGGCAAAATGATCATTTTGACCGGGGAACCTCTGATAAAGGACTGGGTTTGGATGGACGGCACTGGATATGTCAAACCGTCTAGGGACAGCTTTGGAAGGTGGTTTTACTGTTTTGAGGACTTTATACTTTCTCAAGGAACGTGTCGGGCCCGCTGAGGGCAAAATGGTCCTTTTTTGCCGAGATAGGCTAGCAAGCGTCGGTGTTGACCGGTCTGGACTTCTGTCCTAGGAATTGGTACTTTCTCAGTGGACAGGCTTGAAAGAGTCTTATCGCCTTCAGGGATAAACTTTCTCGAAGGTCGTGCTGGACTGGGATGGTCTTTTATTTTTTAGGGATTTGTGCTTTCTCAAAGACCATGCCAGGCTTGGATGGCCTTCCATTCTTGAGGGGTTTGTGCTTTCTCAAAGAACATGCTGGATTAGCAAACATTCTACATTAGCGGGCTAGCAGGCACCAGAAATGAACAACTCTTCCATCTTGGGGACTTAGGTACTTTTCGGAGATTAGTGTGAAAGGGGCTTTACCGATCTGAGGAATAAACCTTCTCGGTGATCGTGTTATGCTGGATTGGATGGTCTTACCGTCAATGAGGGATCAACTTTCTCGAATGACGAGAAAAACAAATTTGACTTTGGATTTGAATAGACTTATCGTCTTATCGAAGACGTGCTGTTTGGGTCATTTTGCCTCTAGTGGGCCCAGCGGGCCCGTAAAGCGGTTGACAGTTTGGATTGGATTTAGAAAGCCGGTTTGAACTTGAGTATGCTTGTGTTGGCTTGGAGGTGCTTCCGATCGGGCCAGAGATCACCGAGTGGCTAAAATATGGTGCTAACAACTAGGCGCCCCCTAGTGCCCTCATGGCAACCCACTATGCCACTAGGCGCACTAGTGGCACCCTTTTGGCGCTCTCCAGCAGAGGAGTGCGCCACTAGGCTCCCCTAGGCGCGCCAGTGCGCTCCTCTCTCCCCTTGGTCCAAAATTAAAGTTCTCATAACATGGTTTGAACTTCTCCCTTGCTACCCCAACATAATTCCAAGCCCTCTGAAGCCTAGAATAAAGTTATAAAGTCCCTAACAAAACTTCAAAACAACACATGCAAAACATGAAGAATTCAAGGCTTGCTCTTAGAAACCATAGACAACGTCCTTCTCCTCACTCCAACTCTCGCTTCTATGGCATGGAATGATATGCTATTAATAAAAATACAATGAAACAAGCATGAACATAAGATTTCTCACCTGAAACAATGAAACACATGCTTCCCCCTTGAATCTCCTCTTCTTCTCTTCTCTTCTATCATTTTTCTATCTTTTTCTCTCACTTTTTCTTTTTCCAAACATAATTGCTACACAAACTCCTCCCATTTCTCTCCTTCCTTGGCTTGAAGCCAACTATAAATACAAATTGTATCTATAGCTACGCATGGCGCACACTCACACACACACACATGCTAACAAAAGTACACACCACACACACACCTTATGCACACACCTCACTTATGGCAAAGCACACACCTAGGTGGCTTGAGTTTAAATCTCCCACCTTGCACCTTCTTGCTTCACCACACCACTAATCCACATGATTTGCAAAATTAAACATGTTTAGGCTAATTAATCATCATTAGCCATAAGCTAACCATAGAGATTAATTAAACTAAATAATCATGGATTAAGCTAATTAATCATGTTCAAAAATAACATAATCCCCCTATGACATGTTCTCATTAAAACATGTTAATCAAGCTCCTTGATTAAGGAAAATCATGCACTACAATGTATGCAATTAAGCTAAATGTGATGCTAAGTAAAATAGGGTTTTACATAGATAATACCAGAGCTGGTCGAGATTTATATTCTTGCAGTTGAATATGGTCAGATGCTAATCCTAAGTTTAAAAAATGAATGATTGTCAAATATAAGAATGCAGTGATTAGTGCATGTAAGTGGTATCATGTGAAGAAAAATAAATATTATTATGTTGCAGAAACAAATAAAAAGGTTCGAAGTGTTAGGTACTCTTTCGATTGCCTGTGGAAGCTGCATACATCTTTGAAAAAGCAGCACACTTTCTTTGAGATCATGCAATACCCAATGCCTCATACCTATTTACATGGGATGGATAATTTGGATCACCCCATGCTTGATTTGACATTCATTGTGCACGTGATTATGACACAAGTTGTAGTAAGTTGCTATGAGATTTAAATATAGACAAATATAGATAATATTATGTATTGATGGTCTCACTTGGTAAGACGACATTCTTCGTTTGTTGTGTATGACTAGCGATTTGGGTTTTTGGTTGTAGGAGATGACGTGACCTTTGACACATATGTGAATCCATTGTGAGCATCATGGTATCTTATAGAGACGCCTTTCATGCATACCGAGAGTCACGTTTCACCTTCTATGTCATCCTATTGTCCACCTCGATATCCACCATCACAGGCAAAGGGGCCATCTCAAGTCACTCAAGTGAGTAGTGGGCCGCCGGTTGATCCAGTGGTCACAACCCTTACCATTGATCCAGATTAGGATATATATCTAGAGGGCATTTCAAAAATCACCCAAGCAAAGCCATCTCATTCGAGACTACATACTATCACACATGTCTTTGTCCCTAAGTCGAGATAGATAGGAGGTGACCCCAATGTGGCACATAAGGTCATGTATAGTGGGGTATTGGGTTTGTTTTTTGTACAAGAATTGCAATATAATTCAAGTATATAGCTATTGTATATTTATGTCAATTTATAAACTATTAGTATTTCTATAGTTGACAGTATAAAAATTGCGAGAAAAAAAAAGGACTGCATTTCGGTGTCTAAGTTTAGGAGGTCACAACATCCCAAATGGAGTCCCAGTTGAGAAATTATGTAAATTGTCGACGTGTCAACACTTAACTTCTCCAAAAGGTCCTCATGTGAAGGCTTTAACTGTTATAAAGCCTTGTCTTGTCAATAAAGTAATAAATGAGATAGAGGTATGCAGTCTACGATAACATGAATGAAATATGCCATATCATTTTGTTATTTCATATTTATGTCATTTTATAAACTATCACTATTTCTCTAGTGGACAATATGAATTTTGGGAAAAAAGGACCAAGTGGTTCATCTCGGCTGCTAGGTTACCGAAATGGAAACAAAAGGGTCTAAAGCGGACGAAACTTGACTAGAGGCACTGGTGGGGCACGAGTGATGTGTGGAGGTGATGGCACATCAAACAGAGTCCCAATTGAGAAGTTATGCAAAGTGTTGACATATCGACATTTAACTTCTCCAAAATAGGTCATTTCGGCAGTTGGGGTATTGAAATGAGGAAAAAGGGTCAAGAGGGTGCAAAACTTGATGGGGAGGCACCGGTGGGGCATAAGTGACGTGCGGGAGGTGATGATATGTCAAACGGAGTCTCGGTCTGCAGTCTACGATAATTGATGTTGACAGCCTGGCTTGTCCTTAATCCTTCACATGAAGGCTGCAACTGTTACAAAGTCTTATCGTATCAATAAAGCAATGAATTAGATAGAGGTTTGCATTCTATGATAATGCAGACTTTAGGTTATAAAAATGCATGGACCCAACCCTGCCTTTTCCTTAACCCTTCACGTAGAGGCTACAACTGTTAGCCAGACCTTAGGTTCTGGAACCTTCATGTGAAGGCTGCAAGTAGGAGGGTGAATAGTCATATCAATGTTCACACTATTTTTTGAAGCGTTCACATGAAGTACTTCATGTTGGGCAGTCTTTCAACAGACCCACGGGAATGATATTAATGTAACTAGAGTGTGTCGATTGGAGCGTAAATGGATATTGCCTATATAATGTTATGATTACATAGGCAATGCTAAACCATACCTCCAAAGATGCCGAAGTGAAAAGCCAAGGGTGGGGCATCATCGAGTCGTTCGGTTCCAAGTGGTGACATGGATGATTTCCAAACCTCTCCAACAACAGTGGGTACATACACAGACCCAATCAGTAACAAATGGTATGACCGAAAGCATAAATTTGTCAACAAACCTCTCCTAACGCACGATATGATGGGTTCGGTCAGTCACATCTTCATCGGCAATGTATGCTTACGACCACCCCATGGGGTGACCATTAACGAAAAGAATTTTCTATGGCAAGCCTTATTCGATAAACATTGTGAACAAGAAATATATTGTCGATAGCATGGCCTTCGTGTCCCAAAGGACTGTTCAGCTAAATTGTTCAACAAGAGATCCCTCTCAATAAGGTTATAAAATTGCTTGAACACGAGATTAATCAAATGCAATAAAGGTGAGATAGATACCATGCAAAGGAGTATGCAAAGAAAGAAAGTTACGATCCAGCATAATGAATAATAGAAATTATTGAAGATCCATTGATGGTTTCTGACCCAAAACTTTTAGACTTCTCAGAAGAAGGCGACGATGACTTTATTAACTATCTACCTAGTAGCCTTTCTATTGGTGGCAAACTACTGTGTTGTTACGAACATGGTCCATAAAGCTCGTTCCTATTTCTACTTAGATTTAATGTGAAATAAGTTAATACGTTAGGGTCATATTTGGTATTTTCTGTTTCATGTAATATATGTCCATGTTAGGGTCATATTTGGCATTTTCTATTTCTTTTTATATATGTCCATGTTATTTCAAGTCCATGATTTGATAGAGATAGGACAATTATGCAAAGTTTCATAATTTGGAAGCTTAGATTTTTCGAAATAAGTCATCTCGGCCGTTTGGGCATCAAAATGGGGAAAAAGGGTCCAGACCGAGTGAAACTTGACAGGCGGCACTGTGGCCCATGAGTGATGTGTGAGAGGTGATAGCACGTGAAACAAAGTCCTTGTTAGGAAATTATGCAAAGTTTTGTAATTTGAAAACTTAGGTTTTTCGAAGTAGGTCATCTCGGCCATTTGGGTACCAAAATGGGAAAAAAGGGTCTGGAGCCAGCAAAACTTGATAGGTGGCACCGGTGGCCCACAAGTGACATTCGGGAGTGATGGCACATGAAATGAAGACCAGGTTAGGAAATTATGCAAAGTTTTATAATTTGAAAACTTAGGTTTTTCGAAGTAGGTCATCTCGACCGTCCAGGTACTGAAATGGGAAAAAAGGGTTTGGAGTAAGCAAAACTTGATGGGCGGCACCGGTGGCCCACGAGTGACGTGTGGGAGGTGACGACACGTGAAACGGAGTCCTGGTTAGGAAATTATGCAACGTTTCATAATTTGGAAACTTATATTTTCTTGAGTAGGTCATCTTGGCCATTCGGGCACCAAAATGGGAAAAAAGGGTCCGGAGTGAGCGAAACTTGACGGACGGTACCGGCGGCCCATGAGTGACGTGTGGGAGGTGACAGTACGTCAAACGAAGTCCCAGTTAGGAAATTATGCAAAGTTTTGTAATTTGAAAGCTTAGATTTTTCAAAGTAGGTCATATCGACTGTTTAGGTATTGAAATAGGGAAACAGAGTTTGGAGCATGTCAAACTTGATGGGAGGTACCGGTGCCCCGTGAGTGATGTGTGGGAGGTGACGGTACCCCAAACGGATTACCGGTTCAGAAGTTATGGACTTAAGTTGAATGGAGTTGGTTAATTGAATGGATGTGGTTTTTTTTTTTTTTTTTTTTTTGGGGGGGGGGGGGGGGGGGGGGGGGAGGGAGGGGTTAATTGCTGATAAAAACGCTAATTGAAAAAACGTCTTTAGAGACAATGCTTTTTCAATTATCGTTTTTATAGAAATTGCTAATTGAAAAAGTGCTTGTACTATCTTTTATTTTTCTTAGCTTGTCAAATTATACAGGAAAAATAAAGTCCATAAAATGCCATTTGAAAAAGGTGTTTTATTAAAAATATTTTTTTCAAAATGCACTAAACTTGTGTTGCTAAATTAAGTTGAAACAGTATATTGAGTCTGGAATAAGTTAAAATTTTTCAATGTGTCAGGGAAATAGCCCTGTTTGAGGGGTTTCGTAAGTTTTAGTTCAAAACTAGCATAACTAAAGGACTATTACGGAAAGAAGAAGAAGAAAAAAACCCAGCTCTTATCTAGCATGGTGGCTATGGAATCTGTCGTTAGGTGGGTTTCGGCTTCTATTCTTGCTACTATTTAAATAAATTAATCATACTAATTAATGACTTAAACAAATGCTACGTGTCATAATGCATTTAAAAGTTTACTCGAAAAAGAAAACGAATATATAGGGTCAAATAGGAGAAAAAAAAGAGACATGAAACGAATTAAGTGGTTACATCTTCCAACGGCTGGAAGTCTAGATAGGAGCAGAGCAGAAAGTGAGAAAAGAAAAGTGACTTCTCCTCCTACTGACTATGATTTTTTTCCAATGCAAACTCACTCACAATAGCGAAAAGGAAAAGAAGGGGCAAAATTGCCACTCACTCCCTCACATTTTCTTTTCCTCTCCAACTAGTTCCTTTATCACAGTATCCAGGATGAAATGCTTCCTGCTCTTTCTTTCTAAATAACTTCATGCAAAGCACTATTACTTTTGCATATAATAGCAAAAGCAAAGGGGGAGCTTGAAAATTTTTCATTTGGGTGCAAAATTTTATGATTTGCGGACGAAAACTTATATGTAGCTAGTTTTTCCAGAAATTTTACTAATTTTTAATTATTTTGTGAATTAGGCTATTAGCATGAAAGTTTTACAAATTATTTGATATTTTAATTAAAAAGGAAAAAAACTACGGCCATATTGCAATAGCTGACTGTCAAACCCTCTTCACCAAGTCTAACAAGTTTTTCTTATTGCTTAAAAGTATCTATAGTTTCCTCAAGTTTTGACATAATACTTCATCACAATATACATATCCGGACATTGCCTTTATGGTAAATGGTAAAATGGGAGCTATTATGGAGCGGACATCTATTTCAAATTCCATCAAGCATTAAACAAGTTAAAACAAAAAAAGAAGCTGTCAAAATGGATGGCATGTTGGTGATATTTTAGGTATTCTTGGAAGCATATCAATAAAAGCAATTGTAAAACTGAGTCCTCTGCAGCCTTAGTTTTTGCCACAGCAAATTAATTATGAGTGGATAAGAATGTTCTTTGATAGGTGAGGCTTATGTTCATTCGCTCTGTTCACAAGGACATTTTTGTCCATTCACATCTTTTGCTCTGGCAACAGGGTCATCATGAAAATAAACTGTATTTCATGGTGAAGTAATTTTAATTTGTTCATCAACTCAAGGGATGTAATTAAAGAGCTTTAGGTAAGACATGGATTTAAGCTACTACCAGCTGAGCAATTCAAGTCAGGCAACACCAACAGACAGATTACAAACTTCCAAGAAGGAAGGGTGCTTTGAATTTGGGCATGAAGACTTCAAGTATTCTGCTCAGAGCCAAATCATACCTCCTAACTTTTCTTTGTCAATTCCAAGTGAGAGAATGTGCAAAATGTTTACTGCTTGTATAACTTTTCTTCAAGGATGATAATGAAAACCGTCAATCCAAGGAAAATTTTGGTCCTGGGATGGAAAACCATGCCTTGTTTAGGAGAATTTCGTACAAAGTTTTGCTTTAGAAAAAATGTAGTCATCCTGTGTATTCACGCCAAGTCAGCTAATAGAAAAAATTTCGAGTCAAATTTAGCATTGATAAAAGTATTGATCACAAGCATATTAGTAGTGCACTTTTCTTTTATTATTGAAATGAAGTTGTTATACGTATCGTGGTCATTATTTTAATTCTTATCCTTCCTTATTTGGACTTTTTAGGATCGGCTACGCAACGATAAACACTAAATATCCCACATAGCTGACTATTAGCATAAAACTTTATGAAATCCTTATGTTCTGCAGGCTAATATTTTCCCCTAACTTGCATCCACAATGGAGTGTGTCATATGGATCCAATTCTATCCATTTAGGCCAAAAGAAAAAAATTAAGGAAAGAAAAGAAAAGATTGTTCTGTAGTGAAACTAATGATTCAGATATTTTGATTCCATATCCAGTACACGGATTGTGAGAAGAATATAGCTAATGGTGCATCATCATATTACCAGGGACCCTTATCTTGGATGGATGTCAACTTGAATGATTTTTTTTTTCCCCCTTTGAAATTCATGTATCCTAAATACATTATTATTATATATTTAGGGGGCGGGGGCAGGGACGGCTTTGGTGGGTTCGAACCCTAGATCTGGTGAGTGAGATAAACAAGTACTTTACCAATGGAGTGATGAGCATCTGAAATCTTTTCCTTCACATTATTCAAGAAGCATAGACATTAAAATCTAGGTAGTCAATTAATATGGTCGCGACACAGCTCCATCCAATGATCAAGTTGAAATATATTTCATGCATCAGAGCTTGCCTTGTTCACTTTGTTGTTTGTAAATGAACCCACCTTCAGAATTGACTTCAGAGGTTTTGGCTCCTGGTCATCCTTTTCTTTCTCCATGGAAGGCAGCTTATCAGTTGCTTTCTTCCTTTTCTTATCCTTACTGGGGTATATTACTACCTCTGCTCTGTCATTGATGCTAACTGTCTTTTTTGGAGGACCTTTCTGTTGGGATGAATCTGTTTTCTCTGGAGTATATGGAGAGGAAACATTGTTAACAATACTGTCTTGAATTGGTGGTAGCTCTTTCCCTTCTTCCTCAAGATCATTGCTGGTAGAGCTATAGCTGGCAAGAGGATTGGCTTGCTCTAACTCGACATTGTCTTGAGAGCTGATCAGGCTTTCACAAGGCCATTCATGAGCCACTGCTTCCAGATTTTGGTTATTACGAGAGCTGAAACTGTTCTGTGACGCATTGGAGTTAGGCACTTGGGGTGAATCCTGATGTACCGGAGGCCCCAGAGTCAAGGGCTTCATGGCCTGTGCTGCTAGGCTTTGGATGATGAAGTTGAAAAACCAGCGACAGACTTCCAAACCACGGCAAAGGAAACATCCGAAGATTGTGGGCATCAGGGCTACTGCTGCAAGCTTTTTTGTGATGAAATTGAGGAGCCTATTGCAGATGCCAAGAGAGTGGAGTTGGTTTTCTCTTTGATCCATTTCTTGGCTTTCTTTAAGATAGCCTTGGAGTTGATTTCCTCTTTGAATGGTGTGCTTGAGGGACTGTCTAAGAAGAAGAGGTAGAGTGAAGGAAGAGGGAGCCTGTTTTGAAGGCATTCTTCTCTTTTCTTTGAAGAAAGCTAACCACTTACCCACCCAAGGAATACTTTTGTTCTTCTTCTACTTTTGTTGGAAGTAGGGGTGGCAATTTGAACCCAAAATTTATGAATCCGCCCACCTAGAAGTTGTCCAAACCCACCCAATCTTTAAGTGAGTTATGATTGAGTAATTATATGCGTACCAGTTGAAAGTGGGTTAGAGCAGGCTGGAGATGAGTGTTCTATAAGTTACACTAAATGGGTTGGAGTGGGTCAATAATGAGCACTCTATAGAAAAAATATCAAAAAATAAAATTAATTAGTAAGGACACCCAAACAACTACGTGAGTGAACTAGACCACAAATTTGTTCATGCATGCACATATATATAAATATATATAGATATATAATATGTGTAAGAGACAATCCAATTTCTCAGTTTTATTATTATTATTTCATAATTAATTTATTCTACCTTCTGTTATTATTTTTTGTTTTGGTAAAGCATTTTAACAGTTATTATAGTCCAATGCGCTCCAGCAATTGAGATGCTGACACGCACTCTACATACCGTCACCTGTCCATCCTCAACCAGTAGGTGTCTATAGTACTTGACTTTGGTTTAATGTGATTTTGTGACTCTCTCTCTCTCTCCCTCTGCCCCCCAGCAAATTGCACACTCTCTCATATGGTCATACTTCAACAAAATAATATTTATAGCCTTGTACTCAATAGTATCATATGATAATATAAAAAAATATATATACCTATATAGGATGTAAAAGAAAAATAAAAAATAATAAAATAGGTAAGTTATTTAGTGGGTCCATTGTGTCCAAGTTAAAAAATTTAAAATCTTAAAAAAAAGGGAGAAAAGTCTAACCTTGTTATTAAATTAAAAGGAATATAAAGCAAGCAAAATAACAAACACAGTATACAATAAAATTAGTTCTTTTAGAACTGTCAAATAATAGTTAAATAGTTCTTATGGAACTATTAGGGATAGATCTTCTTGATTATCTAAGACTTTATTTCTATCATAAGATAAAATATTTTACCCACACATTTTGCTTTATTCTCTCTTATCTATTTTTTCTCTCCTCTTCTTTATTTCTCTTTTCTTCTTATGTGTTTTTCTTCTATCTTAAGCTCTCTTTATATAGAAGAGAAAGGTTAGGAAAAGTCGTAAACTTTGGCTGTCATCCTTAATGTTATTTCACAATATCAATAATATCATCCATGATATTGTGGGTCATCTACAATTATTTCACAATATTCCCTCTTAGATGACCACTATACAAGATATGCCTCATTAAAACCTTGCTAGAAAAACCAATGAAAAAAATCTTAGCGAAGGAAAAAGAGTATAACATTCTTGTGTAGTAAAAAATGGTGTGGGTGTATCAAAACTGTCTCGTTAAAACATTGCTAAGAAAAATCCTATGGAAAAAAATTGTTGGCAAAGAAAAAAGAGTACAATACACGACTTCCCTCAATCCTATGGCAATGTTGTGTACCAATTTCTCAAATGTTACAGTTTGGAGTATTTTAGTAAATAAGTCTGTCAAGATGTCACTTGAACGTATCTGCTGGACGTCAATATCAACGGTTTTCTGGAGTTCATATGCATAAAAAAAACTTTACCGATATATGTTTAGTTCAGTCACCTTTGATGTAACTTCCCTTAATTTGTGCAATACATGCTGCATTATCTTTATATAATATCGTTAAGGTATTTTTAATCGAGAGTAGTCCGCAACTTTTTTAAATATGTTAGATCATAGATCTCAACTAAATGCACTCTAGACTTGCTTCATGTATTGCGATGATCTCAGAATGATTTGAAGAAGTCACAGTTAGTGTGTGCTTCACAGATCGCCAAAATATAGCAATGTTACCATAGGTAAATACGTATCCAGTTTATGATCGTGCTTTATATGGATTGGAAAGGTAACCAGTATTTACATAGCCAACTAACTCTGATTCTGGTCCATTTGAATAGAATAAACTCATATTTGTTGTTTCTCAGAGGTAACAAAATATGTGCTTCACCCCTTTTCCAATGCTTCTGAGTTGATTTAGAACTATATCTTGCCAGTAAATTGACAGAAAATATAATATCAGGTTTTGTGCAATTTGAAAGATACATAAGAGCCCCAATAGCACTGAGATATGCTACTTTAGGACCAAAAATTTCGTCACAATTTTCTTGAAGACGAAAAAGATCATTTTGTACATTTAGTGATCAAACAATCATAAGGCAACTTTATGCATGAGTTTTGTCCATATAAAATCGATTTAGAATCTTTTCCGTATATGTAGATTGATGGATGAGAATTTCATTTGATTAGTGCTCAATTTGTAATTCAAGACAAAATTTTATTTTTTAAAAATCTTTCATTTCATACTCCTTCTTTAAATAACTAGCAATTGTTGTAATCTTTTCAGGAGTTCTAACGAGATTTAGATCATCAACATAGACTGTAATAATAGCAAATCTAGATTTTGATTTTTTTAATAAAAATGTATAGACAAATTGTATTATTTACATATTCTTTTTTTAATAGATATTCACTGAGATAATTGTATCACATACGTTCAGATTGTTTTAACCCGTACAAAAATCTTTGAAGCTTAATAGAATATAAGCTTCGAGATTGTGAAATATTTGCTTTAGGCATTTTAAATCTTCAGGAATTTTCATATATATATATATATATCATTCTCTAATTTACCATATAAGTATGTTGTCACTATGTCCATCAAACGCATATCCAATCATTCTGAAACTGACAAACTAATCAAGAATGTGAATGTAATTGCATCTATTACAGGAGCGTATGTCTCGTCATAATCAATATCAAGTCTCTGCGAGAAACTTTGTGCTACTAGTTGCGCTTTATATTTCACAATTTCATTTTTCTCATTATGTTTTTGCACAAATACCCATTTATATGCAACCAGTTTTACATCATTAGGTTGAGAAATTTGAAAACGACTAGGGCAGGCCGTAGGTGCAGTTCTAGATAGCTTTTGAAACTAGTGGCATTCTAAATTAGTATCAGAGCTTGGTTGGGGGTGTTTTTAAGTTCAAGTCTCTTCTATATTTGTTTTCCCCTCTGCATTATGTGTCTCTCTCTGTCTGAATTCTTGAGCCCCTTTGCTACTAGCTTAAGCTTTTGGAAAATGGGAGAAGGGGCAAAGTTTAGCGCACGTTAGAAAGAATGTTGGAGAACTTGATTTGCATTATTGGTTCTCTTTTCTAATAGCTTAAGCTTTTGATATGCAATGGATTTGAAAGCTAGGCTGGTAGTTTTACAGCTTCTACCCCAAATGACTTGTATTCAATGTATTAAGAAAAAGCATAGGCCACTGCCTAATTCAGTTGGAAAAATATGAATTTGGTCTCTAGCATCTGCACTTTGGATTTTGGAGCTGTTTCACAAGAAGACAATGCGAAAAGATGGAAATTGAGCTTATTGTTATTAAGAAACATTTGCTTTAAGTGGTTAAAAAAAATAAAAATTAAGCTCTACTGTACAAGATTGTGACTCAGTAGCTTCCTCATGCTTCTGTATATCCTTTTTTTGTTTTTTTTAGAAATATTGTTGAAATTCAGACTCAAGAAGTTGAAACTGCAGTATCAGGCGGTGAACTAGGAACCAATGGAACGAAGCCCCTTCCACCAAAAACCGGTCTTATAAATCTGTCATCAAATTTTCTCCAAAAGTAGTGAACTGTAGAAGTTGCGTATGCCATTAGCAATCTCAGACTACTACTCGCAGGAGCTTGTTGATTGCTACCATTATCGCTTGGGTCTCCATTTTCCAGGAACAGAAGCCTCAAGTCTTCTAGGCTTGCAAAATCGGCAGCATCTGAAACTATTGGCTTTGCTTGTCTAAACATCACTGCTGCAATTAGAGGCCTTGTTATTGAACCAAACACCTGTTCCAAGAAACAAGGTACATTTCTGAATTCTGATATTCAAGAACTTGAAAAATTCCATCCGTAGTAGGAAAAAAGTGTGGTTCGATTATTTTACAGAAAAGGCATTGACAGTTACTTACCACTGTGCTAAAGAGGACAACAATAATTGTACTGGTGATCATGAGTGAATACACGGGGGATGATGACTTTCCAGAAGCTGAAAACTGTAAAATTAGAATGTACAAATCTACAATTAGCCAAAAGCAACACACCTTAATAAGGAAAGCAAGGAGTCAGAAGATATATTACGTACCTGGTTGTAAGATAAAGCTATAGTTACTGCGCCTCTCATTAGGCCTGCCCACCATACGATAAACTGATATTTTAAAATAGTAAAAACTAATGAGAAGAAGTAAAATGCCAGCGATACCTTCTTAGAAGCCCATGAATATCACCTGTCGCCTAAAAGAAATTTTGTCACTGTCTCTTTGTTTGGTGCAATTATAAATATTCGCAAGAGGGTACACAAATGCTCCCCTCCCAACCAACAATAGCGCAAACAAAGTTGAACTGACGGCAATTGAAGTTACTGCACGGAATCAAAGTGTATGAACCAAGTCAGATGAGTTAGAGTTTTTGTATCAAAATTTCAAACAGAAGCCAAACAGCTAAGTGTTTCTCATTTAGTTTCATCTGCTGTAAATGATAATAAAAACTTTTCAAAAAAAAAATACTTTATCAGTTCCAATTTATGGTCAAATAAATTAATTTATTCATCTGCTGGCTGAAGTTCCTAAAACGGATGATTTGCTAATAATCATCATCATCCTCAAAGCCTTCCTCAATTATTTGTGTTTTGATTTAGCAGGGTTGCATTTTTATCATTTTTGTTCTATCCAGATCACTTAATGACTAATTGGCTATCAACTACTGGCTTTAGATGAAAATGGAAGTAGTGAAATTACCTTCCGCTGCTTGCTTTCCATTTGTCTATGTCTAACGCATCCATGCCCACATATAAGAATATGAAAGTCCCTGCAATGAACGAAATTGTTGCAAACCCATGCCTGATATTATCAAAGTTAAGAGTTAGAATTTCTATCAGAACTCATGCTTCATGTATCTTACTATTTGCCATTTTCATTTAGCCTCTGTTTTCTCATACTAGTGTTCTTTTTAGACTGATAAAATTGTTGATTTCTCATTTTCTTTTCAATTCAGTTCCTTGTTTATTGTTTTGCTTTTGCTTTTCTTTTACTGCTACACCAAATCATTGAAGCTGTGATGTGACTAGTAAATTTAGCGGTTCAGTTTTGTACCACTTGATTAAATTGCTACTTTTTTTTTTTTACTCCTCTTAAAAACTTTAAAAGTGAATCATGTGTAATGTATGATATTCCAAAAGATAACTATGTAAAAATTGAGTTGATCTTTACTTGGTTGTTATCTGTGAGCTTTCAGTAACATTGTGCCACATGTAGTGTGACATGACAATGCCACAGAAGAAAACAGTCAAGATCCCACTCAGAGATAGCAGCTGCAAGATGAGATCATCAGACAAATATGTCATTTTTATGAAATCTGCAGTGCATGAAATTGCTCATGATCATCAAAACCATTTTCAAACTTGCCAGGAAAAAAAATTTCCCGTCTCCACATCTTAAAAGTGGTCAAGACCTGTTTGCAAATTAGATTTATTTCTTTTCCTTTTCTTTTTGTAACAAATGTAATTCTTTTCTGTCACAGCTGAGTAGAATTTCTATACAACTGAGGCCACTGAAAGGAAAATTCTTTTACTTTGCTTGAGGGTTTGTAGGTTTTTTTTTATTGGATGTGCAGTTTGAAGGTTCAAAACCACTTTGGTGGTGGCATTGCTCAAAGATGAAAAAATATCATGTTTGTTGTCTACCAAATCAAAGATTAAAAAACACAACACTGGGAATAGATTTCATAGGAATTTGCTAGTTATGGATATGTTCCATGGTTGAAATTGTATGAGAGCATGATGGACGTACATATATACAGGCAGAGAGACAGACATAAAACTAGTGCATGATTGTGGCATTGTGTGTGTCAACCATTTCAGTAAACATACACACTGATTTATGTATAATGTTTATACTGACAACCCGTGCAGAAGGCTCAATTAGTCCAGAATTGTTATATTCATTCCCTATGGAAGACTTCAACACCAGCTGAATCAGAGTTGAGAGCTATGAATGCATTTGAAAATTTTAAATTGTTGATTTAATAAGTCTTGAAGGGCCTACGCAGTTAAAAATCCACAAAAATTTTATATGCACATTTTGTATTAAAGACAACAATTTAATGGAAATTATAATTTTCTTTTGGGATAGTAAAGGCAGCAATTTTGAAGGAGATATACTTTCTAAAAATTTCCCTCTGGAATGCAATGTTACCTCAGCCAGCATGTAGGACAAATAGGCTAGAAGCATCATCATTGCAACTTCACGATCTGTGGAATGTCTGTTGACGAAAATAAAAAACAATGATGTCAACATAAAAATCAAACATACACTAAAATCAGATTTAAAGTGCAATCATGACCATGACAATTCAATGAAAAATGTTAGTACTATATGCCATCCACTATACAAGAAGTATATTTTGGGATCTCGTGGCTTTACTTCTATTCTCATGCACTTTGCACATTCGAAAGCCCATATACTAAACCTTTTTCAGTTTTATCAGTTTAAAATATTTCCAAATAGCATCTTAATCTTATTATTATTTTCTAGGGTATATGTTTCTACGTATTTATGGGTAAACCTAGTTGTCTATTTGTGTGTGTGTGTGTGTGTTTTTTTTTTATCATTTCTTTTCCCCTTCTGTGTTGTGAACTTTGTATATCCAATTGCCATAAGTATAAGTTTTTGCTAGGCCTAAAGCTAATGTCATCTGGTTCAAGAATATATTAAAAGAAAAGCAAAAATAAATCCATGTTTGTCTTGATACAACTTTGACAAACCGCTATGTGGAACAAGACACAGAGAATTTGATTCTTCTCCTTTTTGTTTATGTTTTCCTTTATTAAATGTCAATTCTTATTTTTTTTAATTTTTATCTACGGTCCTGATAGAAATTCTATTTCCTTTCCTCAGCTTTATATCAAGTATGAAAGTTTAGTTGGAGTAGGCTTAGGAAGAAAGCTTATGATTTCAACACCATGATATTAAGAGACTTCAATCTAAATGTTATTGAAACATTTAGGCTGAAATTAAGTTAATGTTGAAATTAAGTTGCTTTGCTCCAGAACCATCTAATGTGATTCAGATACAAATCCTTGAAAATATAAAATATGAAGGACTACAGAGGAGCCAATATAACATCAGATGATGAGAAGAAAAACCAAAGGCCTCAGATATTGCACCTTCCAAAATAAAGTGTCTTTATGCCAAAAGCACTTAAAAGCCCCACCTGAAATACTACATAAAACAAGTTAAAAAGTGATGAAGTCCTGTTAACCGCACCTTTCAAATTCACTAAGCCATAAATTTTGAAGGAAGTTTGAGGCTAATGTTGCAGGCAGATTCCTTGAAGGCGTTGTACGTAAAAGGCCTGTGACTAAGAGTGCTTTTAACTTGCTTCGAGAACCAGAAGTAAAGAACTTAATACCAAAATTCAAGAAAAAAATGGGCTGGATACCGAGTAATGGGCAATTAATTATGATATTTATATAATTGTTTTAATTCTATGATTTGGTATCAGAATTTTGTGGCCAATGACTTCAGTGTCTGGATCTGAGACCAACGAAGAAAAAATTATCTTCAAAGAAAGTAAACAACAAATTTTAAGACTTGGAATTAGGGCATATGATCATCAGAATATATACTCCAGTCAAGGTTGCAGAAGAAAGTACAAGCTAAACCTTGAAATAATCAATGTATTTTTGAGCTAAGTTTTCAATGAAAAAGGTAAACAGGGCATGACTTACAGCTATTCCAAGAGCAGTACTAGTGAAGAAGAGGTACAAGAAGGTCCCCAACAATTTTAAGGCTGTCAAAACATCAACGTTGCTGGAGTCAAGAGATTGGTCTGAATTGAAAAGCACAATAGAGGTAGCATCATTCACTACTCCCTCCCAAAACACGACACTGTTAAGGAATAGTGTATCATCTTGACTGAGGACCTTTAACATGAGAGAAAAAAAAGATCATAAATCAATGGCATGTGTCAATTATCATGTATAAATCCACTCATCATCTTCGGACTAGTTTTGAACTGTACCTACAATGTACAAACTGAATCTGTAGCTGACAGTATGGCACCAATAGCTGCAGATAAATGATGCTTAGATGATCAATATTTAGGGATGAACATAGACCAGTACCAAAACAATTCAATTCAACACTGAGTATTGCATCACCTAAATAATCTTTAATATCCAGGGAAGTCACACCAATCCTATTGAATAGTAAAAGAGCACCTACAAAGTTTCCATGAAAACAACAGTGACATTAAACTTTGTTTTCTGTGATTATCAGGGAAGTAGTGTGAAATAGCAATTTAATAAGTAATGAATGATTTCATAATGATGGTGAAGCAATGGATTAGCGTTCCTCTAAGCCGTTCCAAATTAGCCAATCAGTTGCTTTACTTTGGTGATTGATTCAGATCATGAATGCAAAATCTTAGATTGTTTTGCCACTCCATCGAAGATAAAAAGGCTAGGTTGGTATGCTAATAGAGCCAGCTAGTTTTCTACAATCTTTTCTGTGTTTAATTGCTCACCTTTCTTCTGCATCTCTCACTACACCCTCCATCTAACTCCGTATTTTCTATTGTGTATGTATTTGTATTCTCATAACAGCGCGTGTGTATCGCATATGCAGCACTGATTTCTCAGTTTCAGCGTCTTTTTTTGTTTTCTGTTTTCATAGTTTGTCCATTGTCCACGGGATATGGAGAGTGTTCTGAGAGTACTGACTAAATCTGCCATCCCCAAATCAGTTTCCTGGTAAATTTCTTCCCAAGATCCTTCTATTTATCAGAGTAGCATCATTGTTTCAATCAAACAAGAGTGACTGTCTCAAAACCATCAAAGAAGGCATCAAATCTTCCAAGACTAGTGACATGGATTAGAATAGATCCCAATTTAGTATTGGAGAAAAGAAAGGTACAAAATGTTTTCAGAATTCATGTGATTTGGTAATGGAAGAATCTGTGCTTGATAAAGTTAGAAAGAAAAAATAACCACAAAGGCATAAACAATTGCAAATCTTACCTAGTGATATGAAGCAGAATGATATTATCGTGCCAAAAACTCCAAACATTAATATTATTGAGAAGTTCTTGAAGAATTGCTTTTTCTTGACCTGGAAACTAGAACCAAATTTGGATTCAATAGATTAAAAACCAAAGGTTAAGCACAATTTTGGAAAAGAAGAAAAAGAAGGAAGAGGAAATGAATTGTATGTTGAACTAGAATAACAAAGAGGCAACATCTCAAACCCGTCAAAACAAATCCATTTCACAAGCTTCCATGGATTTCACCTAAACTTCTTGCAGAAAGAAAACCCAAACTACTAATTTGGATAATAACCAGAATCCCATATCACAGTACAATTTCTACATACATGTCGTATGCATACACACACATATACGTATATGCATATATACATGCAGAGGGAAATTGATATCTTACCCAGCATTGAAAATGATTCGGGGCAGCAAATAAATGAAGAACAGTTCTTCGCTGAAGACCAGTATGTGCGAGCTCTGGCCTTTACTAACCAATAATACCACTCCCCCAGCAGCCAAACCCTGACTCCAAAGCACAGTATTAAAGAAATAAATCAGAAACCCAAATGCCCATGAAAGCAAACCAAATTACTAGCTACTTTTGGACATACAAACCAGAAGAAGAGCTGTGATTGATTCATTAGGCCATCGGTTCTCCTCGATGAGGTGACCGATCACAACGCAGGCGCAGAGGAGGGTCACGAACAGCGTAATGGCGATGATGGTGCTCGTGTCGAGAATTGAGGATGAAGTGGGTATTGAGAGGAGACCTGGGATAGTTTCGGAGATCGCCATTTTTTTTTTTTTTTTTTTGCTGCTTGCTTCTCTCTAAATTTTGGCATTCACAATTGGGTCTGAATAGATGGGTGTGACAAAAATGGACTCATCAATGAAATAATGTGGTGGTGATGATGGTGATTGGTGACTGGTATCACAAGTTCAGGGGGAGAGAAGGGAGGGGAAGAGAAGAGGAGAGAAAAATAAAATGGAGGAAAAGTAAAGAAAAAAAGAAAAACAAGAAAATAATAATAAATAATTTTTTTTTTCTCTCCCTCTCCCTTTATTTGAGTTTCAAATAGGCTATTAGGATTCAGACCCAAGAGAGGGAAGTTTCAAATAGGCTGTTAGGGTTCAGACCCCAAAGGGGGAGGGAAGGGAAGGGAAGAATGAATGTTGGAGAGTGTGTTGATTCTCTGCAGACGACTACATTCTCTGAGTGCTGCACCCCGCACGTGTTGCTTGCCAAACTATGTCTGGTGGAGGTCAAAGTCAAGGTTGAAAAGCAGAAGTACAGTATTAACCCTTTGTTTTGGTGAAATCACAGGTCTATTCTGCAGATGGTGTGTTGGGGACCTTTCATTGGGCAGTTGTAGTGGTTGCAGTGTTAGGCTTTTAGTCTTCGAAGGTCATGAGCAGTGGCTGCGGCCGTTAGTTGGCGCTTAGAATTGGAAAAGAAAACGAAAAGACCCAGGGTCCGGTGGGATTTTCCCCCAAACTGGCAAAAGATCTGGCGGAACTAATATAAAAGATTATTCTAAAGATTTAAATTTATGATTATTTTTATTTATTTTAATTGAGTTAGTATTCTAAACAGTTTGACAAATTTAATAAACCGTTAAATTATATTTATCTAAATGTGAAATTAAAGAATAATGAGTCTAAAAGATTATAAAAACTAAAGTGTGAAGAGTAGCCTTGTCCATTTGAGTAACGGTTAGAAATGCTACCTGTTTTTCAAAAAACACCCTTCTACTCAAAATAATATTCAGCAGTACTTAATTACTGTAATTTGGATTTAAGTTCTGCGAAAAGTAAAAATCATAGCAGAACAGCACTTAAAACAAAGAGGTTATCTTACAACTGGAATTTTTTTTTTTCCTTGTGTTTGTCACGTCATCACAATTTCATGATTATTATAATACAATCTTCGCATAATTGGATAGCAGCTGTCATTTAATTTGATGAGTTTTTTCCCAAACTAACATTCTTTTAAAAAATAATTCTCTATCTAACACTCTCTTAAAAATAATTCCCAAACTAACATTTTGGCCTCATTCATAAAAGAAATATTTTATTAAAAAGTCATTATAGTTTAGTAAAATTGATTTGTTATCCCAATATATAGATACATATTTTCAAATTTGTTGCTTTCTCTCATAACTAAGCGCAAGCTCATTATTCTCAAATATAAGTGCCCATTACTTTAGAAATTGAAACTCGAAAAAGTTATAGTAACATACAACTCAATCTATAAAAAAAAAAAAAAATTCTATCATGTAATTCTAAAATGCCCTTTTAATAACTAAGAAATCTATGAAAAAGCTTTTAGCTTTATAATAAAAGCAAGTTATTTTTCTTCCTCATGCTTTTCAACAATCAAATAGAATATTGATTCCAAATTTATCTTAACAAAACTCGCATTAAGATTAGTTTAGTGAACACATTGGCATACAAAAAGATTATTATTAAATTAACCAATTCAATTAAAACCCAATACTACTCTTAGAGAGTAATTTAAATTTTATAATGTTATCGCCTCTAATTCATTCTGTTTGGTGAAACTCCAATTCAATTACATTTTTATAATTGGTTTCCCTCTCTCCTCTTAGTGGTATGCTATTATAGCATGCAATTGTATAATTGTTTTCATCTGTAATTTAATGCTACTAATAAACAATGGTTTCACCCATCAAAAATCGTATTGTATTTTATTAATTCTGACCCATCAATCTCTAAGTAGTTGAGCAAGAAGTGTTCTATTTGATATGAACTCTAATTATCAAGCTCATGGTCATAGGTTCAAGGCCTGCTCTTATCCCTTATGCTTGAACTCAACTTTTTCATTTCTTATTCCCTTAGGTTGTAAACATATATACATTTTTCGTAATTCTAAAAAAAAAATCTACACTATTTAATCAAAAGCATGCTATTATACTAGTGTACTATTAAGAGGAGAGGTGAAAATAATATTATAAAATGTTATTTAGACCGATCAAAATTGAGAGTTTTTCTAGCACAATTAGAAGTTGTAAATTTATATACATGTATTCATATATTAGGGCAAAATGTCAATTTTTGTCAATTATAATGGCTTGTTAATAAAATATTTCTTTTAAGAATGATGTCAGAATGTTAGTTTGAAAATTATTTTTAAGAGAGTGTTAGATAGGGAATTATTTTTAAAAATAATGTTACTTTGGCAATAAACTCTAATTTGATTGCGGCTGTCATTTGAATCTCACTGCATGGACATCAAAATGGTTTGTTACCAAAAAGATTTAACAATTCAAAATGTTTTTGCTTTGAAGCATTGCCAACTCATATGAAATCTATCACAATTTCGTCAAATTATGCGGGATTTTAGCTATCATCTTGGTCAAATCTTTTAGGCGATTGCAAAAAGAAACATATCTAAAACATATCTAGATATAGTTGTGAATCTCTTAACGGATAATGTATCATTTTTATCATTCAACACGGTATGTATGGTAATCTTTCCAAATTTATTGGTGTTATATATTTATTTATAAATATATATAGTTATTAGTTACTTACAGGAAAGTAAATAAACTATTAAATTAACATAAGTAAATCAAAGAGAATTCAAAACAATCTATCATAATTTTTAAGTAGTTCAAATGATTCCAAACACATGGCATATTCAACTACATATTTCATACAAGGTCTAACTATTTTAATATAATAAATTATAAGTAAATAAGTTTTTCGAAACTTTAAACACTTAAATAAAATAAAATAAGAATGAAAGAGTGTGCCATTTGACTGTTGGAAGAAGGGACTTACATAATGAAATATGGAGAAAAAGACTTTGAACAATCAGAATGACTTTTGAATGTGTTGCAGCGACGTAACTGAGCCGAGTAATTCGCACATTGGCCTCCATGTACTTTTCAACCTACAAGGCTACAACTAAAAACTCAACTTCCATCCTGATTCAGCCATGCTAGCCCTGGGGTAAGCCCAACAAACTCCTGGGCTTGGGCAACTCTTGGCCAGGGCAATCAAATTTTTAAAATTTTTGTATAAAAAATTATGGGTCTTATCTTTTTTTTTTTTTTTTGTACAACTATACATCTTGCCCAATAATATACTAGAGAATAGGCTTTTATTCCATGGATTTTCTGTACCCAATAAAATTGAATAGTTTATAATTATAATATCCATTGACCGGATTAAAAAATTTTAAAAAGTAAATTGCCTTGTTAGTATAAACGCGTATATATATAGGTAACAATCGAAGTGGATCTGATTTGGAGCCCTACCAACAGATTGAAGTGGAGCCATGGAAGCAATGTATAAGTGAAATTTTTAGGAAGGTCTGATTCAATAAGCGAACCAAATTAACGAGTACGAATTATCTGCAAGAAAAAAAGACAATGAGAATGCGCCGACCCTCTTTGGGCCGAAGACACTTCGATGATTAAGTTAGCAAGGTTAATCACAGTGAATCAAATGAAGTATTAAGAACTAGAACTCAAGTGAACGTACTTTACCCTTTTAGTGTATGGGGTATTTATAGGTTTCAGAATGGCATGTTCTCTTTGGAAATTGGAGTCATTTTCCTCCTTGGAATCTCCCTTATTTGAGTCAATTTAATGTATTAGACTTATCCCTAATCCACTTAGAAATGGGATTTGTATTATGGACCTTTTAGTCCTTATAACTTTTGGATTAGATTCCTTAGGTCAACGCCTTTAGATCCTAGCCTCTGATCGGCACTGGCCCGACTTGCTAGGTCGACAACTTTGGGTCGACCTCCTTGAGCTGGTCTTCTCTCTGTCCTGGATTTGACTCTTATTGGGCCCACAATTGCCCCCAGCCCTTGCGGCCTATTTGTATTGATAAGGAGAACAAGCGTTGAGATTTGTATTTATAACATGATCGTTGATCTCCCGTCGCTTCGAGAGTTTATGCCCTTGCACCCTAAAATCTTATTGAGCTCACAATTGCCCCCCAACCATAGCCCAGTAGCCATCGCTGCCTTTAAGACTAGGTATGGGACTGTTGACCAAGTCGGCTTTGAATTGGTTGCCTCCGGTGACTATAAAATGAAAGAGACCAAGAAAGGGATGCCCTTCCCTGTGATCGCTATCATAGAGGGCGACGTTAGGTTTTCCTTACACCCTTCTTTGGCAAAATTCCTCCATCACCACAATGTGTCTCTGTCCCATATACACCCAAATGTTTATAAGATTGTCATGAGGATGCTAAAGCTGAACCAAATCTTGGATGTTAACCTAGGCCTCAAGAAACTTGACTTCTGCTATACTATGTGTAAAGTCGGGGGTGATAGCTGGAAGGTTTACCTTAGGGCAACTGATAAGAGTAGAGAAATGGTGAAATACCTCCCATTTTCAGGTAAGGGCGTAGATGATGTCAGAATCTAGATTTCTGACCCTTAGAAATTTGACAATCTTCCCACCGACCAAATGCCATTAGTACGATGCCGTAGAACCCCCAGAGAATTACGTTTGTGCCGACCTCAATCTTTTTGTACATATTGATTTGTACACTTTTAATCTGCTTCATTTTGGTTTTTTTTATAATCTGATAAGAAGAGTATGAAGAAGGCGACATGGGGAGTCAACTTGAGTGACTTACATAAGATTTTGAACTACCAGGGCCAAGGTTGGCTTCGCGATATTGCAAGGACCCCCCACATTTTGCCCAACTACCCACTCTGGGTTTCGTCATTCACAGCCACTTTTGGGATTCCTCCAAGTGTACTTGCCCTACTAGCAGAAGAGGGTGTAGCTGGTGACTTTGCTGAAATTCTTGTCAGGATCACAATTGAGTGAGTACTTTTTGATGATCAAGTTACTGTTGCCGATCTGACTGCTGATGCATTACTGCCAGTTGAGGGTGCGAGGACTCGAGTTGTTGAAGCCATCGTCCCAGTGACCATAAGAGTCACCTTTCCGAGTTGGGCGTCATTCGAGTTGTCTAGAATTTCTGTTAACAAATCTGTCAATACTTTCAGTGGTGAGGGTAATCCGATCCATGATATTTCTTCTGAGCGGTCAAATTCCTCTGACTCGGCATCCATATCAACTTCATACACAATGGCCGACCACTGAGTTGTAGCCAAGATAGGAAGGAAATGGAAAATAGGCTTGTCTTTAGACTCTGATTTTTCTGACAAGATGAACCTAAAGGAGTTGATGATCTAGAAGGTCGCAAAGTAGTTGAAGAAGTCACGGAAGCCGAAGGCCAGTGCTGTGAAGTCTATACCCCTTCCTCCTACTGTTGTGGAGGTTGGCTCGACTGAAATAGCAATGGGGGTAGTCTAAAGTGCTCTCTAGAAAGTTAACCTTGATATGCTAGGGACAAACAATGACTGTCGATCTTCCTAGGGGCGTTTCATGACTCCTTTTTGGTAAATATCTCTGCTTTCACTCCTCTCTATTATATTGGTTTTGTATTTGTTTTAAAGGTTATTTTTATTTCTAGGGCTTACTTAATGCTCTGGAGACCATGCAACCTGCCCAACTTCATTAGCCTTCATTGGCCAACTTACCCAATTTAGACCTGATCAAGTTTTTACACTTACTTTTTTGGCCTTCATTGATCTGTCCAACTTGGATAGGATTAGGCTTTTACCTCTGGTTTTTTCTTATCTTCCTTAGTTCTTTGTTTTTAACATGGTTTTGAACATCAGAGTCACTGAGTAATCATTAATTCATTGATCATGCACAACTTATGCGAATAAAGGAAAACATCGAAGTCAAATTTCTACTGATAAAAGTTCTTGAGATTGTTCGCATTCCATGGTCGGGGTAGCTGGCGCCCTTTTTCAATTATTTCTAGCCGGTATGCCCCCACGCTGACTTGGGATGCAACTCTGTATGGAGCTTCCCAGTTAGGGCCAAGTTTTCCATCTGCTGGATTCTTTGTTGCCCCCAGTACCTTTTTGAGTACTAAGTCTCCAGGTACAAAAGCTCTTGGTTGAACCCGCTTGTTGTAGGATCTACTAAACTGTTGATGATAACCAGTGAGCTTAAGTTGGGCCGCCTCTCTCTCTTCCTTAATGAGGTCCAAGTCTTTTGCTAAAGTCTGATTATTAAATCCAGTATCAAATGTTGTCGATCTAATTGTTGGGAGTCCAACCTCCAAGGTTATAACTACTTCAACCCTATACCCCATTGAGAAGGGGGTTTCACCAGTAGACCTCCTTGGAGTGGTTCTATAGGACCATAGGACACTAGGTAGCTCCTCTACCCATATTCCCTTAGCTTTTTTTCAGCCTTTTCTTGATTCTGTTTAGCATTGTTTTGTTTGATTTTTTGGCTTGTTTGTTGCATTGTGGACAGGCTGGTGTCGAATAATGATTTCTGATCCCAAGTTCGTCGCACAATCCTTTAAATATATTTTCGTTGAACTAGGTGCCATTATCTGAGACCAGTGCACATGATATGCTGAACCTTGTAATTATGTTCTTCCAAGTAAATCTTTTCGCATCAATCTCCCTGATTGTTGATAAGGGCTCTGCTTCCACCCACTTGGTAAAGTAGTTTGTCATGACGATGAGGAACCGTTTGTTTCTTGGAGCTCGGGGTAAAGGGCCGACTATGTCCAATCCCTATTGGGCAAAAGGCTAGGGGCTGGTTATAGTTATGAGGTCCTCAGCTAGTTGGTGGATTAATTATGAGAACTCCTGGCACCTCTCACACTTCAATACATATTGAGCTACATCCTTTTGCATATAGGGCCACCAATAGCCCTGTAAGATTGCTCGGTGGGCGATGTTGCGCCCCATTTTTGGACCGGACCAAGCCCTCTTGGCTCGGGAATAAGCACAGTGCTCTCTCGTTAGAACTTATTCTCCTAGAAGAACAAATGTGACGGGGTTTGAATTTTTGAAATGAAAATGATTAGGGCTTTTTGAAAAGGTCTTTAGAGTCGCCACCTAACATATTTAAAGATGTGCTAGGTCATCTACACCATGTAAAACCCGAGGGTTAAACTTAGGTTTTGGAAAGTATTTTTGAAAGACATCCTCGTAAGAGGGTTTTAGAAGGTAGGGTTGTTTGACAACCCTAAAAATGTTAAAAAGCCATTTTGAAAATTGATTTCAGTTTTGTTCTTTGAAATAGAAATTCTTAAGTCCGGAGGTTGGTTACGTGTAGGGAAGATGTTCTAAGACTATCACTCTATCCCGCCCTTCTGGTACCTATATATCTATTCACCTTTTACTCACCTAATTACGACTGACTGTTTACCTATGTTTAATGTTATCTACTTAGAAAACTTTTGAAAACAAAGTTTGAAAATGAGTTTGAAAGATAGAATTGAGTTTGAAAAATGGTTATAGAATTGGAAATTTGAAAAGGGTTGTGGAATTGAAAATTTGAAAAGGGTTGTGGAACATAAAATTTGAGAAGAGTTGTGACTGCACCCCATGAAGGGTTACTTACGTACTTCCTTAATGAGGATCAGGTCAGCCGTAGTTCGGACAAGATTCCAAAAGAGTTGGAATTTTGAAGTGGGTTTCTATTTCTAGAAAGTTTTCATTTTTAGAAAGTTTTCATTTTTAGAAAGTTTTCTTTTCAAGAAAGTTTGAGTTTTCAAGAAAGATTGGACTTAGAAAATTTTTCCTTTTCAAGAAGATTTGATTTTGAAAATGTTTCCTTTTTAGGAAGACTGGATTTGATTTGAAAATATTAGATTTGAAAAAGATCCGATTTGAGAATTTTGAAAAGATTTTATTCTCTTTTTGGAAAAGATTTTTCTCCTTTTTTGAGAAAGATTTGATTTATTTCTTTTCGAAAAGATTTGGAAAGGTTTTGTATCCATTTTGAAAAAGATTGATTTGTTTGAAAAAGGTAAGTTTGGATTGTTTCCCAAATGGGAGGAGTTGATATAGGGTTTGGAAGGTTTGAAAAAGAGTGATTTGAGGGATTTAAAATGAAAGGTTTTGATTTGATTGATTTTAAAAAATAAAGTTTGAAAAAGGAAAGTTTTGATTGATTTGAAAATTGAGGATTTTGAGGGTTTGAAAAAGGTATGATTTTGGCTTGAAAAAGGAAAGTTTCCAAGTTGGCAAAAATAAGATTTTCCTAAGATCGGATTTCTAGGGTTTGACAAATGAGAGTTTTGTAATGGTTGAAAAACCGAGTCTTTTGAAATCATGTTTTAGGGCTCGAAACCCTACCTTAGATTTTAGACATCCAAATGAATATTGCACTTTGCCTAAAGCCATTCTAGCCATTGAAAGGCTCGAATCACTTTAGGCTTGTGGCTTTGAAAAAATAATAAAGGCACAAAGCAAAAAATGAAGGTCCTTTTGTTGAGTCAATGCCTTGATTTTAATGATAACAAAATATGGTTTAATGATTTAATAATTCTACTTAGTGTGCAGATTAATTATTAATTAGATCTTGACTTAAAGCTAATCATAATGGAGGATTTGTGATCCAAAGACTAGAATGAAGAATGAAAAGCTTAATGAGATGACACATTCAACAATGAAGATCTTATAAGAGAATGAAGAAAATGAATATCAAGGAAGAAGAATGAAAATGAAGAAGAGACAGACTCAAAGACATGGAAGCTTTCTTAGAAGATTTGAAGATGTCTTGAAGGTATGGAAGAAATCACAAGAGTTGGAAAGTTTTCTTGGAAGAGTTGTTGAAGTCTATGAAGTTGTTACATTGATTGAAGAATCTTAGAAGAAATCTAGAAATGAAGATGTTCAAAGAAGGATAGAAAATCAGTTGAAGAAATGAAGATTTTAAATCTTAGAAGCTCTCTTGAAGATCATGAAGAAGACTTGGTTAAATGGTTGAAGTATTGATGATGGAAGAGCTCTATAAGTAATGAAAATGGATTGAAGATGTTCTTGAAGTCATCAAGCCTTGAAGAAGTATTTGCAAGCTTTAAAAAGCTTATTTGGATGATCCTTGAAAATATTGGAGACTTTGGAGAAGATTGGATAGAAACTGCAAAATCAACCTTTTTAGTAAAAAGAGTCGACTCCTCAAGTTTCATGAGTCAACTCTTTCGAACAAAGCCTTGGAAATCTGCTGGAGACTCAAAAGAGTCAACTCCTGCTGTAAAAAGAGTCGACTTGTTTCAACAGAGAACAAAAATTCTGAAGACTACTTAAAAGAGTTGACTCTTGGAGCAAAAGAGTCGACTCATTTGGATAGAGCCTTGAAAAATCTGCTGAAATGCAAAAAAAATCGACTCATTGTAAAAAGAGTCGACTCCCGACAGTGACGGCTAGTTTTCTGACAGATGGCATGGGGCAATATGCAACCAAAACTTCTCTCATAATTCTCCAACAGCTAGAATCGATCCATATCTTCAAATACAAGATACTTACAGCTTCTATAATGATGATTAGAGCAATTATATGATTTGGATCAAGAGTTTGAAGCTGAAATCTCCTGTACCTTAACTGCCACACATTCTTGCTGAGTGTTTAAGGTTATTCATTGAGTTGTATTTGTTTATATACTCATTAGGAGAGTTACCCATTGTATAACCTTTATTCATTTCACTTAGGTGAGTTTGTAAACCTGTAAGTTTGAGTGTTCTTGGGTAAAAACACTTGTAAGTTTAAGTGAAGCTTGGACAAAATCTCTTGGGTTTTGAAAGCTTAGGAATAAGCTTTTGTAAGATTGAGATGGGCACTTGTGGCAAAACTAGCAGTTGTGTAAAGAGTATTACATAGTAGAATCCCTTCGAAAGGATCAAAGAAGAGAGGATGTAGGCAAGGTTGGCCGAACCTCTGTAAATCTGGTGCTTTTATCTTCTACCTCTGTTTTTGCTTATTTGCTCATTATACATGCTTGCATAAATATATATATTGATACATACTTCACCCATTTGATATATATACTTTGATTAATTATTGTTGAAATACATAATCTTTTTTTAGTTGCAATTCTTGATATAAATTTTATAAAACCCAATTCACCCCCCATCTTGGGTTGCCTTCTTGGGCCAACACTTTTGAATGTCACACTTCTCCCGAGACAACCTTAGTTATGAAATAACTACGATTGTTTTGAAATTGTGTTTTTGAAAAGAAAACAATATAGGCCATCGGGAGCCATTTAATATATTACACTTTTCTAGGAAAACCCTAACTATGAGAGGGTTAAGATCAACCTAGAATTGTGGTTTTGAGAAAACAACTTTGAAAATGATTTTAAGGGGTAAAGACATGGCGAGAATGCAAATGCATGACAATGATAATAACGGCATGAAACATATAAGGCTAGGTATCATCACATTGCAAGAGGGCCCTAAAGCCATGACATGAAGCAAGTGAGGGCCAAGAAGAGAGTCCCAATCGATAATCTTCTCTTGTTCACTCTCGATATGGACTTAATGTCCTCTTGTTCCAAGTATGCAAGAAAGGGGGGTTTAGAGATAGGGGATTAAAAAAAAGAAAAACCCAAGTGCTCTCAGAAAGAGAAGAGAGAGTGGGGGAGTACAGAAAGGTAAACTAGAGATTACCTTGTCTTATTTCTTCTTTCTTTGACGGAGGCTTAGGCCTTAGACTCGGGAAGACTTCAGGAGCTTTCAGGCAGTGAGGCGGACCTTCGGTGGAGCTCAGAGGCTAAGGCTTCGAAGCCTCGGGCTAGGGCTCAGCCGATAGGACTTTGAGAGAGAGAGAGAAGGCTCCGAGAGTTGTCTATAACAGAGTGAGAGAATTTCTGGATAATTTTTTGTCCCAAAACAGTGAGGGGTGATTTTTGTATTTATAGTGCAAAAGTAAGGGACTGGTGCACCACTCTTAGTGGCGCGCACCTTGAGCTTAGCCATGTGCCACTAAGAGTGGTGCAGGGGTGACTTAATGGGGGCTTAAAAAAAGGCTAGATACGGAGCTGGTCGATTTGTAACCGATTCTGGGGGATTATACCCCACTATTAGCAGCGCACGGCCAAAGCCAAACCGTGCGCCACTAATAGTGGCACAGGTTCATTTATGGGGTTGAAAAAAGGGGGCTGATTAGAAGGCTAGTTGATTTGTAACCGCCTTTGATAGCTGGTGTGCACCTCTAGAAGTGGCTCAAGGCTAAAAATTGGTCGTGTTCAACTTGGAGTGGAGCAGGAAGGTTCTAGTTTGAAAAGAAAAGTGCCGAATAGCGAGACCCGACCAGAAATGGAAGGGGATACTCTGGACAATGTCCCGAAGGTTGCTAGTTTCATTCCCAGAGCCAGTATGGTTGAAGAGAGTAACTGGATCATGGTCACCTCATCTCGGGAGTTCTAGGGTTGACCAAGATTGACCGGGGTTGACTAGGTTGACCAAAGTTAATTGGGGTTGACTAGGGTTAACTAGGAGTTGACCAAGGTTGATTGGGGTTGACCAAAGTTGACTAGGTTGTTGCCGGTTTGATACCCAGAGTCGGTGTGGTTTTCTAGGGCGTTTGGATGCCTAGAGGCAAAATAGTTATTTTGATAAGAAAACCTCCAAGAAAGAGCCGGAGTTGACTGGATGGCACTGGACATGCCAGATCGTCTAGGGATGGCCTTAGAAGGTGGTCTTACCGTTCTGAGGACTTAGTAGTTTCTCAAAGATCTTGCTGGGCCCGTTGGGGGTAAAATTGTAATTTTTCACCAGGATGGGCTAACAGGCGTTAGTGTTGACCGATTTGAATCTGGTTTGGACTTCTGTTTGTGGAATTGGTACTTTCTTAGTGGACAGGTTTGAAAGGGCCTTACCGCCTTGAGGAATAAACTTTCTTGAAGGTCGTGTCGGACTGGAACAGTCTTTTATTCTTAAGGAGCTTGTGCTTTCTCAAAGAATGTGCCAAATTAGTGGACATTCTACATTGGCATTTAGTAGGCACCAGAAGTGAACCACTCTTTTATCTCGGGGAGTTAGGTACTTTCCAAAGATGAGTGTGAAAGGAGCTTTACCGATATGGGGAATAAACTTTCTTGGTGATCGTGCCGTACTGGATTAAATGGTCCTACTGTCAATGAGGGATCAACTTTCTCGAATGAGGAGACAATTGGATTTGACTTTGAATATGAATGAACTTATCATCTTATAGAAGACGTGTCGGGCTAGATTGGATTGACTAATGCATGAGGGGCATACTAGCCATTTTGCCTCTATTAGGCCCAGTGAGCCAACAAAGCGGTTGTTTGATTGCATTAGATTTGGAAGCCAGTTTGGGCTTGAGTATGCTTGTGTTGGTTTGTATGTACTTCCGATCGGACCAGAGATCACCGAGTGGCCAAAATGGGGTACTAACTGACGAGCGACCTTCGGCCGACATGGCTTTCACAGATTCTTTCATGAATTTCGAACAAAATGCCATACACTTTGTCTGGATGAACGCAATGTAAATAGGGGCATATTAAAGATCTTCTATATAGCTCATTGCTGAGTGACAGCTATGTTGAGTCAATGCCTTGATTTTGATGATAACAAAACATGGTTAAATGATCTAATAATTCTACTTAGTGTGCAGATGAATTATTAATTAGATCTTGACTTGAAGCTTATCATAATAGAGAATTTGTGATGCAAAGATTTGAATAAAGAATGAAAAGCATGATAAGGTGATGTATTCCACAAAGCTGATATTATAAGAAGATAATGGATATCAAGGGAGAAGAATGAAAATGCTAAAAGTCTTGATTGAAAAGATTGAAGACTTTGAGGACTTGAAGATATCTTGCAAGAATGGAAGAAGAAGAGACCAACTCAAAAACATAAAAGCTTTCTTGAAAGATTTGAAGATGTCTTGAAGACATGGAAGGAATCACAAGACTTGGAAAGCTTTCTTGGAAGAGTTGTTGAAGTCCATTGAGAAGCTATATTGATTGAAGAATTCTAGAAGAAATGTAGAAATGAAGATGCTCAAAGAAGAATAGAAAATCAATTGAAGAAATGAAGATTCTAAGTCATGGAAGCTCTCTTGAAGATCTTGAAGAAGACTTGAATCAATGGATGAAGCTATGATGATGGAAGAGCTCTACAAGTGATTAAAATGAAGATAATTCATCTAGAATGGATTGAAGATGTTCTTGGAGTCATCTAACCTTGAAAAAGCATTTGCAAGCTTTAAAAAAGGTTATTTGAATGATCCTTGAAGAGATTGGAAGCTTTGGAAAAGAATGAAGAAAAGTTGCAAAAATATGGGTTTTGGTAAAAAGAGTCGACCCCTCAAGTAAAAAGAGTCGACTCATTCGAATAGAGCCTTGGATTTATGCTGGAGACTCAAAAGAGTCGACTTATTGCAACAGAGAACAAAATTCTGCAGACAGCTTAAAATAGTTGACTCCTGGGACAAAAGAGTCGACTCATTTGGATAGTGACTTGAAAAAAAAAAAAATCTGCTGAAATGCAATAAGAGTCGACTCATTGTAAAAAGAGTCGACCCCTAGACCGTAACGACTAGTTTTCTGACAGACGGTATGGGCAAAAATGCAACCAAATCTTCTCCCATACTTCTCCAATGGCTAGAATCGATCCAGACCTATATATATGAGATACATACAGCTTTAAACAAAAGGGAAGAGCAATCATACCATTCATATCAAGTGCTTGAAGCTGAAAATCACCTGTACCTCACTGCCACATACTTTTGTTGAGTGTTTAAAGTTATCCATTGAGTTATATTCATTCATATACTCACTAGGAGAGTTACTCTTTGTATAACCTTTATTCATTCTCATTTGGGTGGGTTTGTAACCTTGTAAGTTTGAGTGTTCTTGGGAAAAACACTTGTAAGTTTGAGAGAAAGTTTGGACAAAATCTCTTGAGTTTTGAAAGCTTGGGAAGAAGCTTTTGTAAGAGTGAGCTGGGCACTCGTGGTACAACCAGCAGCTGTGTAAGGAGTCTTACATAGTGGAATTCCTTCGAAAGGATCGAAGAAGAGAGGACGTAGGCAAGGTTGGCCGAACCTCTATAAATCTGGTGCACTTCTCTTCTGCCTCTGTTTTGCTTATTTGCTCACTATACATGCTTGCATAAATACTTGTATTAATGTACACTTCACTTGCTTGATATATATACTTTGATTATTTGTTACTAAAATACATAAACGATTTTTAGTTGCAATTCTTGATATAAATTCTATAAAACCCAATTCACCCCCCCTCTTGGGTTGCCTACTTGGGCCAACAATAGTTTTCAGGATCAAGCGCTTACCACTGCACCAAAAGCAATTACTGTTAGTCAAGGCGCAACTTTATTTCCTTATACCTTCACAACAGCCAGCACCACGTCTCGACTGCACGCATGCGGCAGGATGCTGGACTTGGCCCTCCAAGCCTCCGCCCAACAAGCTAGTATTTTAATGATTTGTGCTTTATTCTCCTGGCTTCATTCTTGTCTTCGGGCAATTCTTCTCTGTTGAGGTAGGCAATGATTGGATCCATCCAAGATGATGCTAGCTCTTCTATAGCCAATGCTTGCTCCCCTTCTTGAAAGATGCTCAGGCTAGCCAAAGTCTTAATATGGATTGCTCTCTTTGAGCCTAATTTTAATGCTGCTGCGAGTGTTGCTAGGGCATTAGTGTGTGCGTTGCTGTCACAACCTATCTGATTTAACTTGTATTTACTGAACTTTTTCAATAATTCTTGTGCCTTTGCCAGGTATTGTGCCATTCTATCATTCTTTATCGTGTATTCTCCCTTAATTTGGTTCACTACCAGCTATAAATCTGAGTAGATGTTTATCTAGGCGATATTTAGCTTTATAGCTTGGCGCAGTCTTGCGAGCAGAGCCTTATATTCTAATTCGTTATTTTGAGGCGGTGAACTCGAGTTTAATAGTTTATTCAATTACCATGCCATCTGATGTGATCAGGACTATGCCCGATCCTACCCGCATGTCATTGGATGCTCCGTCTACGAAGAGCTTCTAATGATTAGTAGTCTCCCATAACTCTGAGGTGGGATCATTCTCTAATAGCTCGGTTGTAGGCATTGGATTGGCTTCCTGTGGCAGTTCAACAGAAAATTTAGCAATAAAATCAGTAAGTACCTGACCTTTTATCGCCAATCTAGGTTGATACTTGTTGCGCCCAAATTTTTCACACTCGAGGAATACACACACAAGCGGAAAAAATACTGTACTCTCTCGTTAGAACTCACCCTCCTAGAAGAACGAGTGTGACTAGGTTTGAATTGAAAATTGATTTGAATAAAGGGCTTTTGAAAAACATTTGGAGTCGCCACCTAACTTGATTAAGGTGAGTTAGGTTACTTAAAAACTAAGCACAATCCGAAGACTGCACCTAGGGTTTTTGAAAACGATTTGAAAATACTACCTCAATAGAGGGTTTGATTTTGTTTTCAAAAACGGAGGATTGTATCTAGTTTTCCAAGTGGAAGATTGGATTTGGTATCTAAAAAGAGGTGTTTTGATTTTGTTTTAAAAAACGGAGGATAGGATCTAGTTTCCTAAATGGGAAGATTGGATTTGGTTTCCTAAAGGAAAGATAGGATTTGGCATCCATTTAGAAGGATGATGTTTTAGAAATCTTAGATTTGGAAGACTATAGTTTTGATGTAGAAAATAGGTTTTGGAAATCTAGGTTTTAAGGTAAGATTAAAAATCATGTTTTTGGTTAGAAAACTAGGGTTTCCTAATCGTGGGTTCTAAGGTTTAACTTGAACTCTAAGAAAAGTGATTTTTGGAAAGCGAGTTTTTAGAAAGGGAGATTTTTGGAAAGAAATCCTAGAGAGGAGTTTTTAAAAAGTGAATTTGAAAAGAGAGTTTTAGAGAGAAATCCTAGTAAGGAGTTTTTAGAAAGTGAATTTTGAAAAGAGAGTTTTTGGAAGGGGATTTTTGGAAGGAGATTATTGGAAAAAGTTTTTTAGGAAAGAGATTTAGGAGGAGAGTTTTCTAAGAAGGAAACTTAGGGAGTGTTTTTAGGAAATGAATTTTGAAGAGAACTTTTTGGAAAGGAGTTTGAAAAGAAGTTTTGAAAAATAGATTTTTGAAGAGAGTTTTTGAAAACAATTTTGGAAAGGAATTTAAAAAGAGTTTATGGAAAGCATGTTGGAAAAGAGATTTTTAGGAGGAGATTTTTGAGAAGAGATTTTTTAGAAAGTATATAAAATATCTCACTTTCCTAAAACGATTCTAACCATAAGAAGGTTAGAAACACTTTAAGATAGTGGTTTTGAAAACAATAATGTTTTGAAAATATGGACCATATTGGTCACTTTAAATTTAACACTTTCCTAAAGCAACCCTAGCCATGGAAAGGCTAGAATCACCTTAGGATTGTGATTTTGAAAACAAGTTTTAAAAAATAAAATTTTGATGTAAGCTTTTGAAAACGAGTTTGAAAACGAATTTTGGAAGAATGCAAGATCATGATATGCACAATGCAAATTGGGGTCGTGAACATACAAGGTTAAGGCTTCACCACATAATTAAGGGGGCCGAACCTCCATAGTCTCCGGTTAGACTAAAAGAAAGCCTCCGACACGATGACCCTTTAATAGCCTAATCTTACACATGGATCGGGAAATCCATTGTTTCAAGCATGCAAGAAAGGGGGGGAAGAAGATGGGGGATTAAAATAGAAGAAAACCCAAGTGGGTTAGGAGGGAGAAGAGAGTGGGGAAGATGCGTAAACGTAAATAAGAAGTCTACCTTGTGTCTTCTTTATTTTGCTTAGTTTTGCGAGCTTTACTTTGCTTGCTTCGCTTCGGTTTTCACTTCAGTTTTCAAGAGTTTGTCTTCGATCTTCAAAGCTTCGTAGTTGCAGCAATCCAAGCTTTCAATGGAGGGCTTAAGTCTGGTGCATGAGTATATGAGAGTGTATGAGTGTATAGGAGGCTAGGGTTTGGAAAACCTAAGGAGACTAGGGTTTTGGGAGGCTACGAGCTCTGTATATCGAAGAGTAGGGTTTTAGACTGAGTTTGCGAATCTCTTTCACGCTGGAGGAGGCTATATGTTTATAGAGAGAAGAATGACCTAGCGCCTGTTACAGTGGCGCCAGGCCAAAAAACCTTCTGGCGCCATTACTAGTGGCGCTAGCCTGTTAGGAAATTTTTAAGGTCGGCAAGTAACGTATCTTGAGAAGATTTGGGCGCCTGTACTAGTGACTACCATGCAATTTTTAGCCTAGCTACACTATGAGTGACTCCACAAGGTATGGGAAGGATTTAAGGGTCCAGGAATGGCCAGGAAGATCGAAAAAGGGCAAAAACCCTTAAAATAAGGTCCTAAAGGGTAATGAACTTGAAAAAGGATGACAAGAATTATTGGAAGGGTTAATCGAGCCATTAGAGGCAAAACTGTTAATCGGGCAGGAAAGCCACTGGGACGGACTCAGAATGTCCCGGAAGAGGACTCGAGATTTGGAAACATTATTTAGAATGTTCTCAAAGGTTACCAGTTTGATACCTAGAGCCGGTGTGGTCGAAAAAGGCGACCGACACACTAGGGGCAAAACAGTCATTTTGTACCGAGTTTACCAGAACTGGCTCGGAATGATCCAAAAAGATAAAGGATGGTCGAGAATAATATAAAAAGCATCCTCGGGAGATTATTGATTTGATACCCAGAGCTGGTGTGGTCCCCGGGGCGTTCAGATGCCTTGGGGCAAAATGGTCATCTTGACCGAAAAGTCTTAGAATTGGCCCGAAACTGACTAGAAGGCACCTAATCATGTTGGATTGCTTTTGAGACAATCTTGAAAGGGTGGACTTACCATTCTGAGGACTTAGGTGTGTTCTCGAGAAAAATGCCGAAAATGGCCCTTGGGGTAGTTTGGTCATTTTTCACTGAAGTGGGATGGCAGGCACCGGTGTTGACCTGGGTTTTGAGTGTTTCCGCCACTCTGACGGTGGTCTCGTGATACAGGGGTTTGTTGGCAATTTCCTATATCGACCTGTTTGAGAGTATTTTTGCTACTCTGACGATTGCGCTGTTTGCGAGTACTTTCGTTACTTTGACGATTCGCGATCATTCATAAGACTGCCTAATCTTGTGAAGCTGCTAAACGAATCTAGCGCTTGAGAATCAATTTTTTCGGATGGCGTGCCGAAACGGATATTTTTGCATTGACGGGCTAGCAAGCGCCAAAGGTAGACCGTTCTACCATCTCGGGGACTTGGGGTCTCGTCCAGGTCGACGGGTTTAAAGGGACTCACTGTTTCGAAGAAACTTTCTTCGAAAAATATGCCGAAAAGGATAGGCTTACCATCTCGAGGAATCAACTTCCTCGAGAGAGGGATTAGAATTGGAATTGGAATTGGAAAAGGAGACTTACTGTCTTCGAAAAGATGCACCTATTAGAATTGGAAAGGGGACTTACTGTCTTTGAAAAGACGTGTTTATTGGAATTGGAAAGGGGACTTACCGTTTTCGAAAAGAAGTGCCTATTGGAATTGGAAAGGGGACTTACCGTCTTCGAAAAGACGTGCCTATGGGATTGGACCGAACAACGCCTACAAGGGCATTTTGGTCAATTTGCCTCTATTTGGGTCTGGTGGGCCCGCAAAGCGATGAATTGACTGGATTAAGACTAGAATTCTAGAATATGTCCACATTGACTTGAACTCAAGTCTGGACGGACTATAGATTGTCGAGCGGTCAAAAATAGGGTGCTTATAGCTGCCCCTCTTTTTCTGTCTTTGCTTGTCGAAGACAGAAAACGATGGAGTAAGAGTCCCATGTTGACCGTGAGGTGGTCGGAGGGACGGACTTTGGAAATTTTGGAACACGGGGGCTTAGAAATGGACATTAGGCCCAAAAAGCCTTCGAAAAGTAGTTTTGGCGGGAAAAAAGACAAAGCTGCCTAGAATTGGCAACTGGTGCCACTAGGAGTGGCGCCTTTGGCAAGTTTGGCTTAGTGTCACTACTAGTGCCGCCAGGCCTGGGAGTAAAACCAAAAAATTTTCTGGTTTGAGCATTTGCAAGATTTTGGAAGATTTTTAGAAATCTAGGAGACATTGTGAGGAAATCGACTTGGACATTGATAGAGCACTTCTTAGGGATTACGGGTGATTGTCGAGAGTAGACCACGTTGCTGGAAAAGCCGTCAGAGGAGAAGATTTTGTCGGAGAACTTCAAAAGGTGAGTTCTCTATCTTATGTTGATTTTAATGTGTAGAACTCTGTTTAATTCGTGTGAACAGTGAAAATTGATGTTTTGATATGTTTTAAATACTGTGGTGAAGTTATTTTTGCATTTTAGTGCTTGTTTGATTGAATTTAAGTGATTTTATGTGATTATGTGAAGAGAGTTTTCTGCAAGAATTGGGGGTTTGTTCCTACAGGCTTCGGCATTGGATTTTTTGGCTAGATTTTTATGCCACAAGCCTTAGAAAAATGTGTTTAACAACTGTGTGAAGTTTCATGATTTTTTGAAAACTTGGTGAATTTTTGATTTTTTAAAAAATTTAAAAATACTTAGAAAATTAGAAAAATTGAAAAACTTAAGAAATTGATGGAATTTTTAGAGTTTAAAATTTGAAAAAATTAGGAAATTTTTTAGAAAACATTTGAAATGATTTTGAGGAATTTTAGGACATTTTTGAAAATCATTGATTTATTGAAAAAATAAAATGTGTGTTTTGAAAATTTCAAAAAATTAAAAAGTGTGCGGGTACTGATGTCATGTGATCGTAATGTTGTGAAGTGCACGGTTTGTGTTTTGTGTTGATGCTGTGGGTGTTGTAAGGATCATTTTTAAACAAAACTCTGCCGAGATTTTTAGAAATTAGGAAAATAGTGGGAAAAGGTTTAGAAATAAAATCTTTTTCAAGGAAAAAGACAGAAAATTCTTGAGGTTTGACTTGAAGTTGGAAAATCAAAAGGAGTAGGAAATTTATTTTGACTTATCATTTGAAATCTTTTTATTCTTATTTATTGTTTGTTGTTTATTTTATTATTTTAACTACATGTATGGTATATTGACACCTCTTACCTTGGCTTACTTTTTCAGGATGGCAGATACGGGTGATGATGGTTCTGAGAGGAGACGTTGCTGGGGGAAGGCGGCTCGGACAGATTGCATCGGGGTTCCAGTCGATCTTGAGGTAGCCGACGATCTACTGGACGGGCCTCTTCCAGTCAGAGCAGACTGGGGAGTAGACCACTTGTCGACCCCTTTCCTCTAGTTGAGCAGGCCTTTGCAGAGGAGATCGGTGGAGAGGAGGAGATACCGGGTCTGAACGACCAGGTCACTGGTTATGGGAGAGCCTCATGAAGACATAGGCAGACGGATTCTGATTTGGGTGACCTGGAGGTACCGGACATCCCACCGCTCGGGAATCTTGCTTATCACCCCAGCATATATTCTAGACAGCATTTACCCCTCCACGGGTACACACAGCTTTTAGAGGGGCTGCCCATCAGGTCTTCGTGACCATGCAGTGGGCTGTTCCATCATATCATGCCTTCTTGGCTGAGATCGGATTTGGAGCCTTCATGGGATTGCAGGCTAACCACCTGAACTGGCATTTGGTACTGGCGCTTATTGAGAGGTGGTCCGGGAAGACCGGGACCTTCCATTTTGTCAGCTTCGAGTTAGGACCCACTCCTTTGGATGGGGCCATCATCGCAGGGCTTTCCTTTGTCGGTCAGCGGATCACCTTACAGCCAGTCAGCAGGGCTGACGCGTGCGTGCTACTAGACTTGCCCCCTCCTGAGCATTCTGCCTTCCCAGTCTCTTGGCTCAGTCAGGATGGCTGTACCTTTGCTGCTGAGTCGTCGCCAGCTAGACGGGACATTATGAGACGGCAACTTGTTTTGTACATCATCTTTAGCTACTTCCGTAACAACAACAAGTCGCTTGTGCCTTTTCGTTTGGTGAGTATAGTAGCTGATCTTGGGGCTTTATCTGAGCTGGATTGGGGGTCTTTCTCCTTTGGCTGCTTCCTTCAATCGACGTGGGTCTGGACTTCTTCCCGTTGGGGCAACATGACTAGTTTCTAGCCCTTTCTTGTCTGGTGGAGCTATGAGTACCTGCCTCTTCGTCGCCCTGCAGTTGTCGAGGACGACCTTTATCCTCGTGCTTTGAGGTGGGCTCGTGACCGAGTGGTCTAGCGATTGGAGATTACTGACTTTATGAGGCTACGGGTGAACCTTGAGTTGATTGAGGCGAGGGACGTGACTTGGCGGCCTTTCATCGGGTCAGTTCATTATGAGACGGTGCGGTACTTAGTTCCGTTGTCCTTGTCGAGGGCTGCTTTTTTTAGTGATGATACTTGGGAGTCCTATCTAGGAGAGTGACACTGGCAGCAGTTTCATGAGGAGTTTCGGTTAGTAGGAGCTCCACTGGAGTATATGTTTGGAGCCTTGGTGGCGGGAGTGCCTATCCCCTATCAGGAGCGGCAGCCGGGTACTGAGTTCTTGCTTCCTCCAGATATGGATTATGCTGCGCACTTTGGGGCTCATTCTGTCAGTGCCTTCACCCGGTTTGAGGTAGTAGTCGGCGGGTATGCTATTGGCCAGGACGCGGTTGACTTGTGGCGCCGAGCTGAGTTTGCTGCTGTGAGGGATTAGATGGATCGATACCAGATAGAGCGAGATCAGTATCAGGCAGAGATGGCTTCCTTGATGGCTCGAATAGCTTAGATGGGAGGTGGCGGGGTATGTCGTCTTTTCTCTCATTCTTTTTGCTCTGTTGTTGCTTAGCTCTTCTTTCATGCGGCTGATTTCAGTTCTATCCTCTCTGCAGGATGCTGGTGCTTTGAGTAGTTATCCGCCTCCTCCGATGCCGGGTTTCGGGAATTTTGATCTAGATGACATTGACTTTGACCTTTGATAAATGCCCTTTGTGGAGACTCTAATATTCCTTTGCACCTATTCCTGAGATGTACTTATGTTAGACAGTTTTATTTTGATATATATTTTTTATAATTTGATGCAAGGATAGACAGATACATTTATGATCTTTACAGCTAGGCATATGATTAGATTTATGTGATGGATGATGATGTTGTGTATCTATTACATGAGTTGATGTTGGAAACTTTTGTTTTTACATGGATTTATGTCCTACGCGAAGCTCATGTGATTTTTTTATTATTTTTTTAATGCACATACTAGAAATACATTAACTAACAGAATGACAAGGGGTGCTGTCGAACTCAATATCTTTGGAATGGTAACTCTCTCATTTTCGGGGATTTAACCTCTCTTCTGGCTCAACCTTACCTTGATTGGATGATAGCACTTCGCACCTTTCTCAACCTTTTGATCGCCTCTGACTCTCTGCCTTGGGGTTAGTGTATATGATTATTGGGCTGAAACTCTCGACTCTTGAGGTTTTAGCAACAGCTTACCTGACCTTTAGTAGAGCGATAAGCAGCTAGTCCTTTCAATCTGAGGAGACTTTGTTAAGGACCGTAATGTAGGCTAGGTTATGGGGTTTCAAAAACAACGGGATATGCAGGCTCAAATTTGATGTCTTTTTCAGTAGGGTTTAGATCCATGTCGTCCTTGACTATATTTTAGTAGGGTTAGCGTCCTTCTTTAGCTTTGGCAGCGTGTCTAGCTCATTTAGATTAAGCAATCCGTTTTCAATCAGAATGGACTTTAGTAGGGTTGTAATGTAGGCCATGGTCTCAGGGTTTTGCAAGAAAGAGTAAAGGCTTGAACCTATTGTTTCTACTGGGTTTCTTTGTAACCTAGGATCACCTTTAAATTTCCATCTTGCTTTTACTATATACTTCTCAGAGGCAAAAATGACTCCTCTCTTTCGTTCTTGCTATATGCTTTTTGTGGTATACGTGATTCCTTTCTCTTTCGGCCATTCTATGGCACAATTATGGCTTTTTTTTTTTTTTTTGGCCTTTTGTCCCTTGGCAACTCCTTTCCTTTGCTTTTTCCTTTTTCCTTTCTTTTTATGAAACAAATAATTCTTCAACCCTTTTTCCTCAGACCTTTTTCTTGGCAGTTCAATCTAACCCAATGTGGGTGGTGATCCCTAGGTTGGGGTTTCTCGAAAAGATAAATAGCTCAACGGGTTTGGCAAGGGGTTGCTTCTGATTGTATGGGAAATGAAATGAGGGCCTCGAGACGGTCCGAGTAGCAAAACTACTCACAAAACCGTTAGAGTAGCGGAAATACTCACAGAACTGTTAGAGTAGCGGAAATACTCACAAATCATCAACCCCGTCCGAGTAGCAGAAATACTCAACCCCGCCCGAGTAGCGGAAATACTCCCAAATCATCAACCCCGTCCGAGTAGCGGAAATACTCAAACCCCGTCCGAGTAGCAGAAATACTCACACCGTTAGAGTGGCAGAAACACTCAAAACCTAGGTCAACACCAGCGGCTGTTAGCCCACTTTGGTGGAAAAGGACCAAACTACCCTTAGGACCTTTTCCGAGACTTTCCGGTCAAGATGACCATTTTGCCCCTAGGCATCCGAACGCCTCGGGAACCACACCGGCTCTGGGTATCAAACCGGTAATGTCCCGAGAATACTTTTTATAGTATTCTCAACCTCCCTTTACCTTTCCGGATCATTCCGAGTCAGTTCCGGCCAACCCGGTACAAAATGACCGTTTTGCCCCTGGAGGGCCGGTCTCTTTCTTCGACCACACCGGCTCTGGGAATCAAATCGGTAATGTCCCGAGAATACTTTTTATAGTATTCTCAACCTCCCTTTACCTTTCCGGATCATTCCGAGTCAGTTCCGGCCAACCCGGTACAAAATGACCGTTTTGCCCCTAGTGGGCCGGTCTCCTTTTCTGACCACGCCGGCTCTGGGAATCAAACCGGCAACCTCTGGGAACATTCTAAATAATGTTTCTAGATCCGAAGTCTTTTTCCAGGACAATCCGAGTTCGCCCCGGCAATTTCTTAGTCTGATTGACCGTTTTGCCCGTAAAGGCTCGGTCGGCTTTTCCGACACATCCTATCTTCATTTTTCAAGTCAAATACCTCCAGGACACTATTTTAAGTGTTCTTGCTCCTTTCTGGCCTTCTGAGTCATTCCCGGCTCCTTCAAATCATTCCCGGACCTTCCGGAGTCACTCCTAGTGAAGCTAGGCTAAAGTTTACATGGTAGTCACTAGTACAAGCGCCCAAATCTAGTCAAAGATACATTGCTTGCCGACCTTAAATCTTTCCTAATTGGCTGGCGCCACTAGTAGTGGCGCCAGTGTAAATTTTGCCCTGGCACCACTGCAACAGGCGCTAGGCTTATCCAACTTCTATAAATACAGAGCCTCATTCAACGTGAAAGGGGTCTGCAAACTTAACCTAAGAATCCTATATTTCGATATACAGAGCTCGAGCACCTCCAAAAACCCTAGTTTCCTTAGGTTCTCCAAACCCTAGCCACCCTATACTAAGCCCTAGCCACTATACACAAACCCTAGCCTCCTATACACTTATACACACCGTCATACACTCATACACTAGCCTTCAACCATCCCTTGAAGACTTGAAGAGCTGCCATCCAAAGCTTGAAAACAACTCCTAAAGACTGAAGGTGAAGATCAAGACAAAGACCGAAGACCGAAGACCGAAGACTGCACGGCGCGTAAAATAAACTAGATACAAGGTAGGCTCCCTATTTAAGTTTTCGCACTTCCCCCCTCTCTCTTCTCTCTCCAACCCACTTGGGTTTTCTCTATGTGTAGGATTTAAGGTCGGCAAGCAACGTATCTTTGACTAGATTTGGGCACCCGTACTAGTGACTACCATGCAATTTTTAGCCTAGCTTCACTAGGAGTGGCTCCGGAAAGTCCGGGAATGATTTGAAGGAGCCGGGAATGACCCGGAAGGCCGGAAAGGAGTAGAAACACTTAAAATAGTGTCCTGGAGGTATTTGACTAGAAAAGTGAGGATAAGATGTGTCGGAAAGGTTGATCGGGCCTTTAGGGGCAAAACGGTCAATCAGACCGGGAAGCTGCCGGGGCAAACTTGGACTGTCCCGGAAGAAGAAATGGGATCTGGAAACATTATTTAGAATGTTTCTAGAGGTTGTCGGTTTGATTTCCAGAGCCGGCGTGGTCGGAAAAGGAGACCGGCCCACCAGGGGTAAAACGGTCATTTCACACCGAGTTGGCCGGAACTGACTCGGAAAGATCCGGAAAGGTAAAAGGAGGTTGAGAACACTATAAAAAGTAGTCTTAGGAGGTTATCAGTTTGATACCCAGAGCCGGTGTGGTCAAAAAAGGAGACCGGCCCACCAGGAGCAAAACGGTCATTTTGTACCCGGTTGGCCGGAACTAACTCGGAATGATTCGGAAAGGTAAAGGAAGGTTGAGAATACTATAAAAAGTATTCTTGGAAAATTATCGGTTTGATACCCAGAGCCGGTGTGGTTCCCGCGGCGTTCGGATGCCTAAGGGCAAATGGTCATCTTGACCGGAAAGTCTCGGAAAAGGTCCAAAGGACAGTTTGGTCATTTTTCACCAAAGTGGGCTAACAGACACTGGTGTTGACCTGGGTTTTGAGTGTTTTCGCCACTCTAACGGCGGTCGTCGTGACACAGGGGTTTGTTGGCAATTCCCTATATCGACCTATTTATGAGTATTTCCGCTACTCTAACGGTTTTGTGAGTAGTTTCACTACTCGGACCGTCTCGAGGAATAAACTGTCTCAAGAGAGGGATTGAAAAGGGGTCTTATCATCTCTGAAGAGACATGCCTGGATTGGAACCGTCTCGAGGAATAAACTGTCTTGAGAGAGGGATTGGAAAGGGGTCTTATAATCTCCGAAGAGACGCGCCTGGATTAGAACCGTCTCGGGGAATAAACTGTGTTGAGAGTGAGATTAGAAAGGGGTCTTACCGTCTTCGAGGAGATGTGCCTGGAGTGAAACCATCTCGAGAAATAAACTGTCTCGAGAGTGGGATTGGAAAGGGGTCTTACCGTCTCCGAAGAGACGTGCTTGAATTGGAACCGTCTCGAGGAATAAACTGTCTCGAGAGTGGGATTGGAAAGGGGTCTTATCGTCTCTGAAAAGACGCGCCTGAAGTGGAACCGTCTCGAGGAATAAACTGTCTCGAGAGAGGGGTTGGAAAGGGGTCTTACCGTCTCCGAATAGACGTGCCTCAATTGGAACGGTCTCGAGGAATAAACTATCTCAAGAGTGGGATTGGAAAGGGGACTTATCGTCTCCGAAGAGACGCGCCTGGAGTGGAACCGTCTCGAAGAATAAATTGTCTTGAGAGTGGGATTAGAATCGGAAAGGAAAGGATAATGCCCTTAAGGGAATTTTGGTCATTTTGCCTCTATTTGGGCCTGGTGGGCCTGCGAGGCGATGGACAAATGGGATTTGAACTTAGAAAATCGGTTTCGATTGAAATACGCCCATAATGACTTGAAAACAAGTCTGGACGGAGTGTAGACTGCCGAGCGGTCAAAAATGGGGTGCTTACAATACTTGGATAGAGTGGAAAGTAGTAGAGGCTGGGCTAGATAACTCTTTAGATCGGTAAGGGCTTAATCATACTTTGATCCTCAGTTAAACCGTTCTTATTTCTTCAAGAGTTGGAAGAATGGTCAGCATTTATCTGAAGATCGGCTGATGAACCTGTTATGTGCCGTTGCCATCCCAGTTAACTTCTGAACTTCTTTAACATTTTTCAGGGCTTGGATGTTCTTGATTGCACTGATTTACTACGGGTCTGCTTCAATTCCTCGGTGCATAGCCAAGAATCCCAAGAATTTTTTCGAACTCACCCCGAACACTCATCTAAAGGCATTAAGCCTCATCTTATACTTCTTCAGGATGTCGAACTGTCCTTTTAAGTTGCCAAGGTAGAGCCTACCAACTTTGCTTTCGACCACCGTATCATTAATGTATAGTCCAACTGTACTACCGATGTGCTTTTTGAACATTTTTGTGACCAATCTTTGATAGGTAGCATTGGCATTCTCTATCCCAAAGGGCATGACTTTATAGCAAAAAATACCCCTCAATGTAATAAAGACGGTCTTCTCTTAGTCATCATCACGGAGTGGTATTTGATGATACCTATGATAGGTATCAAGGAAGCTCATTCTTTCACATCTAGTTGTTGCATCAACGAGCTGGTCAATCTTTGCTAAAAGAAAAGGGTCCTTGGGGCATTCCTTGTTTAGGTCGGTGAAGTCCACACATACCCTCCATTTGTCGTTCTTCTTTTTCACCATAACTGTGTTGGACAGTTAGGGTGGGTAGAAGACTTCTCTAATTGCCCCTACTTCAATGAGCCTTTCAACCTCCTCAATTACTGCATCCACATATTGTGTAGCTGCCCTTCTTCTTTTCTAAACCACAAGTTGGCACTGTGGATTAACATTGAGTCTATGGCAGGCTACCTCTAGGTCAATTCCCGGCATATTATAAAGGGGCCAGGTAAAGATTTCGATGTAATGCGTTAACATTTCAATCACCAATTTTTTTTCATTTTTGGACTGGGATGTGTTAATCACAAAGTATTTTTCCTTGTGATGCCGATTTATCTTTACCCTCTTTTGGTCTTTTACTGCCTTCTTCTCAAGTGTTTGTCCGACATCATTAATAGTGGGTGTGTCCTCATGGAGTTCCATCATCTGAACCTTGCCCACTTTTTCTTTGGTAGCATAAGCTACTAGAAAACACTGCTTCGCTACCACCTGATCTCCCTGATTCTTTTAGGGGTTAGGAAGCGAATGAGTTGGTGGTAGGTGGATCGTATAGTCTTCAAGAGGTACAACTATGTCTGACCTATGATTGGATTGTTAGGGGAAGACATGTCAAAAACAATTAATCAAGTAACTAAAATGTTTGCGAAGAGAGTATGGGACGTTAAAACAACATAACATTGCATAGGTGGGAATAGTTTATGCAATTGCTTTGATGAGTAGCTCCCTTCCTGCTTGCAACGATCAAAATCTTGTTTCGAGGTGGAGTTTAGATTAGTACGAAAATAGAAATATTTTGAAATTGTTTTGGAAATATTTCAGAACTGAATGTAGTTAAATACTATCACTTGGATTTTTTCTGAATAAAAATTGTACAATGTTTATGAAAAAATTCAAAATGAGTAATGCTATACAAACAGAAAAATTCATACAAAATTTATCACCAGAATGATGTGGTTGGATAAAAGTCATTCACTTTAAAATAACACATCCATCAGAATGACTTTTATTTACAAAAATTATATTATCACATTATTCTGATCGGGTTCTTGTACAAATTTTCTGAAAGAATAGTATTTTTTATTCTAAATTCATATACATTAGGTTGTGTTTTGGTGCATTTTGTTATGTTCTAGTGTGTTGTAGTGTGTTTCAATAGAAACACTTAAATTTCATTATTGCACTAGTGTTTCATTTCAATCTCCTAGTAAATAAAAATGTTCCAACTATTTTGATAATGAAAAAACTTGTCTGGTCTATAACTTGCTAAATGATAGTCATAGGCCCAATACTATGATAGTTATGATTGTCCAAGTGCATCCACAATTCATGTCAAGATAAGTAAAGTAAATCAAGTGCACAATTAACACACGATATTTTAGCGTGGAAAACCCTAACTGGGTAAAAAACCATGGGACCTAGTCCAGCCAACCAAGCACTATCAAGAATGAAAACAAAATAGTCAAGTTACAATCCAACTCTAGATACTCCCAATCCACGGGTGTCAAATTCACGCGCTTGCAGGTGTGGTCTTCTTGTATTGACTGAATCCTACGATCAAGAATCCCATGGTCATATATCTATGCCTTGATACGATTCTTCAATTTGAATGCCGAGCTCCACGACACTTTTGAAATCCTCTAAGAACTGAACTCAAATCTACCACCGCCTTGAACTTCTTCAAGACAACAACCAATGAATGATAGAGGTTGATCTTGCTAAGAATCTCATTGAAAGCTTCTTCAAGTTATATAAAAACCTTTATAATATTTTTCTCAGTAGACTTGCTCTCATAGAAACCCTCGATATATAAAGAACTAATTCAATCAATCTCTTAGAGGTATTACACTTATTAAAGCTTTTTTTTTGGCCTTCCCATACCCTCATATTTATAGTGGAGGCAAACTAGGGTTTATGGACTTCCATAATAGTCAAAATCCTTGCCAAAATCAATTTTCGGAAGTTGCCAAAAATATATGTCTCACGCGCTTCGCTGGCACTCACTGGAAATGAGATCAAGCGACCAAAAGCAACAGCAAGCGACCGCAAGCAAAATTGTCTAATGTTTCTTGAAGTGAGGTCCAGTGGACCGCAAGCAAAATCAAGATAGATTATTGATTTGCTTCAAATCTGCTATTTTAAGTACACCCAAGCACTTTTTAGCATATGTGTGGATGATAAATACTTCAACTCACATACTAGTTTTGATTTCTTGTGACTTACAACTCTCCTAAGCATTCAATTATGATCAAATGAAAGAATTGTAAGATACAGAAAAAACTTTTGTCTACGAAATTTAGCCAACTAACATATGACCAAACAATCTCTTCCGTTGGCAATTCCGTGACAAAACACTCTAAGTAATGGGTTACAAAGAAATAGTCAGAATTACAATTCAAACCCATATCATAAGAATCAAGTGACTAGTATTTGATATTTACTTCTACACCAAAACTCAAACACACAAACTTGTGGAATGCATGTGAGATACAAATCGATGAAAACACATGTTACATAAACATTGTTCTCCCCCTTAATGTTATATTCTCCTTCTTAATAACATATAAGCACATATATCTTCTCTCCCCCTTTTTTGTTTCGAATTGACAAATGATTATTAAACAATTATGCAATTAAGGACTAACGAGAAATATACTAAAAGAAGAATATCATTCATGTACAAAAGAAACAAATAATTATCCTAAACATAGCAAAAATACAATCAAGTCTTCCCTTATATAGGATAATCAAAACAATAACAAACACACATAGTTATCAATTTTCAAAACCTATGGATCTCACATCAGAAAAGCCAATCAAACATGATCAAGTATAAGCTTATGAATATCAAAATATCATTGGCGTGAAAAGATCAACATCAAACATGCACAAGATCACAGAAGAATAAGAATAATTGTCACGCTCCATAACCCGGCCTATACGGATTTAGGGTACATGACCGGCCAGTAGCAAGGCTACCTGAGGCCGCATTACATAAACAGGTTGATCACCTATGCATAATAAATGATGCATAATTGCGAAAAATAGAATTTTTGATAACTTGAAAACATAATCCGTGTCATACATGGTAGAGTTGTGCCTAATCCCAAACATAACATACATAAGGACCAAATCAAGGTCCACCAAAGTTATAGCAATATATCATTACAAAACATTGGGTCCAGCCCTTAAAACTTACACAAATCATAGGTCCGTGGGCCGTAGCTCAAAATCCACATATGGCCTCGTTCTAGGGCCTCTCGGATTGGCTTCCTGAAAATCATTCGAAAAAACATAAGCTAATGCTTAGTGAATAACAATGATACATGAGCGTGAAAATACCATGGACTAGCAGTTATGTCTAATGTATAAAACAATAGATAAAACATTTATAAATAAAAAGGATGAACTTAAAACTTGTAATCATAGGTTTGAAATCATAGATAGCATAAACATCATATGAAAGCATTCTATCGTTCCAAAACATGGTATAAAAAAAAAAAGAGATGCGACATATCTTTACTCGTGGTAAAGCTTAGCATAACTTATCATAAACATTTGAACATATCGTCGTTCTCGTTCTAAAACATAAGTGTGTTACAACCTGACATCAGAGCTATGCTCCACATCAGTAACCTTAAAGGTCATAAATAGGGCTCTTTAGGCCGTGGGACGTCTCCCGAACATGGCGGTAGTTTATTTCACATCCCCTATCGTAGGACCCTCGTTGCTAGTTTAAGGTTTTGCCACGAAAGACCTCGAGTTGGCACCATACATTGGAAAAAGTCTTGCATCTGTTTCTTGTAAGCATTTTAGTCCATGGGTTTCAATTCATAACATAATATAACTTGCATGCCTTTAAAAGTATAACATCTATAATTGAATATAAAATTGATGTATTGAAAACATATGTAAAACATTGTATGATATGGTTTGAATTTAAACAATTGAAAAGTAGTAGAATTTACTCATGGCATATCGTTACTCACCTTTCTCCGACTAGGTGGGTGACAAACAAGGTATTCCTACACAAATGCACGTAAAAGTAAAGAAACATCTATACAAGACTCTAAGGCAAAGCAATAACACAAAAGTTGAGACTAAGCACACAAACCCCCCGACCCCGACTCAACAACACCCATTCTCACAATGGGAGAGCGAGGCTAAACTCTATGACAAAGCCCCGATGTAAAATAAGAACATAAGGTTGAGGTTTGAACATGAAAACCGGAACGTTGACTTCCTCATCGAGTCCCAACTACCTCTCAAAGATGAGTTCACACCCAAGGCTAGTTCCATTTGAAAATAGGCTTAAAGGACTTTAATTTGATAAGTCATGGGCCAAAAACACATTTCGGGTGAAGAAGTTATGCTTCACGGAATGTGGATTAAAAGTTTTGGAAAACAATGCTGTTGCGATAGGTTTTGGGTCAAATTTAAACTTCCATAACTCTCAATCTATAATGAATTCGAGAACAAACTTTATATGGGTACAAAGGTCCATGAGTCTACTTTCTAATGTTTTAAACGGTGTGTCAATCCGAGTTTTTTTAAAGAAAGTTATGCTCGTTTTACTAAACAGTACCGAAACCAGCAGACGTTGGAACGCCAGGCCAAAATACCTAGCCGTTGGAATGCCAGGCAAAAATAGAAAAACATCCTCTCAGACCGTTCCAACACCCGAAAGGGCTGTTCCAATGATAGGCAAAAATGGAAAACACTCTCTCGGACCGTTCCAACAGTCAGAAGGGCCGTTCCAACGATAGGCAAAAATGGAAAATCTATTCTCGAGTCGTTCGAACGGCCCTGTCGGGCGTTCGAACGCCCCCGCTGTCGCGCCCAGATTTTTTGCACTCGAGGAATACACACACAAGCGGGAAAAATGCTGTACTCTCTCGTTAGAACTCACCCTCCTAGAAGAATGAGTGCGACTAGGTTTGAATTGAAAATAGATTTGAATAAAGGGCTTCTAGAAAAGATTTGGAGTCGCCACCTAACTTAATTAAGGTGAGTTAGGTCACCTAAAAACTAAGCATAATTCGAAAACTACACTTAGGGTTTTGGAAAAGGTTTTTGAAACTACCATCTCAAGGGAGGGTTTTTAAGAAACAGGTTGTTTGGCAACCTTTGGAAAACATTTAAGTCCTTTTTGAAAAATAACTCTGTTTTTGGTCTTTGAAATCAGTGATCCTAGGTTCGGAGATTGGTTACATGTAGGGAAGACGCACTAAGCCATCACCCTACCCCCGCCCTTACGGTACCTACATGTCTATTTACCCTAGACTCACCTATGAGAGTTTTCAACTAATAAACGTCCAATCCTATTCACTTTAGAAAAAGAATGTTTAAAAAAAAAAAGACTTGATGCATGATATGCAAGTGTAAGAAAAGAGACTTGATTTAGAAACAGAATTGAAAAGAATTTGATTTGATTTGAAAAGAAAGAGATAGAAGTTTAAATTTGGAAAAAAGGTTTTGGAAATTGGAATTGAAGATTGAAAATAGAAATAGATCATGGAATTGGAAACTTGAAGAAAATTGTAGGATTGGAGATTGGAAAGAAGTTGTAGAAATAGAAATTTGAAAAATGTTTTGGAATTTGAGACTTGAAAAAGGTTTTGACCACACCCATGAGGGTTGCCTATGTATCTTTTTGGAGGAATCAGGTCAGTCGTAGTTCAGACAAGAGTCCGATTGAAAATAGAAGAGTTGATTTAGAAAAGAGTTGGAGTTGGAATTTGGATTCGATTTGAATTTAGAATAGAAGATTGAGGATTGAAATTTAGAATTTTGGAATTGAAAAGGTTGGATTTTGATTTGGAAAGATAGAACTTGGAAGAAAGATTTTGACTTACTTTGGAAAGATGTAGGTTTAAGAAACCTAGACTTAGGAAAGAGAGGAGACTTAAGAAAGATTTGACTTGGAAGGGTTTAAGAAAGATTCGACTTGACTTGAAAGAGTTCTAGAAAAGATTAGATTTAGGAAAAGTTCGAATTAGGAAAGTTTTGTTTTAGGAAAGTGTCACTTTAGCAAGGTTTCATTTTAGGAAAGTTTTGATTTAGGAAAGTTTCAACTTAGGAAAGTTTTGAATTAAGAAAGTTTCAATTTAGGAAAATTTTGAATCAAGAAAGTTTCATTTTAAGAAAGGTTTTGAAATAGAAAAGGTTTTGAAACTAAGGAAGTTTTGAAAATAAGAAAGTTTTATATTTGGAAAGATTTGAAGTTTTAGGAAAGTTGAGAATTTAGAAAGTTTGGAAGTTTAAAAAAATTTAACTTAAGAAAGTTTTTGAATTTAGAAAACTTCGAATTTGAAAAGATTTGAAATTTAGAAAGTTTTGGATTTAGAAAGTTTTAGAAGATCTTGAGATTAGGAAAGGTTTGAGTTTAGGAAAGATTGGAAAATCTAGATTTGGAGAGTTAAGATTTGAAAAAGGGGTAGAGTTAGGAAAGGGTTGAATTAGGAAAGATATGGAAGCTTAACATTTAAGAAAAGATTTGAAAGTTTTAGGAAACTTATGGTTTAGGAAGGTAGGAAATCAGGAGAGAGTTGAATTAGGAAAGATTTAGATTTTGAGTTTTACAATTTAGAAAAGATTTTTATGTTCAAGTTTTGAAAACTTAAGATATAAGAAAGTAGAAGATTAGGAAGGAGTTGAATTAGGAAAGATTTAAACTAGGAAGGGTTTAAGATTCCTATTTCCTAAAATAAAGAATTGGATTTTGTTTCTAAAAGAGAAGGCTTGGATTTGTTTTCAAAAACGGAGGATTGGATCTAGTTTCCTAAACGAGAAGATTAGATTTGACAAGGATTTGGAAAGGAAAATTTTAGAAACCCTAAATTGGGAAGACTATAGTTTTGACGTAGAAAACAGGTTTTTTGGAAACTTATGATTTTGATATAGAAAGGGAGGTTTTGAAAACCTAGGTTTGGGGCAAGGTTGAAAATCACGTTTTTGGAAGGCAAATTAGGGTTTCTTAATTGTGGGTTCTAGGGTTTGACTTGGACACCAAGAAAAGGAATTTTTGGAAAATGAGTTTTTTGGAAATGAAGACTTTTGGAAGGCAATCCTAGAGAGGAGTTTTTAGAAAGTGAATTTGGAGAGAGAGTTTTTGGAAAGAAATCCTAATGAGGGGTTTTTAGAAGGAGATTTTGAAAAGAGTTTTAGGAAGGAAGTTTTTGGGAAAGTGGACTTTGAAGAAAATGATTTTGGAAGGGAGCTTGTAGGAAAGTCGTTTTTGGCAAGAGATTGTTGGAAATGAGTTTGAAGGGAGTCTTTCTAAGAAGGAAACCTAGGGCGTGTTTTTAGGAAATGAATTTTGAAGAAAACATTTTGGAAAGGAATTGAAAAGGAAGTTTTGAAAATAGAGTTTTGGAGGGAGGTTTTAGAAAACAATTTTGGAAAGAAATTTAAAGAGTTTTTGGAAAGCATGCTGAAAAGGAGAGTTTTAGAAATAGAGACTTTTGAAAAGAGAGTTTTTGGAGAGTATAAAAATGTCTCACTCTCTTAAAGCGATTCTAACCATAAGAAGGTTAGAACCACTTTAAGAAAGTGGTTTTGAAAACAAGGAGTTGAAAATATAGACATATTGGTCTCTTTAAATCACCCTAGGATTGTGATTTTAAAAACAAGTTTTGAAAAATGAGATTTTGATGCAATTTTGAAAACAAATTTAATGCAAACTTTGAAAACTAGTTGAAAACGATTTTTGGAAGAATGCAAGATAATGATATGCACAATGCAAATTGGGGTCGTGAACATACAAGGTTAAGGCTTCACCACATAATCAAGTAGGCCGAACCCACGTAGTCTCCGGTTAGACTAAAAGAAAGCCCCCGACACGGTGACCTTCCAATAGTCCAATCCTACACATGGATCGGGAATCCCCTTGTTTTAAGCATGCAAAGAAGGGGGGGGGGGGAAGAGATGGGGGATTAAAATAGAGAAAACCCAAATGGGTTAGGAGAGAGAAGAGAGAGGAGAAAGTGCAAAAACTTAAAGATAAAACCTACTGTACGTCTTATTTATTTCGCTTGGCTTTGTGCCCCTTGCTTTCTTTCTTTTTCTTCGGTCTTCGCTTCAGTCTTTGATAGCTTTGTCTTGATCTTCAAGGGCTTCAAGTTGCAGTAATCCAAGTCTTCAATGAAGGGTTAGAGGCTAGTGTATAAGTCTATAGGGGTGTGTATGAGTGTATAGGAGGCTAGGGTTTGTGTATGGTGGCTAGGGTTTAGAAAACCTAGGGAAGCTAGGGTTTAGGGAGGCTACGAGCTCTGTATATCAAAAATTAAGATTTTTAGACTGATTTTATGGACCTCTCTCATGCTGGAGGAGGCTCTGTATTTATAGACGTGGGATAGACCTAGCGCCTGTTGCAGTGGCGTTAAGGTAAAATTCCTCTTGGCGCCACTAGGAGTGGCGCCAGGCCATTTCTTGGCTACTAGTGGCGCCAGCAAGTTAGGAAACTTTGTTACATCGGCAAGCAACTTATCTTTGACAGATTTAGGCGCCTGTACTAGTGACTACCATGTAATTTTTAGCCTGGCTTCACTAGAAGTGACTCTGGAAAGTCCGGGAATGATTTAAGGGACCAGAATTGGCTTGGAAGGCCAGAAAAGGGTAGGAACACTTAGAACAGTGTCCTGGATGTATTTGACTTGAAAAATGAGGATAGGATGTGTCGGAAGGGTTGACCGGGCCATTAGGGGCAAAACAGTCAATCGGGCCGGAAAGCTGTCGAGATGGACTCGGAACGTCTTGGAAGAAGATTTGAGATTTGGAAACATTATTCAAAATATTCCCAAAGGTTGCGGGTTTGATACCTAGAGCCGGTGTGGTTGGAAAAGGTGACCGGCCCACCAAGGGCAAAATGGTCATTTTTCACCGAGTTTGCCGGAACTAACTCGGAATGATTCGAAAAGGTAAAGAAAGGTTAAGAATACTATAAGAGGCATTCTCGGGGAGTTATCGGTTTGACACCCAGGGCCAGTGTGGTTCCCGGGGCATTCAGATGCCTAGGGACAAAATGGTCATCTTAACCGAAAAGTCTCAGAATTGATCCGAAACTGACTAGGGGGCACCTAATCATGCCAGATCATCTCGGGATGATCTAGGAAGGGTGGCCTTACCATTCTAAGGACTTAGGTGTGCTCTCGAGAAATGTGCCGAAAAATAGCCCTAGGGGCAGTTTGGTCATTTTTCACTGAAGTGGGCTAGCAAGCACCGGTGTTGACCTGGGTTTTGAGTGTTTCTGCCACTCTGACAGCGGTCGCGTGATATAGGGGTTTGTTGGAAATTCCCTATATCGACCTATTTACGAGTACTTCCGCTACTCCAACGGTTGCGATACTTGCAAGTATTTCTGCTACTTTGACATTTTAGCGATCTTTCCCGAGACTGCCTGATCTCGGGAAGCTTCTAAAGGGGACTTAGCACCTGAGAATCAACTTTCTCGAAAGACATGCCTAAACGGACATTTCTGCATTGGCAGGCTACTAGGCGCCAAAGGTGGACCATTCTACCATCTAGGAGACTTGGGGTCTCGTCCCGGTCGACAGGTTTAAAGGGACTTACCGTTTCGAAAAGATTTTCTTCAAAAAACATGCTGGACCATCTCGAGGAATCAACTGTCTCGAGAGAGGGATTGGAATTAGAATTAGAAAGGGGACTTACCGTCTTCGGAAAGAAGTGCCTGATTTGGAATTGAAAAGGGGACTTACCATCTTCGGAAAGACGCGCCTGATTTGGAATTAAAAAGGGGACTTACCGTCTTCAGAAAGACGCGCCTGATTTGGAATTGAAAAGAGGACTTACCGTCTTCGAAAAGACGCGCCTATTGGAATGGACAATGCGCCCCCTAAGGGCATTTAGGTCATTTTGCCTCTATTTGGGCCTGGTGGGCCCGCGAAGCAATGAATAAACGGGATTAGGACTAGAATTCTAGAATACGTTCATATTGACTTGAGTACAAGTCTGGACGGATCGTAGACTGCCGAGCGGTCAAAAATGGGGTGCTTACACCCGCCTGCGCAGCAACGATTTTCCACCTAAAACTCACCCCAAATCCTTCCAAATACAACCAAACCTTCCCAATACTCTTAAGCCTCAAAGATTAGCCCACAAGGATGATAATAACTCAAAGTGAGGGAGAAAGAACAATAAAAACAAATGGATCTAAAGAAGAAATCAAAACCCTAACATTTGATATATTTGGGGCTTTTTCAAACCACCATTCCTAATCTTCAACAATAAACTTCAAGTTTTCAAAATCATGCAAATGGGACTTAAGGAATCCCCCAAACTCAAAGACAACATTCCTAGATACATATATACAAATACCCAACAAAATTATACAAGATAGATACATATACATATATAATTGTAGGGAGAGAAATGGAACCTTACCTTCTTCAAGCTTGGTGAAGTCCTCAATGGCTTCAATCTCTTCCTTCAAGCCCTTCTTCCTTCCCCTTTCCTTCTTCTTCTTCTCCTTCTCCTTTTTCTTCTTCTTCTCGGCAGGTGAGTGTGTGTGTGTTTTGTGTGTGTGTATTGTGTTATAAGAAGAGACACATGGGAAATAATCCCATGTGTCTCACACTTCTAACACAAGATACAACACAAGTCCTCATTGGTCATTTTTGACCCAAAATAAGAAATAATTAACATTTATTATTGTATAAACTAAAAATTCTCATTAATATAATTAGGTAGAGGTTTGGGATATCACATCCTTCCCCCCTTAAATAAGTTTGGTCCCCAACTTAATACAAGCTATCATTCAAACAAAAAGGGATAACGCTCCCGGATCTCGTCTTCACGTTCCCAAGTAGATTCCTCCCAAGTGTGGTTCTGCCATAAAACTCGTACCAATGGAATGACCTTGTTCCTAAGAACTTGGTCACGGTGATCAAGAATCTTGATCGGTCTCTCAATGTAGCTTAAATCTTCACTCACGGCCAAGGGATAGTGATCAATCACGGTCGTCGAGTTGTGAACATACCTTCGCAGCATTGAAACATGAAAGACATTGTGAACTTGTGAAAGTTTCGGAGGAAGAGTAATACGATAAGCAACGGGTCCAACCCGTTCAAGAACTTCAAACAGTCCGATGTACCTTGGACTAAGCTTTCCCTTCTTGCCGAAACGATTTATGCCCTTGGAAGGAGATACCTTCAAGAACATATGGCTCCCTTCATCAAACTCTTAGTCCCGCCTTCGCACATCCGCATAACTCTTTTGGCGACTTTGAGCAGTTTGTAGTCGTTGTTGAATGATCTTGATCTTGTCGGTGGTTAATTGTACAATCTCTGGCCCAAGAATCTTTCTCTCGCCAACTTCGGTCCAACAAGATGGAGATCTACACTTCCTCCCATAAAGCGCTTCATAAGGTGCCATCCCAATGCTTGCATGAAAACTGTTGTTGTAAGCGAACTCCACTAGTGGTAGGTGATCCTCCCAACTCCCCTGAAAGTCGAGAACACATAACCGTAACATGTCTTCTAGGGTCTGAATGGTTCTTTTTGATTGGCCATCGGTTTGTGGATGAAAAGCTGTGCTAAACTTCAACTCGGTGCCCAAAGCCCTTTGCAAACTCTTCCAAAATTTTAATACAAATCTCGAGTCTCGATCGGACACTATCGAAACTGGCGTGCCATGTAATCGAACAATCTCTACAATGTAGAGGGTTGTATGCTTTCATAAAGAGTATGTAGTCTTCACCGGTAAGAAATGTGCAAATTTGGTAAGGCGATCAACAATAACCCATATGGCATTGCAACCCCGTGGTGATCTCAGCAATCCTACGACGAAGTCCATGGTGATATGCTCCCCTTTCCGTTCCGGTATCAGTAAAGGTTAAAGTAGTCCCACCGGTCTTTGATGTTCTACCTTGATCTGTTGGTATTGTAGGCACCGTGATACGAACTCAGCTATATCCTTCTTCATTCCTGGCCACCAAAATGTCTGCTTTAAATCCCGATACATCTTTGTGCCCCCTGGATGCATAGTGAACTTCGTATTGTGGGCTTTTTCCAAAACTTGCTTCCTGATTTCGGGTATATTTGGAACACACAATCGGTTTCTGAACTTTAAAGCTCCATCATGCAAGGTGAAGTCAGGCTTCGGATTCGTTCCCATCTTTTTGTAGATCTTCCACAAGTAGGGGTCTTTGGGTTGGCATTGCTTCACAACATCTATCAACGCTAGTTGGGAAATCATGGTGGTAAGCATCATTTTAGTCCCCGGTGCAACAATTTCAATCTATAATCTCTCCAAGTCAATGAGTAAGGGCCGCTGAAAAGTGACAAGACATGTTAGGTTAGCGGTAGTCTTCCGGCTCAAGGCATCGGCGACCACATTGGCCTTGCCCGGATGGTATTGAATGAGAACGTGATAGCCTTTGATCAACTCGAACCATCTTCTCTGTCTCATGTTCAACTCCTTCTGTGTGAAAAGATATTTCAAACTCTTGTGGTCGGTGAAGATCTCACATGTGACTCCATACAAGTAGTGGCGCCAAATCTTCAAAGCAAATACCACTGCTGCTAATTCAAGATTATGGGTAAGGTAGTTCTTCTCATGTGGTTTCAACTGTCTCGAGGCATATGCAATCACCTTACCATGTTGCATCAATACGCATCCTAGTTCTCTATGCGAAGCATCATTGTAGATGGAAAACCTATCAGTTCCGGTAGGCAAGGCTAGAATTGGTGCGGACACCAATCCGTTCTTCAATTCTTGGAAACTCCATTCCCTCTTCTCGTTCCATTCAAATGGTGTGTTCTTCCGGGTGAGCTGTGTTAGCGGAGTCGCAATCTTGGAGAAGTCTTTCACAAATCTTCGATAATACCCAGCTAAGCCCATAAAACTTCTAACTTCGGTTACATTCGTCGGTCTCGGCCAATTCACAATGGCTTCAACCTTCGAAGGATCAACGGACACTCCATCCACATTGATGATGTGTCCCAGAAATGCTACACTTGGCAGCCAAAATTCACACTTTTTCAGCTTGGCATATAATCTTTTGTCTCGTAAAGTTTGAAGAACCGCCCTTAAGTGGTGTTTATGATTTGCAAGACTCTTGGAATACACTAAGATGTCATCAATAAACACAATAAAAAAATCATCAAGAAAGGGTTTAAAAAACCTATTCATCAAATCCATAAAAGCAGCAGGTGCATTTGTGACTCCAAACGGCATAACCAAAAACTCATAATGACCATATCTAGTTCGCAATGTCATCTTTTCCACATCACTTGCCCTTACTTTCAGTTGGTGATAACCTAACCTTAGGTCGATCTTTGAGAATACTTGCGCGCCCTATAGTTGATCAAACAAATCATCCACTCTCAGCAATGGATACTTATTCTTAATAGTGACCTTGTTCAATTCTCGGTAGTCAATGCATAATCTCATGGTTCCATCTTTCTTTTTCACAAATAACACTGGAGCACCCTATGGTGAAACACTAGGACAAATGAATCCCTTTTCTAACAAGTCTTGGAGTTGGACTTTTAACTCCTTCAACTCTAAAGGGGACATATGGTATGGAGTTTTAGAAATGGGCCTAGTACCCGGATTAAGGTTAATATGAAACTCAATCTCCCAGTCCACCAAGGAACCAGGTAGCTCATCAAGAAAGACATCGGGAAATTCCCGGACAATATGGATGTCTCCCAAGGGCGGTGGGGAAACATGTGTGTCAAAAACGCTACACAAGAATGTATGATTCCCTTTTTGAATTAAACGACGTGCTTGCATAGATGAAATGAGATAGGGTGGAGGCACGACACCAACTCCCTCAAATACAAGTCCCGAATGGTTAGAAGAATGAAACACGACTTGTTTAAGCTCACAATTAATGATAGCACGGTGAGAGGACAACCAATCCATTCCTAAGATGACGTCAAGCTGTACATTTATAGGGGGGTGAGGTTTACAAACATGGGCACATCGTTTACAAGAATTTCACAAGAATTATAAATCCTATCACATAACATAGAATCTCCGGATGGCAACGATACTACCAAAGCATAATCAAGAAGTATTGGAGAAGTATACAAGTATTGAGCAAAGAGATATGAAACAAATGAGTGCGTAGAACTGGAATTAATAAGGACGTGTGTAGGTCGACCACAAATAGGAAGTATACCTGACACTACGGAGTCGGTTGCTGGGATGTTCTCCGGTGTAAGTGCGAAAGCTCGGCTTTGCCGTGGTTGATTCTCTCTCCTATTGGCCATAGGTTGCTAAACTGAGGCTGATGCTGACACCCCAAATCCCTGTGCCCTGCTCCTCTTTGGACAGTCCTTCACTTGGTGCCCCTCTTGGCTGCACCCATAACAAACTTTGCTCCCATAGTAACATTGCCCTCGATGCTTCTTTTGACATGTAGGACATGTCAGTGCTTCATTAGTTATATCACCCCTTCAATTCACAGTGTTTCCCCGTGGGGTAGATGAATTCCCACTAGAAGACCCAGAACTTTGCCGCTTTGAACTTTGCCCTTTGCTTGGGTCACCTCCCGATCTCTTCTTGTTTTTCTCCTGGTATTGGGACATTTCATTATTTTCCCTTTCGGCAATCGTCGCTCATTGTACAACCTCTTGATGGGTCTCTAGTCGTAGTATGTCCACCTTGTTGCGAATGTTCCATCACAATCCTGTCTCAAACTTCCTCGCCTTGCGAGTCTTCGATGACACAATATGCAGGGCATATCGTGATAGCTTCATGAATTTGGCATTGTACTTGGCCATAGTCATATTCCCTTGTGTCTAACCAAGGAATTCTGTAGTCTTCTGATCTCTGACAGTCTCAGGAAAGTATTCCTCATTGAACACCTCCAGAAACTTAGGCCACAACCATAGTGGCTCCGTCACTTTCTTCAATTTCCACCAAACAAGTGCAGCTCCTTCAAAACTAAAGGTGGCAAAGGTCACCTTCTGTTCATCTGTGCAAGGCAGCACTTCGAACACTCTCTCAATTCCCAAAAGCCAAGGCTCCGCAGCCATTGGGTTGGGAGTCCCCTGAAAAGTTGGGGGCTTCAACTGTTGAAATTGCTTAAAGGTAGTACGTGCCACTACCTCTCCTCTTGGCGCCTGCGCTGCCGGCTGTTCCGACGCATTGGTGGTGTTGCTATAGGTATCCTGGACCACTTGAACTAGTCCACCTAAATCCTTTCTATACGATCAATTTGGTCTTCGGGCTCTAGGGCCCCTCTACGACCACCTTTTCTCGGCGGCATGGTTAACTATATGCGCACAGCAAAACGTTAAGCATTTAACATAAACACTATATATATTACACCTTGGCATGTTATTATACATGTAGCATGCACATACATATACGTATAGCACATACCCAAGTCAAATCTAGAATCTTATCTAGATATGACTCAATCCTACAGTGTTAACCTATAGCTCTGATACCACACTGTCACGCCCCATACCCCGACCTATACGGATTTAGGATACATGATCGGCCAGTAACAAGGCTACCTGAGGTCGCATTACATAAATTGGTTGATCACCTATACATAATCATTTAGAATCATACATAGTTACGGAAAATAGAATTTTTGATAACTTGAAAACATAATCCGTGTCATACATGGTAGAGCTGTGCCTAATCCCAAACATAACATACATAAGGACCAAATCAAGGTCCACCAAAGTTATGGCAATATATCATTACAAAACATTGGGTCCAGCCCTCAAACATTACACAAATCATAGGCCCGTGGGCCGTAACTCAAAATCCACATATGGCCTTGCTTTAGGGCCTCTCAAATTAGCTTCCTGAAAATCATTCGGAAAAACGTAAGCTAATACTTAATGAATAATAATGATGCATGAGCGTAAAAATACCATGGACTAGCAGTTATGTCTAATGTATAAAACAATAGATAAAATATTTATGCATACAAAGCATGAACTTAAAACTTGTAATCATAGGTTTGAAATCATAGATAGCATAAACATCATATGGAAGCATTCTATCGTTCCAAAATATGGTATCATAAAAAAAGAGATACGACATATCTTTGCTCGTGGTAAAGCTTAGCATAACTTGTCATAAACATTTGAACATATCATCATTCTCGTTCTAAAACATAAGTGTGCTACAACCCGACATCAGAGCTATGCTCTACATAAGTAACCTTAAAGGTCACAAATAGGGCTCTTTAGGTTGTGAGACGTCTCCCAAACATGGCGATAGTTTATTTTACATCCCCTATCGTAGGACCCTCATTGCTAGTTTAAGGTCTTGCCACGAAAGACCTCGAGTTGGCACCATACAATGGAAAAAGTCTTGCATCTGTTTCTTGTAAGCATTTTAGTCCATGGGTTTCAATTCATAACATAATATAACTTGCATGCTTTTAAAATTATGACATCTATAATTGAATATAACATTGATGTATTGAAAACATATGTAAAACATTGTATGATATGGTTTGAATTTAAACAATTGGAAAGTAGTAGAATTTACTCATAACATATCGTTACTCACCTTTCTTTGACTAGGCGGGTGATAAACAAGGTATTCCTACACAAATACACGTAAAAGTAAAGAAACATCAATACAAGACTCTAAGGCGACGCAATAACACATAAGTCGAGACTAAGCACACAAACCCCCCAACCCCGACTCAATAACACCCATTCTCACAACGGGAGAGCGAGGCTAAACTCTAGGACAAAGCCCCGATGTAAAATAAGAACAAAAGGTTGAGGTTTGAATATGAAAGCCGGAACGTTGACTTCTTCATCGAGTCCTAACTACCTCTCAAAGATGAGTGCACACCCAAGGCTAGTTCCATTTGAAAATAGGCTTAAAAGACTTTAATTTGATAGGTCATGGGCCAAAAGCACATTTTGGGTGAAGAAGTTATGCTTCACGGAAAGTAGACTAAAATTTTTGAAAAACAATGTTGTTGGCATAGATTTTAGGTCAATTTTAAACTTCCATGACTCTCAATCTATAATGAATTCGAGAACAAACTTTATATGGGTACAAAAGTCTATAAGTCTACTTTCTAATGCTTTAAACGGTGCATCAATCCGAGTTTTTTTAGAGAAAGTTATGCCCATTTTACTAAACAGTACCGAAACAAGCAAACCGTTCCAACGCCCAACCGAGCTATTGGAACGCAATGCCAAACTACCCAGCCGTTGGAACGCCAGGCAAAAATGGAAAAACACCCTCTCGGACCGTTCCAACGCCCAAAAGGGCCGTTCCAACGATAGGTAAAAATGGAAAACACTCTCTTAGACCGTTCCAATGCCTGGAAGGGCCGTTCCAACAATAGGCAAAAATGGAAAATCTGTTCTTAGGTCGTTCAAACGGCCCTGTCGGGCGTTCGAACGCCCTCACCTGCGCAGCAACGATTTTTTACCCAAAACTCACCTAAATTCCTTCCAAACACAACCAAACCTTCCCAATACTCTTAAATCTCAAAGATTAGCCCACAAGGATGATAATAACCCAAAGTGAGGGAGAAAGAACAATCAAAACAAAGGGATCTAAAGAAGAAATCAAAACCCTAACATTTGATATATTTGGAAATTTTTCAAACCACCACTCTTAATCTTCAACAATGAACTTCAAGCTCTCAAAATCATGCAAATGGGACCTAAGGAATCCCCCAAACTCAAAGACAACACTCCTAGATGCATATATACAAATACCCAACAAAATTATACAGGATATATACATATACATATATAATTGTAGAGAGAGAAATGGAACCTTACCTTCTTCAAGCCTGGTGAAGTCCTCAATGGCTTCAATCTCTTCCTTCAATCCCTTCTTCCTTCCCTTTTCCTTCTTCTTCTTCTCCTTCTCCTTCTTCTTCTTCTTCTTCTTCTTCTTCTTCTTCTTCTTCTTCTTCTTCTTCTTCTTCTTCTCGGCAGGTGAGTGTGTGTGTGTATTGTGTTATAAGAAGACACACATGGAATATAATCCCATGTGTCTCACACTTCCAACACAAGATACAACACAAGTTCTCATTGGTCATTTTTGACCCAAAACAAGAAATAATTAACATTAATTATTGCACAAACTACAAATTCTCATTAATATAATTAGGTAGAGGTTTGGGATATCACAATAATTGGTCATAAGGTGATCAAAAGCATATCAATGACAATATAATGGTGTTTGATTGAACTTCACAGAAACCAATCAAAATAAAGACGCTAGGTGTGATCTTGAATGAATACCAATGTGAAACTTTGAAAAAAACCTCACAAACTAGAAATCAAACCAAATTCATCTCATACTCTGAATTCAAATACTCCCCAACTTTGCAATGAAATTTCAACCCTATCTCCCTAAGAATGATAATAATGAATCATAACGAGTGTCGTGCCCCAGTTTTCACACTTGAGATGTGAGAAATACACATGGTACTCTCTCGTTAGAACTCATCCTCTTAGAAGGACGAGTGCAACTAGGTTTGAATTAAAAATTGATTTCAATAAGGGCTTTTGGAAAAATGTTTGGAGTCACCACCTAACTTGGTTAAGGTAAGTTAGGTCACCTAAAACTAAGCGTAAGCCAGATATTAAACTTAGGATTTTTAAAAAATTTGAAAAACTGTCTCTTGAGAGGGTTTTTAAGAAAACAGATTATTTGGAAACCTTTGAAAATATTTAAGCCTTTTTTTTTTTTTAAAATAACTCAATTTTGGTCTTTCGAAAACAAAAATCTATGTTCCAGGGGTTGGTTACATATCGGGAAGATGCATTAGGATATCACCCTATCCCGCCCTTGCGGTACCTACATGTCTTTTCACCATAGGTTCACTCATGTAGAATCTCTGATTGTAAAACAATCCACTACTATCTACTTGAAGAGAATTTCGAAAAGAAGTTTGAACTATCATTTTAGGGATGATGTGATGCATGATATGCAAGTGCGTGAAAAGAATTTGGAAAGAGATTTTGAAAAAGAAAATTGAAATTTTGAAAAAAGTTATGACAGTACCCATGAGAGTTGCCTACGTATCCCATTGTTAGGAATCAGGTCAGTCGTAGTTCAGACTCAAGGTTCGATTGAAAATAGACACTTTGCAGTCTTATTTGATTTGAAAAGACACCTTGTGGCCTTTGAAAAGTTTGAATTGAAAATGTTTGATTTGAACTTTGATTTGAAGATTGGAAGTTGAACTTTGATTTAAAATTAGCTTTGACTTGAAATTGAACTTGGAGTTGATTTTGTAATAAAACTTGAATTTGAAATTGAACATTAAAATAGAACTTGAACTTGTTTTGGAAAGTTTGAATTGAACTTTGAAATCATATTGACTTCAATTGGAGTTTAAAAACCATCTTGATTTAAACGTAAAACTTAGAAAAGAGTTGAAGTTTCGTAACTCAAGGTTAGGGTTCAACTAGGGCTTAGGTATCCTAGGGTTTTTATAACCTAGGGTTTAAATAGGCACTTGAAAAGTTTGATTTTAGAAAGCTTGATTTTAGAAAATTTTTGAATTAAAAAAGTTCTAAATTTGAAAAATTCTATTTTAGGAAAGTTTTCATTTTAGGAGGGATTTGATTTTGGAAAGATTTGATTTAGAAAGGGTTTAAATTAGGGAATGTTTGAATTTAAACTTTGGAAAGCCAAAATTTGGAAAGATTTGATTTAAGAAGAATTTAATTTGAAAAATTGAGTTTAAAAAGGTTTGACCTAGGTTTAAGGTAACTTGGGATTTAAGCAATCCTCGGACCTAGAGTTTATGCAATGCATTTCAATTGGAAAAATTAGATTTCAATTGAAAAAGGAAAGTTTTGTTTTTGACAAGTTTGCAAAGGGAAGGTTTTGAAACTAGGAAAGATTAACATTAGAAAACATTGGAATTAGGAAATATTTAATTTCTATTTCCTAAAACAGAATATTAGATTTTATTTTCAGAAATAGGATATTTAATTTGGCTTCCTATTTGGATAAGATTTAACTTGGCTTGAAATTGGAAAGCTTTAGTTTTGGAAACCTATCATTTTATGTGACTTTTGAATTAAGAAATCCATGATTTCAAGTAGAAAATGGTTTTGAAAATCTACAATTTTGATGCAAATAGAAACTTATGATTTTATGTGAAAAACCTAGGGTTTTCTAAATATGGATTTTAGGGTTTGGACTTGGACTTCAAGACTCAAAGTTTTTGAAAAGTGAATCTTTGAGAAGAATTTTTAGAAAATGGATTTGCAAACCTATTTTAGAGAGGTTTGAATATAGAATTTTAAAAGTCTATTAAATATCTCACTTTCCTAAAATGATTCTAATCACGAGAAGACTAATACTATTCTAGGGTTGTGATTTTGAAAACAACTAGGGTTTGAAACCCTAATATGGACTTTGATGGTCTCATTAAATGTAACATTTTTCTATAATAACCATAACCATAGAATGATTAGAATCATCTTAGGATTATAGTTTTGAATACAAGTAGGGTTTAAAACCCTAATATGGACCTTGATGATCTCATTGAATATAACACTTTCCTAAAACAACCTTAACCATGGAATGGTTAGAATCATCTTAAAGATGTGGCTTTGAAAACAATTTTGAAAATAAATTTTTTGAATGCAAGTTATAAAGAAAGCTTTTGAACACGATATTGAATGCAATGCATGAACATAACAACTACAATACAATAGGGACATGATCATACAAGGTTAGGTTTCACCACATAATCAAATGGGCCAGACCCACACCATCTTAGGTTGAACATGAAGAGAATTCCCAACACAGTGATTTCCTCTAAGGCCTTCCTAGGCATGAACCGGGTGGTCCTTTGTTTCAAGCACACAAGAAGAGGGGGTAGAAGATAGGGATTAAAATAGAGAATAGTCCAAGTAGACTAGGAGGGAGAAAAGAGAGAGAGGGACTACATAAAAGTAAATAGAACCCTATTTTATCTTCTTATTAGGTTGAATACTTCAATAAAAGACTTGCTTGAGTCTTGCAATGGCTTTCAAGAGCTTCCGAGGGCTGGACTTGATCTTCAATGGGGTGAGAAGGCTAGGGTTTTAGTGTTTAGAGTATATGAAGGCTAGGGTTTAAAGAGAGGCATGAAGAAATTAGGGTTTTGGAAAAATTCAAAGGCTGCTTTAAGAGAAATAGAGTTTTTGGAGCTATTTTTTGGACTCAGAATACGGAGGGGGTGGCTTATATTTATAGGCAACCAAAAATGGCCTTGGCTCTTGTTGTAGTGGCGTCATGCTTTTTTTTGGCCTTGCACCTATATTAGTGGCCGCTACCTCCTTTGGAAAGTTGTTAAGTCATCAAGAAATAGATCTTTGACCCTTCGGACGCAAGACATAAGATTTGGGCACCTGTCCTAGTGACTATGCAATTTTTGACCTGACTTCACTAGGAGTGACTTCAAAAAGTTTGAAAATGATCAGAAAGTTTTCAAGTAGCAAGACTTGGCCGGGAATGGACAAAAACCCTTAAAAGAGTGCCTCGAAGGTAACCGGCTTGATAATTGGAGTCGGAATAGTTGAAAAAGAGTGATTGGCCCACTAGGGGTAACACAGTTATTTGATCCGAGGGACACTAGGATCGATCTGAGGTTGACCGTGAGAAGACTCAAGGTTAGGAACACTATTAAGAGTGTTCTGGGGGATTTTCGGTTTGATACTCAGAGCCGATGTGTTTGGAAAAGCCGACAGGCCCACCAGGGCTAAAACGGTCATTTCACACCAAGCTTACTGGAATGGACTTAGAATGGTCCAAAATGGTACTCAAAGATTAGGAATACTCTTATAATCATCCTTGGAAGGTAACCAGTTTGATGCCCAGAGTCGGTATGGTTCCCGAAGGCGAATGGATGCTTAGGGATAAAATGGTTATTTTGACTAGATGCTCGCGGAACTGGTTTGAAAGTGACTAGAAAGCACTAGAATGTGCTAGATTATCTTTGAGAAAATCTTGGAAGGGTGGACTTATCACTCTGAGGTCTTAGGTACTTTCTCGAGAAGCGCATCGGTGGGGCTCGCAGGGGCATTTTAGTTATTTTTCACCGGAATGGGCTAGCGTGCACTGTTGTTGACCCTAGGTTTTGAATGTTTTCGTCACTTTAGCAATGTGTGACGAGTTGTTTTCCAAAGGTATCCCATCCTTCTGTAAACATGTCATGGCCAAGAGGCGTGTTCGATCCAGTGAGATAGGGGGTTTGTTGGCATTCCCGATATCGACCTGTTTGCATGTGTTTCCGTCACTCTAGTGGTTACGATGTTTGTGAGTGTTCCTATCACTTTGACGAAGTGCGTTCATTCAAGAGACTGCCTAATCTCGAAAAGTTACTGGATGGTTTTATTACCTCAAGGCCTTGGTACTTTCTCGATTAACGTACCGAATAACAAACATTCTACGTTGGCGGGCTAGTAGGCGCCATAAGTGAACCGCTCTACTATCTTGAGGACTTGGGTTCTGTCCCGGTCGATAGGTGTGAAGGGACTTATTGTTTTGATGGGTTTTATGCTTTCTTGGTAAACGTGTCGTGCTAGATAAACTTACCGTCTAAGGGATTAACTTTCTCAAAAGATGTGCTAGTTGAGTTTGATTGGTCTAAACTGGAATTGGAACTGGAATTGAGGTTAAAATACAGACTTGTCGTCTTTAAGAAGACGTGCCAACTAGAATTGGACAGAGCAATGCCCTAAGGGTATTTTAGTTATTTTGCCTCTATTGGGCGTGGGGGGGCCAACAAAGCAGTTGATTAACTAGATTGAGTCTAGAAAGCTAGTTTGAGCTTAAATGTGTTTGTGTCAGTTTGAATGTGCGTCCGGTCGAGTCGGAGATTGTTGAACGGGCAAAAATAAAGTGCTTACAATGAGATGGTGGATTCACACATATAAGTAGGTAGCCTTTTGCTCTCATCACACAATAATGGCAGCTACACTCACACTCACTGGTAGCCTTTTCCATCAAGAATATAAGACTAATAAGAGAGGGAATCATATGAACAAGGTCAATCCAGGTGTGAGTGACTTTAAGTAGTTTCAACAATGATATTGACATTACAAAGATCATAAAAGGCGAATTCCACATTCTAAGAGATCTCAAGAAGTTTGCTTCACATGAACATGAATCACCAATATGATAAAGATCACCAAAACTATTGTCCCATTAGAATGAAAGCAATGAAACACATAAGATTCACTCTCAAACATGTCTTTACATTAGTTAACTCATGAGAAAATATTTGAATAATTAATTGAGCAAAACCAATAAAGACAAAACAAAATCCTATTTTTTTTTTTGTTTTTTTATTATAAAAGAATTGAAATAAACACAAAAAAAAGGATCATAACACTAGGATAAAAATAAACATGATATATATCCTAGTCTATGTCACAAATAACCTTTACTCAAAAAGGCTTGCTGCTACAAATTTCTTAAGAGTTCTCAAGGAATCCAAATAAGATTTTCTGACACAAATAGCATTCACCTTAGTTTTGTCTATGAACTCATGATATTTGGGTGTAGTCCTAGCCCTTGCCTTGGCATTATGCTTCCTCCTTTGACCATATTTTTTGAAAAAGTGCCTTGGCTTTAAAACAAATATATTCACATGCTTAGTAAGGACTCTAATCTGATTTTTCAATCTGTCATAATGATTCCTAGGTTGATGATGAATATGAGATCTAGAAACTCTATTCAGTTTGCGACAATGAGCTCTAATGTGACCAAATGCACCACAATGATAACAAATAGGGTTAAACTTTGAAGATTAAATAACCTTAGGATGTTTGGGCTTCATATGAGAAGTGATGAACTTAGAAGACAATGCTTAGTCTTCATACTATGACAATGAGACTTAATATGACCCTTAACCCCACAATGATGACAAGTAGGAACAAACCTAGTTGGCTTTGTCTCATAAGATATGAAAAACTTACCTTGAGCCTTTACAAAATTAGGCTTACTTACAAGTCGAGAAGATGTAGTTGTCTCCTTTGTGTATCCAATTCCAATCACGTCACAAGAGATCCTTTGTGCATTCCAAATTTCATCAATTTTTTGTAAACCTGCATCAAATTTCTTAAAAGACACATGAGCATTAGCAAGTTTAGTTTCAAGTTTTTTGACTTTGTCCTTAAGAATTTTCCTAGACTCATCTTTATTATGACTCACTTTCTCAAGAACATTGACCTTATCACTTAGAGTCACGCTTTGAGTACTCAACTGACTTATAAGGGTTTAAGCTTCAACATGTTCTTGTTTCAGTGCATCCTTATCTTTTTCTAAAGTCCTCACCTTTATAGTCAATCTAATTTTGGTTTTTCCCAATTTGTAATTCTCTTGGTACAACTGGTCATAGGCTTGTTCAAGATATACAATCTCATCATCACTATTCTCATCACTCACTGAGTCATTAGGATTTGACTCAAGTTATCAGTAGAGTCAACAGTATTATCATACTCTTCAAGATCTTCACATAGACATAAATGCAACAAATGTAGTGAAATTTTCAAATTCATTATCATGTTCTATCTTATTGTCACTATCTTGATCATTCCATGTCACAGTTAACACCCTATTTCCCTTTTTCTTTTTCTTATTTGAACACTCTTGTGCAATGTGTCCATAGCAATGACATTCAAAGCATTATTGTTGCCTAAGTTTGTCTTGTTCCTTTGCAAACTTATTTTTGTCAGGATTTTTCTTCTCATGTTTATCAAGGAAGAGAGATTTTTTTAAAAAAATTCTTGAACCTTTTAACAATGAAATCCATCTCCTCTTGACCAAATTCAGACTCATTATCGCTAAACTCATTTATGCCTTCCTGAATCGAGTTGAAAACAATACTTTTGTTATTCTTTAGTTTACATAAATTAGCCTCATAAGTTTGTAAAGATCCAACTAAGTCTTTCACTTTCATGGAATCCACATCCCTACTTTTCTCAATTGCTGTAACCTTAGGTTAGAATCTCTTCGATAAACATCTAAAAAATTTTCTTACAATTTTAGAGGGAGGAATTCTTTCACCAAGGTTAAAACTCGAGTTGACAATATTGCTAAGTTTAACATAAAAATAATCAAAAGTATCATTGTCATCCATTCTCAAGTTCTCAAAAACAGTAATCAATCGCTGGATTTTAGCAATCTTTATGGTAGTAGTACCTTCATAAGTAATCTCTAGAATGTCTTATGCCTCTTTAGTGATTTCACAGTTGGAAATATAACAAAATTCCTCAGCCGTGACACTAGATGGCATAAATTGCCTTACTGCTCCATCCACAATTTTGAAAATCAATTTTATCCTATTGATCAGATGGTTTTAAAATTGTTTTATCATCAGATTCAATGTTGGATGGAGTCCAACCATTCATTACTACTAGCCAAACTCGTTCATCAATTGACTTTAAGAAAACTCTCATTTTTGCTTTTCAGTAGGGATAATTAGATCCATCAAATAATGGTGGTCTAATAATAGAACTACCTTCCTATGAAAATTTTATAGTTCCAGACAATCAGGATCTCACTCTTTCAAAAATTAAAAATATTTTTTAATGTCCCACTTTGATACCAATTAAAAAACTTGTTTGGTTTATGACTTTGCTAAAGCATAGTTATAGGCCCAATACTATGATAGTTATGACTATGTTTAAGTGCATTCACAATGCCTGTCAAGATAAGCTGGGTAAAAAATTAAGGGACCTAGTTCAGCTAACCAAGGACTATCAAGAATGAATATAAAAGAGTTAACTTACAACCCAACCCTAGATAATTCCAATCCACGGTTGCTGAATCCATGCACTTGCTGGTGTGCCCTTCTTGTATGGATCGAATCCCATGATCACGTATCTATCCCTTGATACGATTCTTCAATACTTGATTGAGGGTCGAGCTCCATAAGACTTTTGGAATCCTCCAAGAATTAAACTCAAATCCACCACCATCTTGAACTCCTTCAAGACATCAACCACTGAATGATAGAGGTTGATCTCGTTAAGAATCTCGTTGAGCCTCTTCAAGGTATATAAAAACCTTTATAATATTTTTCTCAGTAGCCTTGCTCTTATAGAAACACACTGAATATAAAGTACTAATTCAATCAATCTCCCAGAGGTATTAGACTTGTGAAAGCTTTCTTTTTTTTTTTTTTTTTTTTGTTCAGTCTTCCCATAGCCTCATATTTATAGTGGAGGCAAACTAGGATTTATGAACTTCAATAATGGCCAAAATCCTTTCTGCAATCAATTTCCCAGAGTTGCCGAAAACATCGGTCTCACGTGCTTCGCTAGCGCTCATTGGAATCTCTGTTTCTTGAAGCAAGATCTAGCGAACCAGAAGCAATCGCAAGAGAGATCAAGTGAGATTATTGATTTACTTCAAATTTTTTGTTTTAAGTATACCCATGTACTTCTTAGCATATGCATAGATGATAAACACTTTAGCTCAAATATTTGTTTTGATTTCTTGTGACTTACAACTCTCCTAAGCATTCAATTATGATTGTATGAAAGAATTGAAAGATACAAAGAAACTGTTTATCTACGAGATTTAGCCAACTAACACATGACCTAGCACATAAAAATAAATGGAAAATTTGTTTCTTTCGTGCTTGGGAGAGAAACTTTTGGTTCCAACCTTGGAGATTAATGGAGAGTTTAAATCTAGTGAATGTCATCGCCTCTTGTTTAGATCTAACCCACAATGCAGGTAAACCGAGATATTTGGCCTTTGGATCCATGGGATTCATTTCCATTTATTGTAAGACCTTACGTTTGGTCTCAGGATCAGAATTTGGGGAGAAATTTTTTTCCGATTTTTGGTAATTTATTCATGAGAAAGAATTCTTTATCATAATTTTCGTAGGAGCATGGCAATCCTCTTGTATTTGCTTGCCTTTTTCCGGAAATAAAATTCCAGAATGTGCATCTATCGAATTATCAACACCTCTTAACAAAATCCGTGAGCAACACATTTTTTATTTGGAAAGCCTTTGAATATTTTGTTTATAGTTTCATTCGTCAGAACTTTAATATATTAATGACTTGCACTATTACACATAAATTTAAAGATTTAGAGAGAGAGAGAGAGAGAATAAAATCAATGATTTACATAATGGTTTTTAGAACTTGAGCTTGAGAAGGAAAGGCATCTGGTCTGAGAAGGGTGGATCGGAATATTTTCCGGCGAGAATTTGTGAAGAGACATACTGGTTTGCGGCCTCTGTGTAATGAATTCCATCCCAATTCACATACTCAGTATTATCACTGCACCCTTTGGCCGTGACTGAGCTCCCATTTATGACTTTTGTTAGCCCACAGGCCACCCGACTGTCATAGTTCAATGGCGGACCTCCATAGCCACAACACGCCATTATGGGTTGTTCGAATCCTGCAAATTAGTATTCATGCAAAATCAAATTGGATTCTCATTGATAGTTGTCTAAATTTTGTTCTGTGTCAGCGAAAGAGAAGGGAAAAAAGAAAAAAATTCATCACCATCCCATGTCAAAATTGCTCAAAACTCGAACAAAATTTTGCATGATTTGTAATTTTGGAAGTAAGAGTTTTTTTCTTGTATTAGAGTCATACTCACCATAACGAGAATAGTTTGCAATGAGATTAGATTTAATTGTGAATATATCTACATATGTCACATTTGCATCCGAGTACTGGCCCTGCAACTTTCTGCAGAGTGCATGGAGCTGCAGGTTGAGAAGTCTCGAAGCTTGGTTATGGGAGCTGACGCATCCTAGCTCGTCAAGCTTTGATTGATCGGTTCCAAATCTGGCAATATTCTGACCCAAGCAACCGAGAGGACCCGTGTTATGAATCCAGAAATTTCTTGCCCCTTGGTCATATAATTTCTGAGGAAAAAAGAAAGGGAAAAAAAAAAAAAAAACACTGATGAGATTCTTTGCTAATCTTCGAAAAGCATTCATTTCTCCGCGCATGTGTATGTTAGTGCTTTCAGAAAACCTGACCTCAATTCCTGCTTCAAATTCTGCTAAAATGGTCGGAATTGAAGCGATGATTTGATCCAATGACTTGGAATAGAAGGCACCAGCAAGATCATTCTGGCCTATGTCAAACATGTAAAGCCCCTTCACAAAATAATCTTTGGTAGGTAGGTACTTATCAAGTTTCTTTGCTGCAAAAAAAAAAAAAAAAAAATCAAATACAATAATGAACAATCTGTCAAATGATTCCTCAACATCTGACACTCACATGCTAGATTATTCCGTAAAACAGTAAAAGCTTTTATATACAAAAAACAACAAATTTTGTGCAGTCATTGGAAGTTACGAGAACGTACTTTGAGCTAGCAGTTCAAGCGTCCGGGCCTTGAATCTGAAAAACTGAGCCACCTGAATCCCAAATGAAAACGGGCTTACAGATGTGGCAGTTGCCGGAAGAATAGTAGACCCTGCAGCTGCAAAATTGCATCCCTTTCTGAAACTTGGCACACCAATTGAATCCAAATATGGATTCAGAAATGGCAGGTCCATTGCATCCACTGCAACATAAGAAGAAGAAGAAGAAGAATATTATAAACGATGGAAAGGGCACCCAACACAGGACTGAAAATCCCAAATTTTCCCTATCATGGAAACAGAGGAAAACAGGGGAATATGCAATGAAGAAAACAGAAGTGGAAGTGAATACGCAACAGAAATTTTCAATCAATGGTCAGAAATTTACATAAGAAATCTATGATCAGACGGCCGTCGCAGAATCTCCCGGATGGTTTTTTGAAGTAAGTCTGTCCATTTGGAGGGTCAAGGCGTTCGGCAAGCCCGGCAACAAGCCCGCCTGAGTCGGAATTTGAATCTCCAAAGTTGAAAACAGCTGGGTGATTGAAGTCAATAGAATTGGTGAGAGGCAACAAGATAGAACATAAGGTGAGGATTTGGAGGACAGAGTTCTTGAGAGCCATGTCCTGTGGCAATACAGCCTTTGGCTTTGCAGTTGTTGTATGTAAAGTAACTAACTACCTACCTATCTACCAGATGTATAAAAAGGAGGCTGGTGAGTTTTGTGTGAAATGTAAGTTTGCTTTAGGTTTGGGAAACCCCAAAAAAAAAAATTGGAAGTCATTGTTAATTACCAAAACAGCCTTGTATGCATCATAGGGCTTCTATTAATTAATTCACACCGTTACACTAATTTGAATGCGGATCCACGACGACTTGCTTTAATTAGTCAAGTGGTAGTAGGAACTAACCACCATAGTTTATGGATCCATTGTTGTGTTGAAAAGCAACCCAATAGAAAGAAGAAGAAAAAGAAATCAGGGTTGCTCCAAAGTGTAAATTTCATCTTCAATGACATCCACAGCACAACCTTGTGGTGTGATTAACTCCCCAAGGTAGACCGTTTGATGGGTAATATAATATAAGAAGACAAGGACCATTTTTGGGTAGAGAAGTAATGTATGTGGGTGGGCAATTTAGGAATTTTGAAAAACCTGAAAAGCAAAAGGCACCAGCCTGAATTCTGTTTCGAAAGCAAATGTTGGATTTTGCTTCCACGGATGGCAACCCCCAGGCTTTGTTTTCATGCTTTGGGAAAGAATGTGCATTACTCCAAAAAAAAAAAAAAATTAGGAAATGCCATAAAAACCCAGAACTTTCAGGAAATGACAACAAAGTTCAGATGCATGAGTGAGTGATTGGGAAACTTCAAGAAAAGAAAAGAAAAGAAAAAGAAAATATAGAAAGAGATCAACAACTATCTTGGTTTTTGCTCACAAGTCTCTACTTAGTCATCTTAGCGACACCTTAATTCCAAAACAAAAAAAAAAAATATTGGGATGTCCACCACAAATCTTGCAAACAAACTAAAAATAAGTTCTTCATGAAATCATCTTCCCTGATGAGATCAAGTCATTATACAAAGAAAAACATGCATATCATTGTCACTCGACTGAACCAGCAGAACGAATCTCTGCATCACGTGCCTCAAACTTCAATATACAGCGACTACTCATGTTCAGTTTCCATTGATTATCCAATCAAAGGATGCAGAACCAGAGAGGTGACTCACTGAAAGGGCAATCTAAATGCACTAGCATATACAGCATAGTTTCTAACCCCAGCTGAGAGAAACCAAAAAAAAATGTACCAATACAGAATATCTATTTCATTTCTTTGGCTTTCTCCAACTGTTTTTCCTTTTATCAATGAAACAAAACTATTTTCAATCATCTTGGTTTCAGTAACGTGAACGAAACTAAACTGAGTGAAATTCTTATGCTTGGACAGTGTAACACTCCTTTTGCACTGCGAATAACTAATGATGCAGCTTCACTTCACCCTCTTAACATGAAAGAACGATCCAACCCATGAGATGAGGGAACTAATGTCTAATATCTTATGCAGAAAGCTTATACTTTTGCCAGACTCTCTGCAAAGTTTGTCAGATCTTTCAGCAGCTTCCAATCTGACCTTCTGAGCTCTGTTCTCTCTTTTAAGCTGCAGAAGTATCAAAACCTCAGAACTTCAAAAGGTATAGAATGCCCTCGTATTCTAAAAGTTGACTCTTATGAAATCAAAGGGCATCACATGGAGTAGTTCGGTGGAAGAATAATGATCTCAAGTCGAACAAAAAATGAAAGAACTCGCAAAGGCTCGTATCTTTTATGCTCATATTTGAAATTCTGACAATTTTCTCAGTTGCATTAAAGAACCAGATTCAACGTATGGTTGCTAAAAACACCATGTTTGAGGTTGAAATTTCAATTATACCAGATTATGTACCAGCTTTCGTCCTTACCCTTTTTTTGGTTGAAGACGTGAAAGATCCACCTTTTTTTATGGCAATTTTAAGTCATTTATCATGAAATTGCTCCCAAAGCGTATCCATATTTGTTTCTCTTACCTCTTCAATGGAGATAACAAGCTCTTCTACAGCTTGTTGCAATGAGGAAATTGTTTGAAATGTAAGATCTTCATACGCTGATTCCATTTCTTCTGCTGAACTAGGATCAAAGAAAATACCCTCTAGTATGAACAGCTCCTCCAGTAACTTTACATCTTCAACGTCCAACTTCTCCCTCAACTGTATGCAAAATGTAAAGTTGCTTAGAGACTATACGATATAAATTCACAAATAGAACTTCAGAATATTGATCCATCTGACCTTGTCTAAAATTCTCTCACAAGCCCCATCTTTATCCAGAGTTGGAGCTCCATGATTCTTAGTATATTTATCTTCTTTGCGGCCAACACGTGGCGATGCCTTTATATGCTTTGCCCTACCAAAATGATGAACAAATTAGCCCTCACATTTAATGTTCACAAGGGGAAAATTTTTACTGAATACAGGGTGTAGAAAAGTTATGGCTGCTTAAGAAAGCACACCAAATAATTTCAGAAGTCGATAGATTTCCTTAAAATTAAAGTCAGCAATTCCTAGTTCAAAAGGTCAAATATCATCATCATGCTTTACTCTCATCAACTCGGAGGAACAAAAATGAACAAGAAGATTGCAAGTTCCATAAACCAAAGGTTCAGATGATCAATTTGATGATTATGACGTATTAATTTCTGTTTACTATTATTAGCTCATTTGAGTTTAGTCAAGGGTAAACTACTCAAAAGGGTGAGCTTGACATAAAACTTAAAAGGACCCATAGCAAAGCTATAGGTGAGAAGATTATTTCACAGTATCTTCTGTTCTTATATGAATCAACCTAAAACAAGTTCAGTAGGCAATTTTAGCACCCAAACTGCCAATACCATTAAGGGCCAATACAATTAAGGGTGGCGGATCCAACTCTCAATTGATATTGCATAGAACTGAAAAAGTATGCTGTATAGCAGATTTGAATTGACATACCTTGTACCAAAACGAAGGGTGGACAAGCTTTCTGATGCATTTGAAGGACTTGGTGAACAACAACACAGTAATGCAGTTCGAGAGTTCCCTCCCTGTAAGATTAGAACTAGTGGGTCTTCGGTACAAAATGAAAATGATATGGGGAGATGGGACTAATGTGAAGGAAACTAACAAGAGCATCTTGAAGAATCCGAGTGAGCTTAGAATCGCGATATGGAATGTGATTTGCTTTGCTCGGTGGACCACAGGTCAATGAATTGATTACATTTCCAAGGGCTGAAAGTGACTTGTTGATGGTCTTTGCTTCTTCAAGAACTCTTCCCTCAGCCCCGGTCTTCTTTATTTTTTCAGACCCTGCCAAGTCCACAAGAACCAACTTTCCAGTTTTGACCCTGTCCACACTGAGAAATGTCTAAGACTAGTTCGTATAAATCCACAATGCTAATTAGAACATTCAAATTTTTTTAGATAATGAAAAACTACCTCTTATCAGTTGTTAATTCCTGCTGGATTGTGAATATGTAAACACAATGACTTCTACTGCTGGACATATTCATTTCTATTTCTGTTAAAGCTTAACAGCAATGTTTTAAACTTCAAGACAGAAATTTACTGTATAATGAATTAGTACAGTTGAAAAGGAGAAACAGAGGATACGGGTCTCTCCAACTGCTCTGTTGGCAATCCCACTCTGCATTTCAAGATTATGTAAGAAGCTGACCTATGTGAGATAAAACTGAGAAAAACTTCTCAAGAAGTTATTGTCTTACCGATAGACTTTGCAATGCATCTGCAGGGTCTGATAGAGAGATCTGGAACAGAAAGATCAAAAGCTTTTGGCGGTGAGAAAGCACATATGACATCACTAAAATTAAATTCCACGGCAAAGTCATCAAGAACTTCGATCCTACTTAATGTAGTCAGCCCTGTCTAAATTTCACATGAAACTATGATTGGCACTGCCATATGATTTACAGGTAGATTTGGCCAATATTTTAATTTTGAAGTCAGAATGTGTTGCATTGCTCCTGCAATGTCCAAGTGATCCTTCCGTGAATGAGATTTGGATGGATAACTGTAACATGAGTAGCCTCTGGTCTTCTATGTAATTTGTGTGTCCATCTGTTTAAGGCCTACAGACAACTGAGCTAACAGAAAAGCCTCAAAGACCAGGTTACTGGTATAGTCCTCAACATACACTATATGCTGAGTGAGATGGCTTATGTGAAAAGTATTAGACAAAGAGGAGCACTGTAAGCGCTCACACATGTATAGTATTATGATTAAGATTAAGCATCAGGATTCCGAGAAGGAAAAGAGGAGGAAAAGAAACAGGAAAGATAGAACTAACCTCAGTTACTCCAGACAACAAGATTCCTTGCACTTTACACTCCTTGATCTGTATGTTGTCCTTTGATAAATCAAAAAGGTCCCTGACAGAAAGGAATCCAACTATGATATAACTTAGATTAAAAATGACATAGAAATACATCAAATTCAACATTTGTGTTACTGATCATATAATCACCGAAATAGGTGACCTGGAACATAGGAAGAGAATCATATAATGGAGAATAAATACTTCTTTGGGTGATACAAACCTTATGTTCTCCATATAGATCTCTACCTATAAGGGTGAAAAGGAAAAGGACAAAATGTTATTGGATGTAACTAACAGTGACTGCTAAAATATACCAGTCTCTAGTGCAAGATGAAAAGAAGTGTCCCTCTACCATTGACAATTTTATAGTGGCTTTGTCTTCAGAAATTTTAAAACCCTTGAAAAGCTCATCAATTAGTCTTGGCAGTAATCCTTTGTTCTGCTCATCACAATCTAGAATGCTGGGACCCTGGACCAAAAAGGTTATGTATAAGCCAAATTGAATAATCATACTCATCATATCTAGAAAATACAAATGATATATCAATACATCACCTCCATGCTATATGTCTTCCCCGCTCCTGTCTGTTACAATGAACAAGGAATGTTATCAATCTGAAATAAAATATGAGTGTATTTCATCTGCAATTTTATAGGAGGGACCAAAAAAAAAGTAACTATGCACTTCAAAAAGCAATTCCATACAAACCAACTTGATTTAGCTTACAGCATATCACTCATCCCTTTCATTTACTATAAAATAACCATAATTGTGTGACAGTGTGACACAACATAAACAGTGGCCTTGGCAGATTAACTGAGATGGCTTTTCAGTTATACTAATGAGCAAGAACAGCATTCCTTGATTTACTGTAAAAAAAACCTATGACAAATTTAACAAATGGATTGAGCTGAGTACAATTTAAAGTTACAACCTTGCATTAGTTCACTCCTTGGAACAGAAAGTTATAAAATAAAAAAAAAATTAAAGTGGTATGCAAGGTCTTTCCAACTAATGCCTTGACAGAGAACAACAGGAACTCTCCAGTTAGATTCTTTGATGTGCCTAATTATATCTTTACTCCTGCCGGAAAAACGCCCCGCATAACTCAGATGGTTCAACAAACCACTGAGTTACAACATGGAGATAACAATTGATAAATTAGAACCGTTCTACTTCATTAAGATATTCTTTGATCTTTAGGAGTGTGTGAAAACATCCTAGTGAATGAATGAAAAACTAACACAAAGGCATTTTGCAACAGAAATCCATCACACCATACGAGACACTGAATAAATTGACAGCCATCTGAGCACTGTTTTAAGAAAACTTAAAGCTGACCCCACCCCATCACGTGTTGTGAAGGCTTCCATATCTTTGAATGACCCCATTCACGACCGCAGATGTTCACTTTCATGTGACACATAAACTACAAGGCTACAACAGGTTTTTTAATTTCCATGGGACCCCAAACTTTGTGTAAACAAAGTTAAGAAAAAAGCATCTCCCATACGTACGCAGATCGTACATTGCCAAAAAAATCACCATAATATGCCTCAGTTTACAAGTACACCATAGAGATCTGTTTCAGGTAAATGCTTCTACATTTTCATAGTACCAAAAAAGAGTTCTCAATGCTCAACTCAAAAACAGATTGAGTTACATGTCAATTACCTGTCCATATGTAATGATAGTCCCATTTATTGCATTAACAGCATCTGTTTAATCAAGTTTAAAAGAAAAATTTAACAAAATTCGAAACAATAGAGTAAGGTCAAGATACTTGGAATTCGAGTTGGTTGGCTTACATCAACCAACATCATCTCAACAATTATACTGACCTTCAGTTCAAAGAAAAACAAAAGAAAATTCAAATATATTCTGATAATACCTCGAACAATTGGCAGAGCTAAGAATTCGTAGACATCAGCTTGTTCAGATCCCTGATAGAACACCCTATCGAAGCTAAACGTGTACGCTTCTTCCTTCTCATCCTGCATTTCGTCAATGCAATCACTAACGCATCAATTTTACACGCGCACATAATACATAAATACATGTTTATGAACATAAAAGAGACAGAACCTTGAATACGAAAGTTTCAGCGTCTAAGCTTCGAATGCAGATGCCATCGCCATGATCTCTTCTCTCCTTCGAACTCAGAGGTCTGAATCGTGCGCAGACTGTGATGTTCGACATAACTCTACCCTGCAAAAACCCTCAATCTCACAATGATTTTGATTCGAACCCATCACCAATCAAATATAGCTTCTTATATAGCCCCCCCTTGATTCTACTTTCCATTTTCCCGCTTCGCTTTGAGCCTTCAAACTCTGAAGTGAAATGTATTGGTCGCTTGGTCTTCCAATTTTACCCTTTTAATTCACTTATTTCCTTCTTTTTTTTCATCCTCAGATGTCTAATACCTATTGTTTATGCATTGTATTCCCTACCAAAGGGAGCCTTATAAACGAGCTCCGACCTTTATGCATTGTATTATTCTTAATGGTAGAGGTCATTCTTGTTAGAGCATCTCATTTAAAATTGCTAATATTTTTTTAAATTTGGTCATATAAAGAGTCCATTGGAGAGTTATTTTTAAAATTTCGCTCTCTAAAATGGCCATATAGAGAGCCAATCTCAAAAAGGCTCTCCAATGGGCTCTATGTATGGCCAAATCTAAAAAAATGACCTTCTAATGAACTCTCTATATGACTCTTTATTTGAGAGAATCTTACTTTGGTTCTCTAAATATAGAGAAGCAAAAATTCTTCTCTAAACTTTAAATAATATTATTTCATAAATCTCTTTCATTCTCTTTCCTCTTTTTGTGCTCTTTTTTTTTGGATAATTGTTAAAAAAATAATCATTTATGAGGTGCTAGTTAAAATAGTAAGTATTGTTAAAAGATTTTTTTTAAAAGGTGGCTAGCTAAAATAGAGAATAAAATTTTTAAATATATTTTAATTAGTTACTTTAAAGACTCTTATGGCTCTTATGCGAGTACAGGGAATAGAAATAATTTTGTAATATTTTAATTAGAAGAAAAAAAATGAATATTCGCTATAATTTAGGTCGTACAAAAAGCACAAGTCATTATATACTTGCATAATTTGAAAGTTTTTTGGAAACAAAAAGTCCCTAAACTCAATATAAAAACATTTTCAGGAAATTAGAAACCCGATTGTACTAAAAATCTAGGTCCAATATTCCCCAAGTAGAAAAGGAACTTTTTTTTTTTTCTTTCATATACCCACTCTTGCGGTGAAAAAGAAAAATAGGATTGGGACTATTAAAAATCATTGAGGAGCTAGTACACCTACCACGTGATACCATAGGAACTCAAAGACCTGTCAAATGATGACCCACCCACCTAAAGATGGTTATGTCATATGGGTACTCATGTGTAGCTTTGGACAAAGATTCCATTATAAGCAAGCTATTTATATGACCCGTTTTCTGAAAATTTGCTTGTTTGCAGTTCCCAAAAAATGGTTTCGAAAACTAGTTTTCGAGAACTGTTCTTGAAGATGATTTCAGAAAGGAAATGTGTTTGGTACATGCAGTCAGAAGCTAGTTTTCGAAATCGGAACTAGCAAAAATATGTTCGAAATCGGAACTAGATATTTGAATAATAATTTCCCCCCTTTTGTTAAAAACCCCACTTATTAGTACAATGAAAATCGCAAACGTTAGCAAAAATATTTTCATAAGAGCAATGTATCTTAGTTGATTCACAGAACTATTAACATTATTTTGTTGAGAAGAGTTGGTGCACGTATTGAAAATATGGTGTGCAATCAGAGATGCATCTCTAAGGAAAATATTCAGCACAAAAGTAGCACCTTTGTTTTTAAGTGCTACTTCTGTAATTTTACTTTCCATGTTTCGATTGGTCCTTCAATATAAAGTTTAAATCTAAACAGCAATAAATTGATGCTGCTACACCATTGAAACTGCCCCAGCAGTAAAACTTCATTTACCGATCATCCTAATAAAAATTAATCTCATAGCTTTTAAAATATAAGGGTAAAAAGGTAATTTACCAATAGCTTTAATAGCGGTATTGTAAAACAGCTGACTTAAGGTGAGTAATAGGTGTAAGTGAGATTTTCGGAAAGGCTTGACCAATCACTCGAACTAATATCGAAAAGCACCAACTCGCTGCAAAGAGACAGAGAAGTTAGAATTAGTCGACCTTCTTTGGACTGATCACACTCTGACGATTAAGTTAGCAATCTTAATTGAGAATCAAATAAATAAAGAAAGTGTTTGCGTGAGATCAATTGTCCATATTTTGCTACTTAGGGTTTTGGTATTTATAGTGTAATTGATGGAGTGTTAACCCCTGTGACTACTTTAGGGTTATCATGAGCTATCTCGTAGACCGCATCATTCGCTGTTGACTAATCGGACATGGGTTCAGCTTTACTGTTGTGCTAGATTCCAACTAATCAGATGTGAGCATAGACGTTGCGTGGCAAGCTGCTGCCACATTAAATGCGAGTCATTTCTACATTAAATGCTGAGACCAGAGCATTAAATGCTTTGATTATATCCATTGGTTGGGCTTGGGCCCAAGGTTGACATCAGGTTAGTGATGCAGGCTTGGCCGCATTGTTGATCTTTTGGGCTATCCCGTAGCCCTGCTTCATTCGATTAATTTTTATTAGGCTTGACTAAATGGATTGGACCGGAATTCTTTTGACCTACAATTGGCTCCCAGCCCTTGCACCCTTTTTGGCTCTTCAAAGGGCAAGGGCTGCGTTGGGTCATAATGACGCTCCTTTAAGCACGCTTCCGTTTTGGCGGTTATTTGGCCACGTGGACTACACGGATTTAAAGCCACTGTGATGAGACGCTGGGGCAATGATAGCCAACATGACGTTTTGCCGTTATGACATGATTGCTATCGTTTCGCCCGAATGAACTAATGTCATAGGCAAGTATAAAGAAGGGTGCCCTTTTTAGTAAAGGGCACTTGTTTTACTTCATTTCCTTGTCTAAGAGTGTCCCTCGCTTGCCCCCTCCACTGTAAGTCCTTTTTGCGCTCATCTTTTTTTCATAAAATTTTTCCTTCGACGGTTGTCCCCTAATGTCAGCACGTCTAAGAATAATGATAGAGAGTCTAGCGGCGATTGCTGTCTTTAAGGCTAGGTATGAGATCCCCGATCAAATCGGGCTAGAGTTGGTAGACCCCAATGACTTTCGTATGGAAGAGACCGAGAAAAGGATGCCCTTCCCAGTTATCGCCATCGTTGAGGGAGGGCTTAGGTTTCCCCTGCACCACCTCCTTCAAAAGTTCATTGTCCACAGTAAGATAGCACCCTCTCAACTCTTATCAAACATATATAGAATAATATTTGGGATGCTCGAGCTTAATCGGCTCCTGGGTGTGAACCTGGGGCTTGTCGAGCTCGACTACTATTATACGCTTTGTAGAGTAGGGGTGAGAGCTCAAAAGTCTATCTCCGAGCCTTTGATAAAAGCAAGGAGATAGTGAAATGTCTTCCAGTGGGATGGTACCTTAGATTACCTCAGGAAATAGGTTCGATGCAGACTTATGATTATTTTTCTCCATCTGTTTTATTTTGTTTTCTAACCTCGTCTTTGCCATTCTTGCAGAGCTGAAAAAGAAGTCGAAAAGCGTCGCCTGGGTAGTCAATTTTGTTGATTTGAAAAAGGTCTTGGATTTTCACAGTCAGGGCAAGTTGAGAGACCTCGTGCGAACCCCCCATATTTTGCTGAACTACCTGCTTCACTACTCCTCGTTTACCACAAAGACAGGGATCCCACTGAGCCTCCTTAAGACATTGGCTGAGTAGGGTGCAAAAGGGGATTTTGAAGAGATTCTTGTTGGTGTTGCCATTGAAAGGGCATAAGCCGCCAGGCAAGTGACTGTTGCTGCTCCGCCCCCATCTGTTTCTGTCCCCGAGGAGCAGCAGATTATCAAACTTTGCTCTGACTCGAATAACTCGACTTCAACATCGGAGCCCTTAACCGTGCCGGACCGCTGTGTCAAGCTGAGTTAGAAAAAGCAGAGGGCAACCCCATCTCTTGACAAACACGACGAGATCAATCTTAAGGAGATGATGTTTGTCGCGACGGGGAAGCCAATAAAAAAGGCTGCCACAGAAGTTGTCGATCCCCCGACCATCGATTTGGAGACTACCCTGGTCAAGGATGTGGCACCTCTGCAGAGGAAGCCAAGTACTCGACATTAGAAAAAGAAAGCCCCCGAGGCAGCCGCCCAACTGCCGGCCCCAAAGAAGGCAAAGGTTGGCTCCAAAGGTGCCTCTGAAGAGCCAAAAAATGCCGAGTCGATCACCATCATTCTAGACATTCTAGGTCAGTGCATGATGACTACCGACTCCATGATTAACCAAGCCAAGGTGGCACTGGGTGTTCTTCACGACACTCTGCCAAAGAAGGACGTCGTGAAGCTGGGAAGTGCCAATGATCTGAATATTTTCATGGGCACCTTCCATGACTCTCTTCTGGTAATTAGTTCTTTCTTATCCCTTCAACTCTGTTCTTGATTATTTTTGGCTTCTCACTCAAACTCGTAATCTTATTGTGTATGGCTGCCTTAACGCTATAGAGGCGATAAGCCGTTTTCAGTTCCTTGCCGAGCAACACTAGCAATTAGTCGAAGGGCATGCTGGACTGAAGAAGGAGTGGTTTGACACTAGTCAGAAGAGACTACTACAAAAGAAGAAGGCAGAGGAGACCATGGTAGAGTTGAAGATGGTCACTGCTGATTTTGAGAAAAGGGACAAGGAGGCCAATGCACTACAAGAAAAGAATCAAGTACAGTATGTGGAGCTGTTCAAGGCCAAAGCCGAGATTGAAGCACTACAGGCTGAGGTGGCCAAACTAAAGGCAGACAAAGAGCTAATCATGTAGAGGGGTACTAATCGCGGACTTGAGTAGGACAATCTTCAAAGAGGGTTGGAACGGTGCCCTTCTATTTGCTAAGGTGGAGAAGTCCTTTGACGTGTGGAAGCTTTGTCTCGATTACTTCGACACGACAGAAGATGGCTCTGTTGACCTTGAGAAGGTGGTTGCCAATGCCGAGCAAAAGAGAAGGCTTGCTCAAGAGGCCGCTGCTGAAGAGGCCAAATCTGCTGCCGAGCTGCAAAGGCCACTAATGAAGCTTTTGGAGAAAAATCAGCTGAGCCTTTTAAAAAGTCGGTGGAGACTATCACTGAGAACTAGTTTTTTATACCTTTTTCTTGTTTCTCTATGTAATCAACTATTTTCAAATTATACAGGTCTATTTTTGTTGTACTACATTTTTGCCTCCAATTTTGCCATTTTATTAAAGTTTATAAATTTGCCGATCTGAATGTGTTAGGTATAACTAAGTTGGGATTTTGCGTTTGCGCATAGAGCTCTCGCCTGCCCTACTTGGGTATGACTAATTCTAGGTGCTCTAATATTATCTTTGTTTTTAGAGTTTGTGACCTTCATTGGTCGACCTGTCCAACTTGGACAGGATCAAGTTTTTACATTTGGTTTTTGTGACCTTCATTGGCCGATCTGTCCAACTTGGACAAGATCAAGTTTTTACACTTGGTTTTTGTTTTTGTCTTCCCTTAGTGCTTCGCATTTTGGAGTAGCATCAGATGAGTAAATTTCTTTGAAAGACTTCTAATTTTTATTGATCATATGAAGCTTTGGAAAGACCAAACATTGCTGAATAGATACATATACTGATAAAATTTTCTCAAGTTGTTGGAGTTCCAAGGTTGGGGTAGTTGTCTTCTATCTTTAACAGATTCTAGTCGATATACCCCCACGCTAACTTGGGACGCTACTCTGTAGGGACCCTCCATCTGCCAAATTCTTTGTTGCTCCCAATACTTTCTGTAGTACTAAGTCTCCTGCTACAAAGGATCTTGGCTGGACCTGTTTGTTGTTGGAACGACTTAACTGTTGATGATATCCAATGAGCTTAATCAGGGTAGCCTTTTTGTTTTCTTCTGTAAGATCTAGGTCCCTGGCCAAAGTTGGTCATTAAGTCCAATGTTAAATACTGCCGATTTGATTATTGGTAGTCCCACCTCCAACGATATTACTGCCTTCACCTCGTAAGCCAAAGAAAAGGGTGTCTCTCCAGTAGACCTCATCGGGGTAGTTTTATAGGACCATAAGACGTTGGGCAGTTCCCCCACCCATTTTCTTTTAGCCTTTTCCAGTTGTTTCTTGATCTCATTCAGTATAGTTTTGTTTAAAATTTTGATTTACTCGTTGTCTTCCGGATAGGCTGGCGTTGAATAGTAGTTTATGATTCCGAGCTCGTCGCAAAATGACCTAAACATGTTACCATCAAATTGGGTGCCTTTGTCCGAGACAATTGACCAAGGTGTGCCGAATCGTGTTACTATGTTTCTCCAGGCGAATCTTTTGGTGTCAATCTCTCTGATGCTTGACAGGGGCTCTACCTCCACCCATTTGGTGAAGTAGTCTATTGCCACAATAAGAAATCTCCTATTGCCTAGAGCTTAGGGCAAAGGCCCGACTATGTCCTGTTCCCATTGGGCAAAAGGCCAAGGGCTGGTTATAGTTGTGAGATTCTCAGTAGACTGATGTATAATTAGAAAGAACTTTTGGCATTTTTCACATCTCAGTACGTACTAGGATGCGTCCTTTTGCATATAGAGCCACCAGTACCCCTACGAGATAGCTCGGTATGCCAATGACCTTCCGTCAACGTGACTTCCACAAATCCTTTCATGGATTTTGAACAGGACACCCTGCACTTTGTCCAGGTGGACACAGTGCAAATAGGGACCTGTGAAGGATCTTCTGTAGAGTTCCTTGGTTGGTGATAGTCATTAAGTTTGCCATCCAAATACAGACTTTTTGCATCTTTACTTTTTTTAGGTGGACCTTTTGTTCACATTTTTTGTTTTATGTCATATCAACTGTCAGGTATATCATGAATGTATGGAATGGACAAGATGGATGGGAGCTGTTAGGCCCTTTCCTTCCACTTTTCAAAATTTCACGCACGCATAGCATTGTGCACAAGCATTTGCATACTTGCATTCTCTACCTGAATATGTCCCTTCTAGTTAGAAGGGAGAACGGTATATTGGTTGTGGGCAAGATCCTATGTCAGTTTCTTAGCCTACGGCCTCTTAATGGTTCCCCTGCTTGGATCACCAACCAATAATGACACCACTTCAAGGAGTACGCTTAGGTCTGAAGATTTGGAAACTGAGCATTCTTAGGAAGCATTAGTACACCCTCAACCTCATGCTCATGTAGAAACCATCCATAGTCGAACCTCTACTGGATTTAAGTCACGCACATTGATTTCAAAACCAAGGAAGAAAGGGTAACTGCTTTACTTTCATTTATTCTTGTCTATTCCTGCTGTTATAATGTCTGTATAATTGCTCACGCAGCCATGTTTACTTTACAATCGCATCCTCTCTCTCTTTACTCTATGTATACATGTTCATGCATTCAATTTTTCATGTCAAGACAAGAGTTCTAAAGTAACTCAAGTCACTGTATCTTCATGCATATGATCAACCCAAAGAGAATGACACCAAGTTCACTCTCCCTTACATTAAACCTACCAAAATTCTAAGAGTTCTCATGTAACCCTAAGAACTCATAGCAGGCATTTCAAGTCATTCTATAAAGAAGGGCCCCAATCTTTCCATGCTCACGGAGATAGGATTGCTAAGAAGACAAGGGGCAATCAAATAACATGGTCTCTCAACGACCTCCTCGACATCAAACTCAAAGAAAGCGAATTCGAAGACTCAAGAGTAGTTTAGGATTTCAAATGTAAAAGTAGATAGGTGTAAGTCCCAAGGAAATTGTTCTCTCTCCCCTATTAAAATGTATTTTAAATTATGTTGTATTTAAACTCCAAAGTTCAATATACTTCTTCATCTTTCATAAATGAATCAATGAATGAATGAATGTATGTTCTCACTCTACGGTAAGATATCTACATACAGGGGCAAAACCCCCCTTATCTCCAAGAAAGTGAGCCAAAAACATCATATCTAGTCTCCCTTTCAATAAAGGACATCTCTAGAGCATACATTGCATAAAGCTCTCTAAATACCAAAGACTAACTTATGGCTTGTGTCCTTGTTTTGCTTTTCTTTCTTTTTCTTTCACAGAGACTATACCATAGAAAGCCATCATTGCTCCTAAGAAAGACCGACATCCACCTAGAGACCCCATCATTACCTGACAAAGAGCTGCACTAATGGTCGCCAATCCTGACGAGTCATCCTCTATCTCCCGAGAAGAAGTCAATGAGATAAGAACCAAGATCAATGAGATGTTCAAGCGCATCCAATCCATGGCCATGAAAAATGCTGCTTTAGCCCCATCATCATCCATGATTCTTCCCAAGGATTCTGAACTTGTTAACCCAAGGGTTGTGCTACAATCTGATGCTATGGGGAAGAATAAAGAGGATTCCGCAGGGGCCAATACTGAAGAAGAGGCCATACTCCTCTTGCCTGCTGTGAAAAGAACTTTCCTTGATCCTCTCATTCTAAAAATTCAAGGGTTGGAAGACTCGTTACGAAGCCTTCACGGCCATGACTCCGTTAGGCTTGCATTCTATGACGAGTTGTGCTTCTTCCCAGACCATCCAAGACCTGCCAGGTTCAAAATGCCTAACTTTTAAAAACATGAAGACACCGGTAATCCTATTGCCCACCTTCGCCTTTATGCTGGGGCATTGAGTGGTCATGTAAATGATCGAAAGCTCCTTATGCAATTATTCCAATACAATCTCACTGGGTCCTCCTTGCAATGGTTTGCCCGATTTGACTTGAGGAAGATTATGACCTGGATCGAGCTGGTTACTGTATTCAATGCCCAATATCACCACAACATAGACCTCGTTGCTGATCGTTGGTCCTTGATGACAATGAGCAAAAGAGATAAAGAAAGCTTCAAAAGCAATCCCCTTAGGTGGAAAAAAGAAGCAGCACAACTCAATCCCCCTTTAAAATAGAAGGAGTATGTGCAATTATTTGTGCATATCTTCCAAGGCATATACTATGAAAAGCACTGTACAAGCATAGGGAGAAGCTTCTCAAAGTTGATCATGCAAGGGGAGATGATAGAGAATGGTCTAAAAACTGGGAGGATCATTGACCCCTATGTTAAAAATGAAGAACTTTCTGCAAGCTTAGCAAAGAAGGTGCCTATTGCATGGGAAATAGGTCGAAAGGAGGGAGAAGTATCTACCATCTTGCCTGCTCAGCCTTCGCAATATCACCCCTAATACTAATCTCAGACCCCCGTGGCTGTTCAAACACCTGCTCCCGGGCCAATGGCAGTCCAACAACATCTCAACCCTAATAGGCAGACCCACCAACCTCGTGCCTTTTCTCCCCTAGCTAGCACTCAAACTATGGCCTATCATGACCTCTTACCAGCTAACCTTCTAACCACCATATCTGCCCCACCATTACCCAATCCTTTGTCCCCTACCTTCATTCTGGCTCTTGTTTGTGAGTACTGTCGCGCCCAGATTTTTCGCACTCGAGGAATACACACACAAGCGGAAAAAATGATATACTCTATTGTTAGAACTCACCCTCCTAGAAGAAATGAATGCGACTATATTTGAATTGAAAATTGATTTGAATAAAGGGCTTTTAGAAAAGATTTGGAGTTACCACCTAACTTGATTAAGGTGAGTTAGGTCACCTAAAAACTAAGAATAATCCGAAAACTACACTTAGGGTTTTGGAAAAGTTTTTAGAAAATACCACCTCAAGAGAGGGTTTTTAAGAAAAACAGGTTGTTTGGCAACATTTAGAAAACACGTAAGTCCTTTTTTGAAAATAACTCCATTTTTGGTCATTGAAATTAGTGATCTAGATTTGGAGGTTGGTTACGTGTAGAGAAGATGCACTAAGCCATCACCCTACCCCGCCCTTTCGGTACCTACATGTCAATCTACCCTAGATTCACCTATGAGAGTCTTCAACTAACAAATGTTCAATCATATCCTCTTTAGAAAACAATGTTTAGAAAAATATGATGCATGATATGTGAGTGCAAGAAAAGGAGAATTGATTTGGAAATAGATTTGAAAAGAAGAATTTGATTTGATTTTAGAAAAAAGATTTGAAAGGATAGATTTGAAATTGGAAAGTTTGAAAAATAAGAAATAGAGATTTAGAAATAGAAATTTGAATTTGGAAGTTTGAAAATAGATTGGAGATTTGAAAAGATTGTCAAATTTGAGATTTGAAAAAGAGTTGTGGAAATAGAAACTTGAAAAATGTGGTTGTGGAATTAAAAATTTGAAAAATGTTGTGACCGCACCTATGAGGGTTGCCTATGTATCCTTTTGGAGGAATCAGGTCAGTTGTAGTTTGGACAAGAGTCCGATTGAGAATAGAAGGTTGGACTAGAAGAAAAGATTTTGATTGGAAATTGGATTGGAAGATTGAGAGATTGAACTTTGATTGGATGATTTAAAAAGACTTGACTTTGGAAAATTTGGTTTTAGGAAACCGAAACTTAGAAACTTAGAAAGGAAAGACTGGACTTGACTTGGAAAGATTTTAGAGAAGATTTTATTCGAGTGTTGAACTTGGAAGATTGAGAAAGATCGGATTTAGGACGGATTCAAATTAGGGAAAGTCCGAATTAGGAAAGTGTTGGATTAAGAAAGTTTTGAAATAGGAAACATTTCGTTTTAAGAAGGTTTTGAAATTGGAAAGTTTTGAATTAAGAAAGGTTTTAGATTTAGAAAGATTTGAAGTTTAGGAAAGTTTAGAATTTTAGAAAAATTTGAAATTGGAATGTTTAGAATTTAGAAAGATTTAACTTAAGAAAGTTTCAAATTTAGAAATTTTTGATTTCGGAAAGATTTGAAATTTAAAAAGTTTAGGATTTAAAAAGTTTTAGAGTTTGAGTTTTAGAAATCTTGAGGTTGGGAAAGGTTTGAGTTTAAGAAAGATTTGAAAATTTATATTTGGAAAATTAAGATTTGAAAGGGTTGAATTAGGAAAGATGTGGAAATTGAGTTTTAAAATTTAGGAAAGATTTTTATGTTCAAGTTTCGAAAACTTAGGATTTAGGAAAGTAGAAGATTAGGAAGGATTTGAACTAGGAAAGATTTGGATTAGGAAGGAATTGGAATTCTGTTTCTAAAAGGGAAGGTTTGATTTTGTTTCCAAAAACGGAAGATAGGATCTAGATTTCTAAACGGGAAGATTTGATTTGGTTTCCTAAAGGAAAGATTTGATTTGACAAGGATTTGGAAAGGGAAAGTTTTAGAAACCCTAGATTTGGAAAGCTATAGTTTTGACGTAGAAAATAGGTTTTTGAAAATATGTAATTTTGATGTAGAAAACAAGGGGTTTTGGAAACCTAGGTTTTAAGGCAAGTTTGAAAACCGTGTTTTTGGGAAGAAAATTAGGGTTTTCTAATCGTGAGTTCTAGAGCTTGATTTGGGCATCAAGAAAAGGGATTTTTGGAAAGTGCGTTTTCGAAAACGAAGATTTTTAGAAGGAAAATCCTAGAGGGGAGCTTCTAGAAGGAAGAATTTGGGAAGAGAGTTTTTAAAAAGATTTTTGATAGAAGATTGTTGGAGAGAGTTTTGGGAAAGGATTTTAGGGAGCGTTTTTAGAAAGTGGATTTTGGGGAGAGTATTTTGGAAAGGAGTTGAAAAAAAGGAGTTTTGAAAAATAGAGTTTTGGACGGAGTTTTTGAAAACAACTTTGGAAAGGAGAGTTTTAGGAAAATATGTTAAAAAAGAGATTTTTAGGAAGAAATTTTTGAAAAGAGAGTTTTTAGAAGGTATAAAAATGTCGCACGTTCCTAAAGCGATTCTAACCATAAGAGGGCTAGAACCACTTTAGGAAAGCGGTTTTGAAAACAACAAGATTTGAAAATATGGACCATAAAAGTCACTTTAAATGTAACACTTTCTTAAAGCAACCCTAGCCATGGAAAGGCTAGAATTACCCTAGGATTGTGATTTCGAAACCAAGTTTTGAAAAAGGAGATTTTGATGCAATTTTGAAAACAAGTTTAATGCAAGCTTTGAAAACGAGTTTAAAAACGATTTTTGGAAGATGCAAGATAATGATATGCACAATGCAAATTTGGGGTCGTGAACATACAAGGTTAAGGCTTCACCTCATAATCAAGGGGGCTGAACCATGTGGTCTTCGGTTAGCCTAAAGGAAAGCCCCCGACATGCTGACCCTCCAATAATCTAATCCTACACATGGACCGGGAGTCTCCTTGTTTCAAGCATGCAAAGAAAGGGGGGGGGTGGGGGAAGAGATAGAGGATTAAAATAGAGAAAACCCAAGTGGGTTAGGAGAGAGAAGAGAGAGGGGGAAGTGCAGAAATGTAAAATGAAAGCCTACCATGCGTCTTGTTTATTTTTACACGCCTTGCTTTCCTTCGGTCTTTGCTTCACTTTAGTCTTGATCTTCGAGGGCTCCTCTTCGGTCTTCAAATCTTCGTAGTTGCAGCAATCCAAGTCTTCAATGAAGGGTTGGAGGCTAGTGTATAAGTGTGTAGGGGTGTGTATGAGTGTATATGAGGCTTAGGATTTGTATATGGTGGCTAGGGTTTGGAAAACCTAGGGAAGCTAGGGTTTTGGGAGTGTGCGAGCTCTGTATATCGAAAATTAGGGTTTTTAGATTGAGTTTGCTGACCTCCTTCATGCTGGAAGAGGCTCTGTATTTATAAAGGTAGGATAGACCTGGCGCTTGTTGTAGTGGCGCTAGGCCAAAAATGCTTCTGGCGCCACTAGGAGTGGTGCCAGGCCAAATATTAGCTTGGTGCCACTACTAGTGGTGCCAGCCAATTAGGAAACTATTAAGGTCGGCAAGTAACGTATCTTTGACTAGATTTGGGCGCCTGTACTAGTGATTACCATGCAATTTTTAGCCTAGCTTCACTAGGAGTGACTCTAGAAAGTCCGGAAAAGATTTAAGGGACTGGGATTGGCCCGGAAGGCCGAAAAAAGGGTAGGAACACTTAAAATAGTGTCCCAGAGGTATTTGACTTGAGAAATGAGGATAGGATGTATTGGAAGGATTTGACCGGGCCATTAGGGGCAAAACGGTTAATCGGGTTGGAAAGCTACCGAGATTGACTCTGACTGTCCCGGAAGAAGACTCGAGATTTGGAAACATTATTCAAAATTTTTCCAAAGGTTGCCGGTTTGATACCCAGAGCTGGTGTGGTCGGAAAAGGGCGACCGGCCCTCCAGGGGCAAAACGATCATTTTGTACCGGGTTTGCTAGAATTGACTCGGAATGATCCGGGAAGGTAGAAGAAGGTTGAGAATACTATAAGAAGCAATCTTAGGAGTTTACCGGTTTGATACCCAAAGCTGGCGTGGCTAGAAAAAGGCGACCGGCCTACCAGGGGCAAAACAGTCATTTTACACCGGGTTTACCGGAATTGACTCGGAATGATCCGGGAAGGTAGAGAAAATTTGAGAATACTATAAGAAGCATTCTCGGGAGGTTACCGATTTGATACCCAGAGCCGGTGTGGTTCCCAGGGCGTTCGGATGCCTAGGGGTGAAATGGTCATCTTGACCGAAAAGTCTCAGAATTGGCCCGAAACGGACTAGAAGGCACCTAATCATGCTGAATTGCCTTTAAGACAATCTTAGAAGGTTGGACTTACTGTTCTAAAGACTCAGGTGTGTTCTCGAGAAACGTGTCGAAAGAGGCCCAAGGGGCAGTTTAGTTATTTTTCACCAAAGTGGGCTAGCAGGCACCGGTGTTGACCTGGGTTTTGAACGTTTCTGCCACTCTGACAACGGTCGCGTGATACAGGGGTTTGTTGGCAATTCCCTATATCGACCTGTTTGCTAGTATTTTCGCTACTTTGACGGTTGCGATGTTTGCGAGTATTTCCGCTACTCTAACGGTTTGCGATCATTCCTGAGACTACCTGATCTTGGGAAGCTACTAAAGGGACTTAGCGCCTGAGAATCAACTTTCTTGAAAGGCGTGCCTAAACGGACATTTCTGCATTAGCGGGCTAGCAGGCGCCAAAGGTGGACCGTTCTACCATCTAGGAAACTCGGGGTCTCGTACCGGTCGACAGGTTTAAAGGGACTTACCGTTTTAAAGAGATTTTATTTGAAAAATGTGCCGGACCGTCTCGAGGAATCAACTGTCTCTCGAAAGGGATTGGAATTGGAAAGGGGTCTTATCGTCTTCAGAAAGACGTGCCTGATTGGAGTAGATTTACCATCTCGAGGAATCAACTGTCTCGAGAGAGGGATTAGAATTGGAAAAGGGTCTTATCATTTTTGGAAAGACGTGCCTAATTAGAGTAGATTTACCATCTCGAGGAATCAACTGTCTCGAGAGAGGGATAGGAATTGGAAAGGACAATACCCTTAAGGGCATTTTGGTCATTTTACCTCTATTTGGGCCTTGTGGGCCCACGAAGCGATGGACAGATGGGATTTAGACCTAGAGAGTTGGTTTCGATTGGAATATGTCCATATTGACTTGAGTACAAGTCTAGATGGTGTGTAGACTGTCAAGCGGTCAAAAATGGGGTGCTTACAAGTACCATTCCGGAAGACAGCATTGTCACGCCCCATAACCTGGCTTATATGGATTTAGGGTACATGACTGGCCAATAGCAAAGCTACCCAAGGCCGCATTACATAAACTAGTTGATCACCTATGCATAATCATTTAGAATAATGCATAATTGCGGAAAAATAGAATTTTTGATAACTTGAAAACATAATCTGTGTTATACATGGCTGAGTTGTGCCTAATCCAAAACATAACATATATATGGGCCTGATCGAGGCCAACCAAAGTTATAATATTTATACCATTACAAAACATTGGGGTCTAATCCTCAAACATATTACAAAACATAGGTCCGTGGACCGTAGCTCAAAATATACATATGGCCTCACTCTAGGGCCTCCTGAATTGCCTACCTAAAAATCATTTGAAAAAACATAAGCTAATGCTTAGTGAATAACAATGATACATGAGCATGAAATTACCATGGACTACCAATTATAACTAATGTATAATCCAATGGATAAACATTATTCATATAGAGTGTGAGCATCATATTGAAACATTTTACCTTTTCCAAGACATAATATCATAGAAGAGAGATGCGACATATATTACTCATCATAAGCATTTAAACATATCTTGGTTTTTGCTCTAAATCATAAGTGTGTTACAACCTGACATATGAGCTAGGCTCCATAGTAACCTTGTAGGTCATGCTAAGGCTCTTTAAGCCAGGGACATCTCTCAACATAGATAGTTTATTTCACGTCCCCCATCGTAGGACTATCGGGCTAGATTAAGGTCTTCCCACGAGAAGACCCGAGTTGGCACCATACATTGAAAACTTAGCATCTCTTTCATTTAAACATTATAGTCCATGGGGTTTAATTCATAACATGAGTATAACATACGTGTGTTTAAAAGTATGACATTTGTAATTGAACGTAACATTAATGCATTGAAACCATATAGAAAGCATTGCATGATTGGAGGTGAACTTAAAATATTTGGAAAAATAATAGAGTTTTACTTATGGCATATCGTTGCTCACCACTATCCAAATGAACGGGTGCTAAACAAGGAGTTCCTGCACAAAATTCATATAAAAGCATAGAAACATCAAAACAAGATTCTAAGGCAAAGCGATAACACATAAACCAAGACTAAGCACATAAATCCCTTAATCCCGACTCATCAACACCTCACTCTTACAACGGGAGAACAAGGCTAAACTCTACGACAAAGCCCCAATATAAAACAAGAACAAAAAGGTTGAGGTTCGAATAAGAAATCCGAAACATCGACTCTTTCATCGTATTCCAACCACCTCTCAAAGATGAGTTCACACTCTAGGCTAGTTCCATTTGAAAATAGGCTTAAAGGCCTTTAAATTGATAGGTCATGGGCCAAAAACACATTTCAGATGGAGAAGTTAGGTCTCATGAAAATGGGCTAACATTTTGGAGAAACAAGGTTTTGGCATAATTTTTGGGTCAACTTCAAACTCCAAAATCTCACAATCCGTAAAGAGTTAGGGTGCAAACTTTACAAGGATGAAAAGGTCTATGAGTCTACTATCTAATGCCTCAAACGATGCTCAAAAGCGAGTTTTCTAGAGCATGTTATGCTCAAATTGCAAAAGAAGGTCAAAACAGTCCAACCGTTCGAACTCCCAAGTGGGTCGTTCGAATGGTAGGCCAAAAATGGCCAACCCAGAAAAATAGCTCTCGGGTCGTTCGAACTACCAAGGGGGCCCTTCAAACGCTAAGGTAAAAAGGGGAATGGCTCCTCTCAAGGCATTCAAATGCCCAGATGGGCCGTTCAAATGCTAGGCCAAAAATTGGGGTTCTTGTTTATGGGCCAGTCAAACGCCCATCTAGGCTGTTCAAATGCCTAGGCACTCTGCCTTAACCGTTCGAATGCGATATCGGGCGTTCAAACGCCCTACTGCGCAGCAGCAAAAATTCTAACCAAAACTCTTCTAATCTCATCCAAAATGCAACCAAACTCTCCCAACCTCCTAAGGACTTGAAAGTGGACTAAAAACATCACAATAACTCAAAATGGGGAGAAATGAATGGTCAAAACAAAAGGGATCTAGGGTTTTAGGAACCCAAGCCCTAACTTACATAAATTGGGGGATTTCAATCCCAAACTCTCAAATCTTTTAATGGAGCTAACAATACTCTAGATTTAGTCAATTTGGGACTCACGGGATTCACCCATAATAACCCAATAACACAACCCACCAAGATAGATACATATACATATATAATTTGTAAAGAAATGGAGTTTTACCTTTCTACAAGCTTGTTCAAGTCCTTCAATGGCTTCTCTTGGCTTGCGTTAAGGCTCTCTAAGCTCCCTCTCTTTCTTCAATCTTTTTTCTCCTCTTCTCCCTCTCTTCTCTCTCAACCGGTTGTGTGGATGTGTTTTTGTATGTATGTGTGTGTATACATGGCGTATAAGGAAGATACACATGGGAAATAATCCCATGTGTCTCACTCCATGGGCTTAAGTTACAACACAAGCTCTTATTGATCATTTTTTACCCAAATGATGTAATAACTAACATTAAACAATGCAAAACTAGAAATTGACATTAATTTAAATAAAAAGAGGTTTAAGATATCACATCCTTCCCCCCTTAAATAAGTTTGGTCCCCAAACTTAATACAAGCTATCATTCAAACAAAAAAGGATAACATTCCTAGATCTCGTCTTCACGTTTCCAAGTAGATTCCTCCCGCGTGTGGTTCTGCTATAAAACACGTACCAACGGAATGATCTTGTTCCTAAGAACTTGATCACGGCGATCAAGAATCTCAATCGGTCTCTCAACATAGCTTAAATCTTCATTCACAGCCAAAAGATAGTGATCAATCACGTGCGTCGGGTCGTGAACATACCTTCGTAGTATCGAAACATGAAAGACATTGTAAACTTGTGAAAGTTCCGGAGGAAGAGCAATATGATAAGCAACGGGCCCAACTCGTTCAAGAACTTCAAATGGTCCGATGTACCTTAATTTAAGCTTTCCTTTCTTACCGAAGCGATTTATCCCTTTAGAAGGAGTTACCTTTAAGAACAAGTGGCTCCCTTCTTCAAACTCTAAGTCTCGCCGTCGGACGTCCACATAACTCTTTTAGCGACTTTGAGCAGTTTGTAGTCGTTGCTAAATTAACTTGATCTTGTCGATGGTTAGTTGTACAATCTCTGGCCTAAGAATCTTTTTCTTTCGGACTTCAGCCCAACAAACTGGAGATCTACACTTTCTCTCGTAAAGCGCTTCATAAGGTGCCATTCCGATGCTTGCATGAAAACTGTTGTTATAGGCGAATTCCACTAATGGTAGATAATCCTCCCAGCTTCTTTGAAAGTCGAGAACACATAACCTCGCATGTCTTCTAGGGTTTGAATGGTCCTTTCTGGTTGCCCATCTGTTTGTGGATGAAAAGTCATGCTGAACTTCAATTCTGTGCTTAAAGCTCTTTGCAAATTGTTCCAAAATTTTGACACAAATCTCGGGTCTCGATCGGACACTATTAAAACTGGCGTACCGTGTAATCGAGCAACCTCCGCAATGTAGAGGATCGCATGCTTTGATAAGGAGTACGTAGTCTTCACTGGTAAGAAATGTGTATACTTGGTGAGGTGATCAAGAATAACCCATATAGCATCATAACCCCGTAGTGATCTCGGCAATCTTACGACGAAATCTATGGTGATATGCTCCCACTTCCATTCCGATATCGGTAGAGGTTGAAGTAGTCCCGCTAGTCTTTGATATTCTGCTTTGATCTATTGGCATTATAGGCATCGCGATACAAACTCAGCTATTTCCTCCTTCATTCTCGGCCACCAAAATGTGTCCTTCAAATCTCGATACATCTTTATGTCTCCTAGATGTATAGTGACCTTCGTATTGTGGGCTTTTTTCAAAACTTGTCTCCTGATCTCGAGTATATTTGGAACACACAATCGACTTCTGAACTTTAAAGCACCATCATGCAAGGTGAAGTCAGGCTTTGAATTCGTTCCCATCTCTTCATAGATCCTTCATAAGTAAGGATCTTCAGGTTGCCGTTGCTTCATAACTTCTATCAATGCTGGTTGGGCGATCATTATGGTAGGCATCATATTGGTACCTGGTGCAAAAATTTCAATCTCTAATCTCTCCAGGTCAAAGAGCGAGGGCCGTTAAAAAGTGACAAGACATGCTAAGTTGGCAGTAGACTTCTAGCTCAAGGCATCGACCACCACATTGGCCTTGCTCAGATGGTATTGAATGAGAATGTTGTAGTCCTTGATCAACTCGAGCCATCTTCTCTGTCTTATGTTCAGCTCCTTCTGTGTGAAAAGGTATTTCAGACTCTTGTGGTCAGTGAAAATCTCACATGTGACTCCGTACAAATAATGGAGCCAAATCTTCAAAGCAAACACCACCACTGCTAATTCAAGATCATGGGTCAGGTAATTCTTCTCATGCGATCTCAACTATCTCGAGGCATATGCAATCACCTTGCTGTGTTGCATCAATATGCATCCCAGTCCTCTATGCAAAGCGTCACTGTAGATGGAAAACTTGTCAGTCCCGGTAAGCAAGGCTAGAATTGGTACGAACACCAATCAGTTCTTCAATTCTTGGAAGCTTCGTTCCCTCTTCTCATTCTATTCAAATGGTGTGTTGTTCCGGGTGAGCTGTGTTAGAAGAGTCGCAATCTTGGAGAAATCCTTCACAAATCTTTGGTAATAACCAACTAAGCCCACAAAACTTCTGACTTCGATTGCATTCGTCGGTCTCAGCCAATTCACAATGGCTTCAACCTTGTGAGGATCAACAGACACTCCATCCACATTGATGATGTGTCCCAGAAATGCTACACTTGGCAGCCAAAATTCACACTTTTTCAGTTTATCATGTCTCACAAAGTTTAGAGGACCATCCTCAAGTGGTGAACGTGATCTGCAAGACTCTTAGAGTACACCAAAATATCATCAATAAACAGAATTAAAAAATCATCAAGAAAAGGTTTAAAAACCCGATTCATCAAATCCATGAATGTGGCAGGTGCGTCAGTAACTCCAAACGGCATAACTAAAAATTCATAATGACCATATCTAGTTCGAAAAGCCGTCTTTTATACATCACTTGCCTTCACCTTTAGTCGGTGATAACCCGACCTTAGGTCGATCTTCGAAAATACTTGCGTGCCCTATAATTAATCAAATAAATCATCCACCCTCGGCAATGGATACTTATTATTAATGGTGACCTTTTTCAATTCCCAGTAGTCAATACATAATCTCATGGTTCCATCCTTCTTTTTCACAAATAACACCGGAGCAGCCCAAAGTGAGACACTAGGATGAATGAATTCATTTTCTAACAAGTCTTGGAGTTGAACCTTCAACTCCTTTAACTCTAAAGGGGACATATGATAAGGAGCTTTGGAAATGGGTCTAGTACTCGGATTAAGGTCAATGTGGAATTCAATCTCCCGGTCCACCAAAGAACCAGGTAACTCATCGGGAAAGACATCAGGAAATTCTAGGACAATGTAGATGTCCTCCAAGGGCGGTAGGAAAACGTGTGTGCCAAAAGCCCGACACAAGAATGCACGATTTCTTTTTTGAATTAAACCACATGCTTGCATAGATGAAATGAGATAGGCTGAGGCACTACACCAACTCCTTCAAATACAAGCCCTGAATGGGTAGAAGAACGAAACACGACTCGTTTAAGCTCACAATCAATGATAGCACGGTGAGAGGACAACCACTCCATTCCTAAGATGATATCAAAGCCGTGCATTTCTAAGGGAATGAGGTTTACAAATATGGGTACGTCGTTCACAAGAATTTCACAAGAATTATAAATCCTATCACATAACATGAAATCCCCAGATGGTAACGATACTACCAAAGTATAATTAAGAGGTACCAGAGATGTATACAAGTATTGAGCAAAAAGATATGAGACAAAAGAGTGCGTGGACCAAAATCAATAAGGACGTGTGCAGGTTGACCATAAATAGAAAGTATACCTGACACTACAAAGTCGGTAGTTGGGGTGTTTCCCAGAGTAAGTGCGAAAGCTCAGCCTTGCCGTGGTTGATTTTCCCTCTTATTTGTTGTAGATTGCTGAACTGAGGCTAATGCTGATGCCCTAGATCCCTATGTTCTTCTTTGGACAGTCCTTCACTCGGAGACCCTCCTAGCCACACCAATAACAAGCCTTGCTTCCTAAATGACATGTGCCCCAATGCTTCTTCTGACAATTTGGCCACATCGCTATCTCACTGGCTGTATTGCCTCCTCGGTTGGAGGTATTCCCCCATGGGGTAGATGAATTCCCACTAGAAGATCCAAAACATTGCCACTTTGAACTTTTTTCTTTGCCTTGGTCACTTCCCGATCTCTTCTTGTTCTTCTCTTGGTATTGGGACATCTTATTATTTACCCTTTCGGCGATCATTGCTTGTTGTACAACTTCTTGATGGGTCTCTAGTCGTAGTATGTCCACCTTGTTGTGGATGTTCCATCGCAATCCCATCTCAAACTTCCTTGCCTTACAAGTCTCCGATGACACAATGTGTGGGGCATAGCATGATAGTTCCATGAATTTGGCGTTATACTCCGCCACGGTCATATTCCCTTGTGTCAAACCAAGGAACTCTATAGTCTTCTGATCCCTAATAGTCTTAGGAAAGTGTTCCTCATGAACACCTCCAGAAACCTAGGCTATAACCATAGTGGCTCCGTCGCTTTCTTAAATTTTCACCAAACAAGTGCAGCTCCTTCGAATGTAAAGGTGGCAAAGGTCACTTTCTATTCATCTGTGTAAGGCAGCACCTCGACCACCCTCTCAATTCGCAAAAGCCAAGACTCCGCAACCATTGGGTCGGGAGTTCCCTGAAGAGTTGGGGGTTTCAACTGTTGAAACTGCTTAATAGTAGTACGTGCTATCGTTTCACCTCTTGGCACCTGCGTTGTTCGCTGCTCTGGTGCATTGGTGGTATTGCTATGAGTATCTCAGACCACTTGGACAAGTCCATCCAAGATCCTTTCTATGTAATCAATTCGGTCTTTAGGGTCTCCGGTCCCCTTACAACCACCTCTTCTCTGTGGCATGGTTAACTGTACACGCATAATAAATCGTTAAGCATTTAACATAGCACTACATGTATTACACCTTGGCATGTCATTATACACATAGCTTACATATATACACGCACAACACATACTCAAGTCAAATCTAGAATTCTATCTAGACATGACTCGATCTTATGGTGTCAACCTACGACTCTAATACCACGCTGTCACGCCCTATAACCCAGCCTATACGGATTTAGGGTACATGACCGGCTAATAGCAAGGCTACCGAAGGCCACATTACATAAACTGGTTGATTACCTGTGCATAATCATTTAGAATGATGCATAATTGCGAAAAATAGAATTTTTCATAACTTAAAAACATAATCTGTGTTATACATAGCAGAGCTATACCTAATCCAAAACATAACATACATATGAGCCTGATCAAAGCCCGCCAAAGTTATAACAGTTAGACCCTTACAAAACATTGGGGTCTAGCCCTCAAACATATTACAAAACATAGGTCCATGGGCCGTAGCTCAAAATATACATATGGCCTCGCTCTGGGCCTCCCGGATTGCCTACCTGAAAACCATTTGAGAAAACGTAATTTAATGCTTAGTGAATAACAATGATGCATGAGCATGAAATTACCATGGACTAGCAGTTATAACTAATGTATAATCCAATGGATAAACATTATGCATACAAAGCGTGAGCATCATATTGAAACATTCTATCATTTCCAAGACATAATATCATAGAAGAGAGATGCGACATATACAACTCATCATAAGCATTTAAACATATCTTGGTTCTTGTTTTAAATCATAAGTGTGCTACAACCCGTCATATGAGCTAGGCTCCATAGTAACCTTGTAGGTCACATTTAGACTCTTTAGGCCAGGGACTTCTCCCAACATAGATAGTTTATTTCACATCCCCTATCATAGAACTATCGGGCTAGATTAAGGTCTTGCCACGAGAAGACCTGAGTTGGCAATATATATTGAAAACTTAACATCTCTTTCATTTGAACATTGTAGTCCACAGGGTCTAATTCATAACATGAGTATAACATGCGTGCGTTTAAAAGTATGACATTTGTAACTGAACATAACATTAATGCATTGAAACTATATGGAAAGCATTGCATAATATGGAGGTGAACTTAAAACATTTGGAAAAATAATAGAGTTTTACTCATGGCATATCGTTACTCACCTTTATCCCAATGAATAGGTGTTAAACAAGGTGTTCCTACACAAAATTCATATAGAAGCATAGAAACATCAATACAAGATTCTAAGGCAAAGCGATAATACATAAACCGAGACTAAGCACATAAAGCCCTCAACCCTGACTCATCAACACCTTACTCTCATAATAGAAGAACGAGACTAAACTCTAAGACAAAGCCCTAATCTAAAACAAGAACATAAAGGTTGAGGTTTGAACCTGAAAGCTAGAAAATTGACTCCTTCATTGCGTTCCCATCACCTTTCAAAGATGAGTTCACACTCTAGACTAGTTGCATTTGAAAATAGGCTTAAAGGCCTTTAATTTGATAGGTCATGGACCAAAAACACATTTTGGGTGGAGAAGTTAGGTCTCATGAAAACGGGCTAACATTTTGGAGAAATAAGGTTTCGGCATAATTTTTGGGTCAATTTGAAACTCCAAAATCTCACAATCCATAAGGAGTTAGGGTGTAAACTTTACATCGATGAAAAGGTCTATGAGTCTACTATCTAACGCTTCAGACGGTACTCATAACCGAGTTTTTTAGAGCAAGTTATGCTCAAATTGCAAAAGAAAGTCAAAACAGTCCAACTGTTTGAACTCCTAAGTGGGCTGTTTGAATGGTAGGCAAAAAATGGCCAACCCAGAAAAACAGCTTTCGGGTCATTCAAACGCCTAGGGGGGCCGTTTGAATGCCACGGCAAGGAGGGGAATGGCTCCTCTCAGGATGTTCGAACGCCCAGTTGGGCCGTTCAAACACTAGGCTAAAAATTGGGGTTCTTGCCTACGGGTTGTTCGAACGCCCATCTGGGCCATTCGAATGCCCAGACACTCTACCCCTACCATTTGAACGCCATATCGGGCGTTCGAACGCCCTGCTGTGCAGTGGCAGTAATTCAAACCAAAACTCTTCTAATCTCATCCAAAATGCAATCAAACTCTCCTAACCTCCCGAGGACTTGAAAGTGGACTAAAAAATATCACAATAACTCAAAATAGGGAGAAATGAATGGTCAAAACAAAGGGATCTAGGGCTTTAGGAACCCAAACCCTAAATTACATAAATTGAGAGATTTCAATGCCAAACTCTCAAATCTTTCAATGGGGCTAACAATACTCTAGATTTAGTCAATTTGGGACTCACGGGATTCACCCATAATAACCCAATAACACAACCCACCAAGATAGATACATATACATATAAAATTTGTAAAGAAATGGAGTTTTACCTTTCTTTAAGCTTGTCCAAATCCTTCAATGGCTTCTCTTGGCTTGGGTTGAGGCTCTCCAAGCTCCCTCTCTTCCTTCAATCTTCCTTCTCCTATTTATCTTCTCCTCTTCTCCCTCTCTTCTCTTTCAACCGATTATGTGGGTGTGTTTTTGTATGTGTGTGTGTGTATACATTGGTGTATAAGGAAAATACACATGAAAAATAATTTCATGTGTCTCACTCCATGGGCTTAAGTTACAATACAAACTCTTATTGGTCATTTTTTTTACCCAAATAATGTAATAACTAACATTACACAATGCAAACATTAGAAATTCACATTAATTTAAATAAATAAAGATTCAGGATATCACAGGCATGATACTGAACACTATCTCTTCTTGAAACACAAGATATAAGATTTGATAGACGCTAAGGTCATTGGAACCCAGGAGATGAATCACGCGAATGGAACGTAGAAGAAGTTTGAGAGGTTCCAAAGTGAAAGGGGATGTTTCCTAGATTCGTCCATTTTCTTCTTATCCTTTATTATTCTGCATCCTATTTTGCTTGTCATTTTTGCCTTGAATCAAGAGCTTTCGTATCATATAAATGGATTCAAAATGGACTAAGTAGTGATTTTTGGTTTATCTCCTTTGTTTCATACTTTTGTGGATAGATTTGATTTGTGATGCCCTCCACTTAAAGGGAATGATAGCACAAGCATCACATTCAATAGAAACAATCTCTGACTCCAAAAAGAGGGGAGAGAAAAATAGAAAGTGCAGAGAGAGGGAAAATACAGAAGGGTGAGAGATGAAGGTCGATCACATATCTCGTTGAAGCTGAAAGAGTGACCCTCGAAGGACATCCTAGTAAGACGGCAAGTAGCTATACCCTCAAAAGGAAGATTACCGCACATTGGCAAGCCTGGGATGATTAAAACTTTTGAAAAAAAAAAAAGCACTTTTGATAGTGTTTGTCCTACACATGCACAATCACTGGGGCAAATATTCAATTATGAATAGATTGATGTGCATGCTTGTTTGAGGTTATTTCTTGTGTGCATAATCACTTGCATAAACATGAGTCAATGGTTTTGATGATCTTTACCAAATTGGTGTTTTATGTTCATCTTAATACACACTTCTCGAGACTGCTTAGAATATGGAATCCGCATTTATGTTCTATTTTAAATGGTTCCTCCATTATTAAATATTTACAAATTATCACACACCTAGATTGACCTTTTGTTAATTCCCTCTCCCATCACTTATAGAAAGGGTTGCCAGTGAGTGTAAGTGCAGCTACCATTGTTATGTGACAAAAGGAAAAGGATACCTATGCATGTATGTGAAAGCCGCCATTTCTTTATGGTTCAATGTTTTCATCATTCAAGAGATAGGGATGGAATTCTATAAAAAAAAAAAAAAAAAGACAAACAAAATCGAGATCACCGGATAAGATAGGTTTGACTTCTAGGTGTATTAATCCGTGAGTTATTAAATATGATATGCCATCCTAGATCACGCCTAAGGTCTGTATTCTCAATAGTCTTAATGAAATTCATGCTTACACCACCACATTGTCATCGATATGGTCTTGATCATCTCACAACCAATTGTGCTCATTTTGTGTGGTTTCATGCATATTTGATATTGATCTTTTCAAGCTAAGCTGCATCTTGATATTCATAAATCTATATTTGCCCTTCATTGATTGATCATGTCTTTATAAGGTCCTTATAATTTGAAAAGTTCAATAGTTCTCCCAAATACTGGGCTTGCCTACACTTCTCAATAACTTTTAAGGTCTCCTCGAACCGAGGAAGAAAGCTACCTGTTGCTTTACCAAAGGGCGATGCCGGCTGTCACTCGAGAGAGCTCACTTATCCAAAGAAGAGTCTTAAAAGAAGCCGAGAGGTCTACTAAAGAGAGTTTTTTCTTCCAACAAGAGAGAGGGGAGAAAACGAGTCGATGGGTTGAATCTCGAAGAGTGGTGCAGGTACTATCACATCCTGACAAGAAAAGGAAAGGAAAATCCCAAAAAAGAAACTAAAGTTTAAAAGGTTGCCTAATTATAGGATACAACACTCATAACTAAACATGAACTCTGGGGAAAACCCAAGGGACAAGCATCCATTCTCATCCATATGTGAAATGTATGCATTCATCAAAAAGTATAACATGTATTCAATTCCATTCGTGTATGTTCATTCATCAAAAAGTTTGACATGCACTCAATTCCAATCTTGCATGTGCATTCTTGCATGTGCATTTATAAAAAAAAATATGACATGCATTCAAATTCCATTCTTGCATGTGTAGGCATCAAAAAGTATGACTGTATTTAATTCCATTCTTGTATGTTTATTCATAAAAAAAAAAGTATGATATGCATTCAATTCAATTACCCGTGCATTTTTAGAATTGACATAAATAAACTATTTTTGCACAAAAACTTACTCTACGTCTCTCTCTCTCTCTCTCTCTCTCTCTCTCTCTCTCTCTTTCAGATAGGAAACAAGGAATGGGGCAAAGCATAAAAAAGAAGCTAAAGCCACCTCGCGACCAAGTAACCTCAAACTTCTCCAGCACTGGCACACATCTCAGAAAGCTCAGACTTCCATAACTGGCAAGAAACAGAGAATGGGGTAATGGCTCACCCTTGACCTCCGCAATCAACCTTAGACTTCCCTAGAGGAGCATTATTCCGCTAGACGGAGTGTTGGTTCAAGAAGTAGTAGTTTCAAGACATCAACCTTGGACTTTCCCAGGGGAGCATCGTTCCACCAGATGGAGTGTTAGTTCAAGAAGTAGCAGTTTTCAGACATCAACCTTAGACTTCTTTAGAGGAGCATCGTTCAGCTAGAAGGAGTGTAGGTTCAAGAAGTAGCAGTTTCAAGACATCAACCTTAGACTTCCCAAGAGGAGCATTGTTCTTCTAGACGGAGTGTTGGTTCAAGAAGTAGCAGTTTCAAGACATCAACTTTGGACTTCCCTAGAGGAGCGTCATTTCACTAGACGGAGTGTTGGTTAAGAAATACCAGTTTAAAGACATCAACCATGGACTTCCCTAGAGGAGCATTGTTTTGCCAGATGGAGCGCCGATTCAAGAAGAATCAGTTTCCTTAGAGGAGTATCATCCCGTCAAATGGAGCATCAATTTCCCCAGAGGAGTATCCTTCCTCCAGACGGAGTGCCGATTAAAAAAGAATCAATTTCCCCAGAGTGTTATTCCGCCAAATGGAGCATTAGTTTCCCCAGAGGAGTATCCTTCCGCTAGCCGAAGCTCTAATTCATAAAGAATCAATTTCTCCAAAGTAGCATCATTCTGCCAAATGAAACTCCAGACATTGACCATCGGCTCGAGGTAACTAATGTTTTGATTCTAGCTCTTTCAATCCCTCTGATTGCCTCGCGGTCAACATGGGACTCTTACTTTACCATTTTCTGTCTTTGACTAGCGAAGATAGAAAAAGAGGGGCAGCTATAAGCACCTCATTTTTGCCTACTCGGTAATTTCCGGTCCAACAGTACTCATTTTCAAACGTCACATGCACATTCCAAATCCAATCCAATTCACAGGTCGCTTCCTGGGCCCGTTAGGCCCGCTGAAAGCTAAATGACCAAAATGCCCCTAAGGTGTCATCCTAGTCTAATTCAAACTGGTATGCTTCTTGAAAAGTACCTAGGACCTTAGAGTAGTAAACCCACCCTTCCAAGATTGTCCCAAAGATAATCTAGCATGTTCTTATGTCTTCCAATCGCTTCTGGACCGATTCCGGAAGCATCCAATCAAAATGATCATTTTACCCCTAGGCATCCAATCGCCTCCAGAGACCACACCAGCTCTGGGTATCAAACCAGTTACCTTTGAGGGATGCTTCTAATAGTATTCTCAACCTTTTTGGACCATTCTGAGTCCATTTTGATAAACCCAGTGCGAAATGATCGCTTTGCCCCTGGTAGGCCGGTCACCCTTTTTAACTACTCTAGCTTTGGTTATCAAATTAGTTACCTCCAAGGCATTTTTTTAGGGGTTCTCGTCCATTACCGATCGAGCTTCGATACTCAAAACCTTCTGGATCATTCCCAGACTTTTCGAAGTCACTCTTAGTAGAGCTAAGCTAAAAATTGCATGGCAGTCATTGGTAAAGGTGCCCAAATCTTTTGCCTTGTGTATCAAGGGTCGAAAGATACATTTCTTGCTGCCTTAAAACTTTCCTCAATGGCTGCCATCACTAACAGTAGCACCAGTGGATTTTTTGCACTGGCGCCACTGCAATAGGCGCCAACCTATTTTTATGTCTATAAGTACAGACCATCCCCCTGCATGAAAAGGGTCTGCAAACTCAGTTCAAAAACTTTATTTTTTGAAATATAGAGCTTGAAGTCTCTCCAAACCCTAGCCCTCTCTAGTCTCTTCAAAATCTAGCCTCCATACACTTAAACCCTAACATTTATGCACTCTATAGACTCAAACACAAGCCTCTAAAGCCTCCATTGAAAACTCAAGGTGCTACAATTCTAAGGTTCTCAAGTTCAAATTAACTAAAGCAAATAAAGCAAGCAAAGCAAGAAAAAGACAAGGTAAGCTTTCGATTTACATTTATGTAATTTCTCTCTCTCTTTCTTCTTTCTCCTAACTGTCGCGCCCAGATTTTTTGCACTCGAGGAATACACACACAAGCGGAAAAAATACTATACTCTCTCGTTAGAACTCATCTTCCTAGAAGAATGAGTGCAACTAGGTTTGAATTGAAAACTGATTTGAATAAAAGGCTTTTGAAAAACATTTGGAGTCGCCGCCTAACTTGATTAAGGTGAGTTAGGTCACCTAAAAACTAAGCATAATCTAAAGACTACACTTAGGACTTTTGGAAACAATTTTGAAAATACTTCCTTAAAAGAGGATTTTTAAGAAAACAGGTTATTTAGCAACCTTTAGAAAATATTTAAGCCCTTTTTTGAAAATAACTCCATTTTGGTCTTTCGAAAACAGTGATCCTAGGTTCAGAGGTTGGTTACGTGTAGAGAAGATGCACTAAGCCATCACCCTACCCCGCCCTTGCGGTACCTACATATCTATTTACCCTATATTCACCTATGAGAGTCTTCAACTAACAAATGTCCAATCCTATCCACTTCAAAAAGAATTTTAAAAAGAATGATGCATGATATGCAAGTGCAAGAAAATATATTTGATTTAAAAAGAAATTTGAAGAGATAGATTTGAAATTGAAAAGTTTTAGAAAATTGAAAATAGAGATTTTTAAAAATAGATTTTTGGAATTGAAAACTTGAAATAGATTATGGAATTAGAAGTTGGAAATAGAACATAAAATTGAAAATTGGAAAGCAGTTATGGAATTGGAGATTTGAAAAGGTTGTGACCGCACCTATGAGGGTTGCCTACGCATCCTTTTTTAGGAATTAGGTTAGTTGTAATTCAGACAAGAGTCCGATAGAAAAAAGAAGATTTGATATGGAAGAAGAAATAGAATTGAAATTTGGATTTGATTTGAATTTAAAATAGAAGATTGGAATTTGAATTTGGAAATATAGAACTTAGAAGAAAGATTTGGACTTGTTTTGGAAAGATTGAGATTTGGGAATCCTGGACTTAGGAAAGATAAGATTTAGAAAGGACTTGAGATTAAGAAAGACTTGACTTAGAAAAGATTTGAGAAAGGATTTGACTCGAATATTGGACTTGGAAGATCAGGGAAGGTTGGATTTAGGAAGGGTTCGAATTAGGGAAGTTCCATTTTAGAAAAGTTTCATTTTAGAAAAGTGTCATTTTAGGAAAGGTTTTGAATTAGGAAAGTTTCGATTTGGGAAAGATTTCGATTTAGGAAAGTTTTGAAATAAGAAAGGTTTTAAAATAGGAAAGGTTTCGCTTTAAGAAAGTATAAAAATTGGAAAAGTTTGAAATTTAGAAAGGTTTGAAATAGGCAAGTTTTGAAAGTAAGAAATTTTTGAGTTTAAAAAGTTTGAGATTTGGAAAGATTTGAAGTTTAGGGGAGATTTGAAGATTTGAATTTGGAAAGGGATGAAACCAGGAGAGGGTTGAATTAGGAAAAGATTTAAATATTTAAGTTTTGGAAACTTATGGTTTAGGAAGGTAGGAGATTAGGAAGGAGTGAATTAGGAAAGATTTGGAGTTGGAAGGATTGAGATTCATATTTCCTAAAACAAGGGATGGGATTTTGTTTCTAAAAGAGGTGTTTTGATTTTGTTTCAAAAAACGGAGGATAAGATCTAGTTTCCTAAATGGGAGATTGGATTTAGTTTCCTAAAGGGAAGATTAGATTTGATATGGAATGGGAAGGATGGAGTTTTGGAAATCCTAGATTTGGAAAATTATAGTTTTGACGTAGAAAAGAGGTTTTGGAAATATATGATTTTGATGTAAAAAATAAGAGGTTTTGGAAACCTAGGTTTTGAGGCCAAAATAGGGAATTGAAAACTATGTTTTTGGGGAGAAAAAATAGGGTTTCCTAATTGTGGGTTCTAGGGTTTGACTTGGGATCTAAGAAAAGAAATTTTGGAAAGTGAGTTTTTAGAAAGGGAGATTTTTGGAAAGAAATCCTAGAGAGGAATTTTTAGAAAGTAAGTTTTGAAAAAAGAGTTTTTGGAAAATTTTTTTGGAAAGCAACATTTTGAGAGAGTTTTTGGAGAGAGATGGTTTTGGAAGGAGATTTTTGGAAAGAGTTTTTCTGAGAAGGAGACTTAGGGAGTGTTTTTTAGAAAGCGGCTTTCGAAGAGAGCGTTTTGGAAAGGAGTTTTTAGGAAGGTGAGTTTTATGAAAGGAATTTTGAAAAGGAGGTTGAAGAGAATTTTTAGAAAGTGTATTGGAAATGAGATTTTTAGAAAGGAGAGATTTGAAAAGAGATTTTTTAGAAAGTATATAAAATATCTCACTTTCCTAAAGCGATTTTAACCATAAGAAGGCTAGAACCACTTTAGGATAGTGGTTTTGAAAACAAAAATGATTTGAAAATATGGACCATATTGATCACTTTAAATGTAACACTTTCCTAAAGCAACCCTAACGATGAAAAGGCTAGAATCACCCTACGATTGTGATTTTGAAAACAAGTTTTGAAAAAGAAGGTTTTGATGCAAGTTTGAAAACAAGTTTAATGCAAGTTTTGAAAACTAGTTTGAAAACAAATTTTAGAAGAATGCAAGATCATGATATGCACAATGCAAGTTGGGGTTATGAACATAGAAGGTTAAGGCTTCACTATATAATCAACAGGGCCGAACCCACGTGGTCTCCGGTTAGACTAAAAGAAAGCCCCTGACACGGTGACCCTCCAATAGCCTAATCCTACATATGGACCGGGAAATCCCTTGTTTCAAGCATGCAAGAAAGGGGGGGAAGAAGATGGGGGATTAAAATAGAAGAAAACCCAAGTGGGTTAGGAAGGAGAAGAGAGGGGGAAGATGCGTAAACTTAAAGAGAAAGCCTACCTTGTGTCTTGTTTATTTTGCTTTGCTTTGCGCACTTTTCTTTTCTTGCTTTACTTCGGTCTTTGCTTTAGTCTTCGTCTTGATCTTCGAGAACTTCAGTTTGCAGCACTTCAAGTCTTCAATGGATGCTTTGGAGGCTAGTGTATGAGTGTATGTGAGTGTTTATGAGTGTATAGGAGGCTAGGGTTCATGTATTGAGGCTAAGGTTTGGAAAACCTAAAGAAGCTAGGGTTTAGGGAGGCTACGAGCTCTGTATATCGAAGAATAAGGTTTTTGGACTGAGTTTGCTAACCTCTTTCATATTGGAGGAGGCTCTATATTTATAGAGAGAGGAATGACCTAGCGCCTGTTGCAGTGGCGCCAGGCTAAAAAACCTCTAGTGGCGCCAGTCCAAATTTTGGCTTGTAGTGGTGCCAGGGTTTGTTGGAAGGGTCGACCGAGCCATTAGGGGCAAATCGGTCAACCGAGCTGAAAAGCTGCCGGGACGAACCTAGAATGTCCTAGAAGAAGACTCGAGGTTTGGAGACATTATTTAGAATGTTCCCAAAGGTTACCGGTTTGATACCCAGAGCCGGTGTGGTCGAAAAAGGCGATCGGCCCACCAAGGGCAAAACGATCATTTTGCATCGAGTTTGCCGGAATTGACTCAGAATGGTTCGAAAAGATCATGAAGGGTCTAGAATATTATAAGAAGCATTCTCGAGAGGTTACCGGTTTGATACCTAGAGCCAGTGTGGTCCCCAGGGCGCTTGGATGCCTAGGGGCAAAATGGTCATCTTGACCGGAAAGTCTCAGAATTGGCCCGAAATTGGCTAGAAGGCACCTCATCATGCCGAATCGTCTCTAGGACGATCTTGGTAGGGTGGACTTACCATTCTAAGGACTTAGGTATTTTTTTGAGAAACGTGCCAAAAAATGGCCCTAGGGATAATTTGGTCATTTTTCACCGAAGTGGGCTAGGAGGCACTGATGTTGACTTGGATACTCTGACGGCAGTCCCGTGATATAGGGGTTTGTTGGCAATTCCCTACATCGACCTATTTGGGAGTATTTTCGCTACTCTGACGGTTGTGATGTTTGCGAGTACTTCTGCTACTCTGATAGTTCGCGATCATTCCCGATACTGCCTAATCTCAGGAAGCTGCTAAAAGGACGTAGCAACTAAGGAATCAACTTTCTCGAAAGGCATTTTGAAATGGACATTTCTGCATTGGTGAGCTAGAAGACGCCAAAGGTGAACTGTTTTACCATCTAGGGGACTTGGGGTCTCGTCTCGGTCGACAGGTTTGAAGGGACTTACCGTTCCGAAGAAACTTTCTTCGGAAAACATGTTGGACAAGATAGACTTATGTCGCGCCTAGATTTTTCGCGCCCGAGGAATACTCACCCAAGCGGGAAAAATGCTGTACTCTCTCGTTAGAACTCACCCTCCTAAAAGAATGAGTGTGACTAGGTTTGAATTGAAAAATTGGTTTGAATAAAGGGCTTTTGAAAAAGATTCGGAGTCGCCACCTAACTTGATTAAAGTGAGTTAGGTCACCTAAAAACTAAGAATAATTCGAGGACTACACTTAGGGTTTTGAAAAATGATTTTGAAAAACATCTCCTCAAGAGAGGGTTTTTAAGAAAACAGGTTGTTTGGCAACCTTTGGAAAACATTTAGCCCTTTCTTAGAAAAATAACTCCTTTTGGTCTTTGAAATCAGTGATCTAGGTTCGGAGGTTGGTTACGTGTAGGGAAGACGCACTAAGCTATCACCCTACCCCGCCCTTTCGGTACCTACATGTCAATCTACCTTAGATTCACCTATGAGAGTCTTCGACTAACTATAGTTCAATTCTATCCACTTTAGAAAAAACAATGTTTGAAAACTAATTTAGCATGATGCATGATATGCAAGTGCAAGATGAAAGAATTGGAAAATAGAAATTGATTTGAAAAGAAATTGATTTGATTTGAAAATAGATTTGAAAAGATGGAATTGAAATTGGAAAGTTTGAAAACTTAGAAATAGGAATTTGAAAATAGAAATTTTGAAATTGAATTTTGAAAATTGATTGGAATTTGAAATTTGGAAAGATTTTGGAAACCACACCCATGAGGGTGGAATTGAAAGTTTGAAAAGTGTTGTGACCGCACCTATGAAGGTTGCCTACGTATCTCTTTGGGGGAATTAGGTCAGTCGTAGTTCGGACCGGAGTCCGATTGAAAAGAGATTGATTTGAAGAGAGAGATTGGATTGGAAGAAAGAGATTGAATTAAAAATTGGATTTGGTTTGAGATTAGAAGAAGAGATTAGAAATTGAAATTGAGAAGAAGATTGGACTTTGATTTGAAAAGATTGATTTTGGAAAGACTTAGTTTTGGAAAGATGGAGGTTTAGGAAACCTAGACTTAGGAAAGATAGGAGACCTAGGGAAGACTTGAGATTAAGAAAGATTGGATTGGAATGTTGGATCTGGAAGATTTAGAAAGATTGGATTTTTAGAAAATGTTCGAATTAGGAAAGGAAGGTTTCGTTTTTGGAAAGTTTTGAAATTAGGAAAGTTTGGAATTTAAGAAAGTTTTAGGTTTAGGAAAGTTTTCACTTTAGGAAAGTTTCAGGTTTAAGAAAGTTTTTACTTAGGAAAGTGTTGTTTTAGGAAAGTTTCAATTTAGGAAAGTATTCAAATTAGGAAAGTTTTGAATTAAGAAAGTTTTAAAAATTGAAAAGTTTTGAATTTAGAAATGTTTTGAAAAAGGGAAGTTTTGAATTTGGAAAGCTTTGAAAGCAATGGAGTTTTGAAAATAAGAAAGTTTCGTTTTAGGAAAGGTTTGAAAAAGGAAAGTTTTTAGTTTAGGAAATGTTTGAATTAAGAAAGTTTCAACTTAAGAAAGTCTCAAATTAAAAAGTTTTGAGTTTAGAAAAGTCTTAGATTTGAAAAGATTTTGAAGTTTTGGAAAGTTTAGAATTTAGAAAGTTTTTAGGTTTAGAAAGATTTAACTTAAGAAGGTTTCAAATTTAGAAAGTTTAAGATTTAGAAAGTTTTAGAGTTTTAGGAAATCTTAAGATTAGAAAAGGTTTGAGTTTAGGAAAGATTTGAAAGCTTGAATTTGAAAAAGATTTTGGAAAAGGGTAGAATTAGGAAAGGGTTGAATTAGGAAAGATTGAGAAGTTGAGTTTTAGAGTTTAGGAAAGATTTTTACGTTCAAGTTTTGGAAACTTAAGATTTAGGAAAGTAGAAGTTTAGGAAGGATTTGAATTAGGAAAGAGTTGGATTTTGAAATTTAAGGAAAGGTTTAAAGTTTGGGTTTTAGGAAACTTATGGTTCAGGAAGGTAGAAAATTAGGAAGGAGTTGAATTAAGAAAGGTTTGGATTAGGAAAGGATTGAATTTTGTTTCTAAAAGGGAAGGTTTGATTTTGTTTCCAAAAACGGAGGATTGGATCTAGTTTCCTAAACGGGGAGATTGGATTGGGTTTCCTAAAGGGAAGATAGGATTTGGTAAGGATTTGGAAAGGGAGATTCTAGAAACCCTAGATTTGGAAAATTGTTGTTTTGACATAGAAAAGAGGTTTTGAAAACATGTATAGTTTTGATGTAGAAAACGAGAGATTTTGGATACCTAGGTTTAGGGCAAAGTTTGAAAACCATGTTTTTGGGAAGAAAATTTAGGGTTTCCTAATTGTGGGTTCTAGGGCTTGACTTGGGCTTCTTAAGGAAAGAGTTTTTGGAAAGTGCATTTTTGGAAACGAAGGTTTTCTAGAATGGAATCCTAGGGAAGAGTTTTTGGAAAGTGAATTTGGAGAGGGAGTTTTGGAAAATGTGTTTTTAGAAACGTGTTTTTTGGAAAGAAGATCCTAGAGGAGAGTTCCTAGAAGAAAAAATTTGGGAAGAGAGTTTTTAGAAAGATTTTTGGAGAGAGTTCTTAGGAAGGTGAATCTAGGGAGTGTTTTTAGAGGGTGAATTTTGAGGAAAAGATTTTGGAGAGAGAATTTTGAAAAAGAGAGTTTTGAAAAATAGGTTTTGGAAGGAAGTTTTTGAAAACGATTTTGAAAAGGAGTGTTTTAGGAAAGTATGTTGAAAAAGAGATTTTTAGGAAGAGATTTTTGAAGAGAGAGAGTTTTTAGAAAGATTAAAAACATCTCACTTTCCTAAAGCAATTCCAGCCATAAGAGGACTAGAACCACTTTAAGAAAGTGGTTTTGAAAACAAGGTTTGAAAATATAGACCAAAAGGTCACTTTTAATATAACATTTTCCTAAAGCAACCCTAGCCATGGAAATGCAAGAATTACCCTAGGATTGTGATTTTGAAAACATGTTTTTAAAAAAGAGCTTTTGATGCAATTTTGAAAACAAGTTTGAAAACGATTTTTGAAAACAACTTTTTGAAAACGAATTTTGGAAGATGCAAGACTATGATATGCACAATGCAATTTGGGGTCGTGAACATACAAGGCTAAGGCTTCACCACATAATCAAGGGGGCTGGACCCACGTGGTCTTTGGTTAGACTAGAAGAAAGCCCCCGACACGGTGACTTTCCAATAGTCCAATCCTACACATGGACCGTGAATCCCCTTGTTTCAAGCATGCAAAGAAAGGGCGGGAAAGAGATGGGGGATTAAAATAGAGAAAACCCAAGTGGGTTGGAGAGAGAAGAGAGAGGGGGGAAGTGCAGAAAATTAAAGAGAAAGCCTACCTTGTTTCTTGTTTATTTTGCGCGCCGTGCAGTCTTTGATCTGCGGTCTTCGGTCTTGATCTTCACCTTCAGTCTTTAAGGATTGTCTTCAAGCTTTGGATGGCTGCTCTTCAAGTCTTCAAAGAGTGGTTGAAGGCTAGTGTATGAGTGTATGGGGGAATGTATGAGTGTATAGGAGAGTGTATGAGCGTATAGGAGGCTAGGGTTTGGGAAAACCTATGGAGGCTAGGGTTTTGGAGGTGCTCGAGCTCTATATATCGAAATATGAGATTCTTAGGTTAAGTTTGTAGACCTTTTTCACGTTGAACGAGGCTCTGTATTTATAGAGGGAAAACAAACCTGGCGCCTGTTGCAGTGCCGCCAGGCCAAATTCTACACTGGCGCCACTAGGAGTGGCGCCAGCCAATTAGGAAAGATTTAAGGTCGGCAAGCAACGTATCTTTGACTAGATTTGGGCGCCTGTACTAGTGACTACCATGTAAACTTTAGCCTGGCTTCACTAGGAGTGACTCCGGAAAGTCCGGGAATGATTTGAAGGAGCCGGGAGTGACCCGGAAGGCCGGAAAGGAGCAGGAACACTTAAAATAGTGTCCTGGAGGTATTTGACTTGAAAAGTGAGGATAAGATGTGTCGGAAAGGTTGACCGAGCCTTTAGGGGCAAAACGGTCAACCGGATCGGAAAACTGCTGGAACAGACTCAAACTGTCCCAGAAGAAGACTTGGGATCTGGAAACATTATTTAGAATGTTCCCAGAGGTTTCCAGTTGATTCCCAGAGCCGGCGTGGTCGGAAAAGGAGACCGGCCCACTAGGGGCAAAACGGTCATTTTACACCGGGTTTGCCGGAACTGACTCAGAATGGTCCGGAAAGGTAAAGGAAGGTTGAGAACACTATAAAAAATATTCCCGAGTCATTACCGGTTTGATACCCAGAGCCGGTGTGGTTGAAAAAGGAAGACCGGCCCACTAGGGGCAAAATGGTCATTTTGTACCGGGTTTGCCGGAATTGACTCGGAATGGTCCAAAAAGGTAAAGGAAGGTTGAGAATACTACAAAAAATATTCTTGGATCATTACCGGTTTGATACCCAGAGTCGGTGTGGTTGAAAAAGGAAGATAGGCCCACTAGGGGCAAAATGGTCATTTTATACCGGGTTTGCCGGAACTGACTCGGAATGGTCCGGAAAGGTAAAGGAAGGTTGAGAATACTATAAAAAGTATTCTCGGGACATTACCGGTTTGATACTCAAAGCCGGTATGATCGAAAAAGAAAACCGGCCCTCTAGGGGCAAAACGGTCATTTTGTACCGGGTTGGCCAGAACTGACTCGGAATGATCCGGAAAGGTAAAGAAAGATTGAGGATACTATAAAAAGTATTCTCGGATCATTACCGGTTTGATAACCAGAGCCGGTGTGGTTCCCGGGGCATTCGGATGCCTAGGGGCAAAATGGTCATCTTGACTAGAAAGTCTCGCAAAAGGTCCTAAGGGTAATTTGGTCCTTTTCCTCCGAAGTGGGCTAACAACCACTGGTGTTGACCTAGGTTTTGAGTGTTTCCGCCACTCAAACGGTATGAGTATTTCCGCTACTCGGACGGGGTTGATGATTTGTGAGTATTTTCGCTACTCGGACGGGGTTAATGATTTGTGAGTATTTTCGCTACTCGGACGGGGTTGATGATTTGTGAGTATTTTCGCTACTCTAACGGTTCTGTGAGTATTTCCGCTACTCTAACGTTTTTGTGAGTACTTCCGCTACTCTAACGGTTTTGTGAGTAGTTTCGCTACTCAGACCGTCTCGAGGAATAAACTGTCTCGAGAGGGGGATTGGAAAGGGGTCTTATCGTCTCCGAAGAGACGTGCCTGGATTGGAACCGTCTCGAGGAATAAACTGTCTCAAGAGAGGGATTAGAAAGGGGTCTTACCGTCTCTGAAGAGACGTGCCTGGATTGGAACCGTCTCGAGAAATAAACTATCTCGAGAGAGGGATTGGAAAAGGGGTCTTACCGTCTCCGAAGAGACGTGCCTGGGTTTTGAGTGTTTCCGCCACTCTAATGGTGTGAGTATTTCCGCTACTCTAACGGTTTGGTGAGTACTTCCGCTACTCTAACGATTTGGTGAGTACTTCCGCTACTCTAACAGTTTTGTGAGTACTTCCGCTACTCTAACAGTTTTGTGAGTAGTTTCGCTACTCAGACCGTCTCGAGGAATAAACTGTCTCGAGAAAGGGATTGGAATTGGAATAAGAAAGGACAATGCCCCTAAGGGCATTTTGATTATTTTGCCTCTATTTGGGCCTGACGGGCCCGCCCGCAAAGCGATGGAAAGACGGAATTTGGACTAGAGGATTGGTTTCGATTGGAATATGTCCATAATGACTTGAAAACAAGTCTGGACGGAGTGTAGACTGCTGAGCGGTCAAAAATGGGGTGCTTACAACTTACTATCTCGAGGAATCAACTTTCTCGAGAGAGGGATTGAAATTGGACTTAGACTTGAAAAATGGGACTTACCGTCTTTGAGAAGACGTGCCTGATTTGGAATTGGACCGAACAATGCCCCCAAGGGAATTTTCGTCATTTTGCCTCTATTTGGGCCTAGTGGGCTCGCAAAGCGATGAATTGACTGGATTAGGACTAGAATTCTAGAATATGTCCATGTTGTCTTCAACTCAAGTCGGGACGGATTGTAGACTGCCGAGCGGGCGAAAATGGGGTGCTTACACTAACCCACTTGGGTTTTTTTCTATTTTAATCCCCCATTTTCTACCTCCCTTTCTTGGATGCTTGAAATAAGGGACTCCTAGATTCATGCCTAGGAAGAATTGTTGAAGGTCACTGTGTCGAGGGTTTCTTCAAATTCGACCCTTGATGGTGTGGGTTCGGCCCCTTTGATTATGTGGTGAAGCCTAACCTTATATGTTCACAACCCTTCTTGCATTGTGCATGTTATATTCATACATTTATTCAAATTTGTTTTCAAAGTTGTTTTCAAACTTGCATCAAAACTTTCTTTCAAAACTTGTATGCAAAATATTCTTTTTCAAACCACTTTTCAAAACCACACTCTAAAAGTGATTCTAGCCATTCCATGGTTAGAGTTGTTTTAAGAAAGTGTTATATTAATTGTGAACATTGAAGTCCATGTCTTGGGTGTAAACCCTAAATTGTTTTTCATCAAAACCATAATCTTAAGATGATTTTAGCCATTCCATGGTTAGGGTTGTTTTAGGAAAGTGTGATATTTAATGTGATTATGTTGGTCCATATTTCAAAATCCTTGTTGTTTTCAAAATCACAACTTTAGAATGGTTCTAATCTTTTCATGACTAGAATGATTTTAGGAAAATGAGATATTCAAAAGATTTTCAAAAGTCCATATTCAAGCCCCTTTCCAAATTGCTTTTCAAAAATCTCTTTCTAAAAACTCTTTTCAAGAATCTCTTCCTAAAAACTCTCTTCAAAGATCTTCTTTCCAAAAACTTTTTTTTTTTAGAGTCCAAGTTAAGTCCTAGATTTCATAGTTAGGAAACCCTATGTCTCTTTCCTAAAAACATGACTTCTTGTTTTTCCTCAAATCATAGGTTTTCAAAAACTATCTTCTACATCAAATCTTATGTTTCCAAAATCTCTTTTTCTACACTAAATCATAACTTTCCAAATCCTAGATTTCAAAACTCAATCTTTTCAATTCCATGTCAAATCCAATCTTCCAATTTAGGAAACTAGAGCAAATTCTCCAATTTTAGAGACAAAATGAAATTATCTATTTTTGAAAATAAAATCTAATCTTCTACTTTAGGAAATATGAATCAAATCTTTCTCAATTCAAACCTTTCCTAATTTCAATCTTCCTTAATTTCGAACATTTCCAAATCTTAACTTCCTAAATCTTAACTTTTCAAATCTTTCTAAATTTTAAATCTTTCCAAATTCAAATCTTCCCTAGATTCAAAACTTTTCAAATTCAAATCTTTCATAAAATGAAACTTTCTTAAAAAGAAAAGCTTTCCTAATTTTAAAACTTTCTTGATTAGAAAACTTTCCTATTTTGAAACTTTCTTAATTCAAAGATTTCTAAAATTCAATGTTTCCTGAACCTTAACTTTCTAAACTCTTTCAAGTCAAATCTTTACAATTCTTTTCCAAGTGAAGTGTTTATAAATCAAATTAAATCCTTTTCAAATTTATTATAAATCTAATCTTTCCTAACTCTAAGTTTTCTAGAATAAAACTTTCTTTAATCAAACTTTTCAAGTCTAAATCCAGTCCTTCCTATTTTAGGTTCATGCTCCAACCCTAGGTTACCCAAACCTTAGGATACCTAAACCCTAGTTCAACCCTAATCTTATGTTAGGAAGCTTTAATTCTTTTCTAAAATTCCTTTCTAAACCAAGATGGTTTTCAAACTTCAATCTAACTCAAAATATTTTCAAAACTCAACTACTTCTGTCCCGAATCAAGTTCAAGTTCTCTCTCAAAATTCACACCCTTCTCCAAGTTCAATCCTAAGTCCAAGGTCAATTTCAAGTCAAATTTCAATTTCATATCTTCTATTCAAAGTTTAAATCAAACCCTTTTCCAATCAAACTCTTTTTCAAATCAAACCTTTTCAAGTTAAACTTTTTAAAAACCTCAAAGTGTCTATTTTCAATCGGACTCTTGTCTGAACTATGACTAACCTGATTCCCAATAAAGGGATACATAGGCAACTCTCATTGGTGCGGTCACAACCATTTTTAAGTTTCTAATTCTATAACCTTTTTTAAATTTCTAATTCCATAATCTTCTTCAAGTTTTTAATTCCATAATCTATTTCAAGTTTTCAATTTCTAAAACCTTCTTTCAAACTTCAAATCAAGTCTTTCCAAATCTATTTTCTAAATTAAATCTTTTCTTGCACTTGCATATCATACATCATATAATTCTTTTCAAAGTGGATATAATTGGACGTTTATTAGTCAAATATTCTAAACCAGTGAACCCAAGGTGAATAGACATATAGGTACCACAAAGGCGGGGTAGGGTGATGATCTTAAGACATCTTCCCTATACGTAACTGTAAGTGGGAATTTCTAGGAAGGCCGAGCCGAACACTCAAGCCCACTTTGATGAATCCAAACTCTCTGCAAGAAAGAGAAGTTAGATTGGGTCGACCCTTGTTGGGCCGATCACACTTTGATGATTAAGTTAGCAAGCTTAATCAAGAGTAGAATGAATAAAAGTTGTGTATACTTGGAGTTAGTTGTCCATACCTAGCTCTTGAGGGTTTGGATATTTATAGTGTGATCGATGGAGTGTTTTGCTCCTTGCCTACTAGCAGATTATCATAACCTGCTGGGTATGCATCATTGCATACCACTGACTGACCACGTGCAAGGCCTATCTTACCACCGCTGAGGAATCCGGTTAACCGAACGTGCATATCGACATCGCGTGGAGAGCCACTGGCACATTTAGTGTGGGTCAACTCTGCATTTAATACTCAGAGACCGCTAGCAATTTGAGCTCGCCTTTCGCGGTTTGGGCCAAGGTTGGCATGAGGTCGGCGGCTTAGGCCAGACCGTTCCTTAGTTCTGAATTTGGGCCGCCAAGCAGCCCAACTATAATTAGTGTAGATTGGGCCTAACTAGATGGGTTGGGCTGTGTGCTATTGCCCCATAATTGCCCCCCCAGCCTTTGCATCGTTTTGAATTTTTTGAACAGCCAAGGGTTGCAACAGGTCATAATGGCACCCCTTCAAGCATGCGACCGTTTCTATGGTTACCAGGCCATGCAGACGGCGGGGATTGAAAGTTATATTGATGGGCGGCCATTGAATTGACGACCGACGTGATGGTTCGACAAAGTGACATGATTGCTACCGTTTTCCCGCGCACGAACCGACGACTTCGATGCATATAAAGGAAGGACGCCTTTCCTGGTGAAAGGCACTTCATTTTTCTTCCTCTCTCTGTCTAGCGTGTGCATTGCTAGTCTTGACTCTCACCATTGTAAGTCTTTCCCAGCCCACATATCTTTCGCTCTTCCCTTTGTTTTCCTTCTTGCTCTCGACGGCTGTCCCCTGATGGCATCTTGTCTTAGGAAAATGCTAGAGGGTCCGGCGGCCATTGCTGCTTTTAGGGCTAGGTTTGAGATTCAAGACGAGATCGGCTTAGAGCTAGTTGATCCCAATGATCATTGTATGGAGGAAACCGAGAAGGGAGTACCGTTCCTGATTATTGCCATTATGGATGGGGGCCTTAGGTTTCCCCTCCATCCCATACTCTAGAAATTTATAGTAAAATATAAGGTGTCGCCCTCCTAGTTGTCGTCAAATATTTATAGGATCATCTTTGGCATGCTTGAAATCAGTCGGCGTCTGGGTGTAAGCCTGGGGCTTGCCGAACTTGATTATTACTATACGCTCTGTAAGATTGGGGGTAGTTCCAAAGTGTATTTGCGGGTTGTAGATTCGACCAGGGAGTTAGTAAAATGTCAACCCTCATCCGAGAAGTGCGTTGATGACGTTAAGGTTTGGGTAACCGGGCCCTGGGAGTTCGGCGACATTCCTGATGGAGAAAGATCGGCCTTCCGATGCTCTAGAGTTCCCCTCAAAATAGGTTTGATGCCGACCTCTTATTTTGCGAGCCTGATTTATTTCTGATGTGTGTCTGAACTTGATTATGACATTTTACAGAGAAGAAGAAGCGATCGACAATACAAAATTAGATCGTTAATTATGCTGATTTGAAAAAGGTTCTAGACTTTTGTGGTGAAGGCAAACTGAGGCATGTTGCTCGGACTGCCCATATACTGCTCAACCACCCTCTCCACTACTCAACTTTCACGGCCAACACGAGAATCCCACAGAGCGTCCTTGTGAGCGTGGCCAAGGAGGGCACTGAGGGAGACTTCGAGGATATTCCGGTTGGTGTTACTATCGAAAGAGTCTGTGCCCCTACTGGAGTGACAATTGCAGTTGCTCCTCTATTAGAGCCCATTGTCAAAGAATTACGTGAGGCTCACTCAAAGTTTAATAGTTTGGCCTTGAGTTTGTCACCACTTACAGTCCCAGACTGCCGAGTCAGAGTTCTGATCAGAACACAAGAGTCCACCCCATCCCCAGACGAGGAGGACAACATGAGTTTGAGGGAGAGGATGTTTGCTGCAGCTGGCCGCCACTAAAGACGACTGCCATAACTTCTGCCAATCCTCCATCTGTCGAACTGGAGACCGCCCCTGTGGTGGAAGCCGCTCCTGTTCAAAAAAGGCCAAAAACTCGGCAACAGAAGAAAAGGGTGCCTGAGGTTATCGTACCACCACTGGCACCCAAGAAGCTAGGGGAAAAAGGTGTGGTGGAGGAAGTCGGCGAGGTCGTTACAGCCACGCCAGACATTTTGGGCCGCCCTATGATGATGGCTGATTCAATGATCAACCAGGTTGAGGTTGCTTTCGGCGTCATGAAGAGTGTTCTTCAGAGGAAGGAGGTTGCCAAGTTGGGAGCCGTTAGTGACACAAGTGTCTTCATGGGGGCATTCCATGACTCTCTGCTTGTAAGTCGGCATTGTCTTTCAGTTTGTTTAAAGATTTCCCTCACATTTGTTTTAAAACCAACTTTTTGCTTTTTGGTATAGGGTTACCTGAACTCTTTGGAGGCGATGACCTGCTACCAGAAACTTACCGAGGAGCACCACCAACTCATAGAAGAACACGGTTGTTTAAAGAAGGAGTAGATCGATGCTAACAAAGATCAGATCACCTTTAAGAAACAGGCCAAACAAGCTTCTGCCGAACTCAAAATGGTGCACGTGGACTACAAAAAGAGAGATAAGGAGGTGACCGACCTCCAAAAGAAATTTGATGTGCAGTCTGTGGACTTGTACAAGGCCAATTCGAAGGTCGAGGCACTCCAAGCTAAAGTGGCCAAGTTCAAGGCGGAGGAAGAGGCCGTAATGAAGAACGGTGAAGAAAGGGCGGTTGATAGATTGGCCCTTGAGATGATGGATCTTAGCCGTGTCATCTTCCGCCAGGGCTGGAATGGTGCCCTTCTTGTCGTTGGGTTGGACAAGTCCTCTAATGTTTGGCGTTTATGCCCTGATTATTTTGACACCACTGAGGAAGGTGTAGTCGACCCACAAAAGGTGGTAGCCAACGCTAAACATCAAAGGAAGCTTGCTTTGGAGGCTGCAGCTGAAAGGGAGAAGGCTAAAAGGAGAAAGCTACTGCCAAATCGTCTAAGGTTGCAAAAGAGATTGTAGATAGCTCAGCGAAGAAATTTGTGCAGCTAGGAGAAAAGTCGGCAGCTTGATTGATTGTAGTTTTTCTTAGATCTTTTGTAATCAACCTTCGTATTTCTGATGAAAATTTCGTTATGCCTTTATCTTTCGTTACCTTCTTTTGGTAAATGTTTAAACAACTGTTCGGCTATATGTGATTGCTGAAATTCACTTTGCTTTAAGTTTGTATGACTCGTATATCTTTATTGGCCGATCTGTCTAATAAAGCCAATCTTTGATGCTTTGTTCTTTGCTGCCTTCGTTGACCGACCTGTCCAGCATGGACAAGACCAAGTTTTTACACTTGATTTTTTTTTTTTTGTGGCCTTCTTAGGACGACCTGCCCAACTTGGACAGGACCAAGTTTTTACACTTGGTTTTTTTTTTCTTTTAGTCATACAGTGCTCTGAGTAGATTTGTTTGAACAACTTCATTTTCCATTGATCTCATAAAAGCTTTATACACCTTGTTGAATTGTTACATCATATGGGGCCTTGCACTACTGGTAGAACTTCTTCAGGTTGTTTGCATTCCAAGGCCAAGGCAACTGTTTTCCTTCCTCAATAGTTTCCAATCGGCACACGCCGACACCGACCTGGGATGCCACTTTGTAGGGGCCCTCCCAGTTAGGGCCAAGCTCGCCATTTGCAGGGTTCTTTGTTGCCCCCAGCACTTTTCGTAGAACTAGGTCACCTAGAGTGAAGTTTCTTGGACGAACACGTTTGTTGTAGGAGCGCCTTAACTGTCGTTGATATTCGGTGAGTCTGATCAAGGCAGCTTCCTTTTTCTCTTCGGCAAGATTCAAGTCTTTTGCAAGAGTCTGGTCATTAAGTTTGGTATTAAACCCTGCCGATCTGATCATTGGTAAACCAACCTCCAACGGTATGACTACTTCCACCCGGTAGGCCAAAAAGAAAGGAGTTTTTCCGGTAGATCGACTTGGGGTAGTTCTATAAGACCATAGAACACTGGGTAGCTTCTCCACCCATTTTCCTTTAGCCCTCTCCAGCCGCTTTTTGATCTTATTGAGCATAGTTTTGTTCGAGATCTCAGCCTGCCCGTTGCATTGTGGATAGACTGGTGTTGAATAATAATTTCTGATCCTAACCTCCTCACAGAATGATCTGAACATGTTGCCATCAAATTGGGTGCCGTTATCTGAGACAATGGCATGAGGAATGCCGAACCTTGTCACTATGCTTTTCCATGCAAACCTTTTAGCATCGATCTCTCTGATATTTGACAAGGACTTCGCCTCCACCCATTTAGTGAAGTAGTCAATGGCCACAATGAGGAACCTTTTATTGCCCGGAGCTCGGGGCAAGAGTCCGACTATGTCTAGCCCCCACTGGGCAAAAGGCTGTGGACTAGTAATGGTTGCGAGATCCTCAACAGGCTGATGTATAATGGGGGAGTACCTCTGACACTTCTCACACTTTAGGACGTACTGGGCTGCATCTTTTTACATATAGGGCCACCAGTATCCTTGTGAGATTACTCGGTGTACTACCGATCTTTCGCCGACATGACTTCCGTATATTCCTTTGTGGATTTCAAATAGGATGCCTTGCACCTTATCCAGGTCTACACAGTGCAAGTAGGGGCCTGTGAAGGATCCCCTGTAAAGTTCCTTGCTTGGTGACAACCAGTATCTTAAAGCTACGTGTTTGATTCTTCTGGCCTCATTCTTGTCCTCTGGTAACTCATCTTTGTCGAGATAAAAGATGATCGGGTCCACCTAGGATGGTCCCAACTATTCCATGACCAGAGTCTATTCCTCTTCATGAAATATGCTTGGTCTGGCCAAAGTCTCCACATTAATTGTTCTTTTTTATCCAAACTTCAGAGCCGTTGCTAACGTTGCCAGAGCATCGGCGTGAGAGTTATTGTCCCAGTTGATCTGGCAGAGTTTGTAACTGCTGAATTTGTTGAGTAATTCCTTAGCTTTACCTAGGTACTGCATCTTCCTGTCATTTTTTGCTGCGTACTCTCCCGTAATCTGATTGACAATTAATAGGGAGTCCGAATAAATGATGATTTTAGAGATTTTGAGTTTGATGGCTAGGTCCAATCTAGTGAGCAAGGCATCGTATTCAGATTCGTTGTTGGAGGCAGCAAACTCGAGCTCGATAGTTTGTTCGATGGTCAAACCATCTAGTGTAATGAGCACTATGCCTAATCCTACCCCTGGGTCGTTGAAGGCACCGTCAATGTAGAGCTGCCAATGATCAGTGTTCTCCCAAAATTCCAGGGGGAGGTCGTCGTGCTGTTGAGTAGGAGGTGGTGGTTGGACGGCTTCGGGTGGTAGTTCAATGAAATCTGCAAGGACTTGTCTTTTCACTACCGATCTCGGATGAAACTTGATGTCGAACTCCCCCAACTCCACAGCCTATTTTGCCAATTTCCCAGAGAAGTCGGCCTTTTTGAGGAGAGGTTTGAGCTAGTGGTCTGTGAGGACGTTGATGGTACGAGCTCTGAACTAGTGCACCAATTTGCGAGATGCCACTACCAGTGCGAGTGCTAACTTCTCTAGGGGTAAGTACCTACTTTCTACCCTGAGAAGAGTTTTGCTAACATAGAAAACAGGCAACTATTGTTGATCTTGTTGCCTCAGTAATACGACGCTGATTGCATGTTCCGACACTGCGAGGTAGAGGAAGACTTCCTCATGCTTGAGTGGGGTGGAAAGTAAAGGTGGTTGGGTTAAGTATTTCTTCAGATCTTTAAGGGCTTGATCTTTCATTTCAGAAGCTGGAAGAATGGTCAACACTTATCTGATGATCGGCTGATGAACCTGTTGAGTGTTGCTACCATTCCGGTTAACTTTTGCACTTCCTTAGCATTCTTTCGGGCCTGAACGCTCTGGATCACACTAATCTGATACGGATCCACCTCTGTGCCCCGATGTGTAACCAAGAACCCCAAGAATTTGCCCAAGCCGACTCCGAATATGCATTTCGAAGCATTCAGTCCCATCTTGTACTGCTTTAGGATGCTGAGTACCTCTTGTAAATCTCCCAGATGGGAGCTATTGATTTTGCTTTTCACCACCATATCGTTGATATAGACTTCCACGGTGCTGCCGATCTACTTCTTGAACATCTTGGTAACCAACCATTGATATGTAGCCCCGACATTCTTCAGACCAAAGGGCATAACCTTATTGCAAAATATACCTCTTGGAGTGATGAAGGCCGTCTTCTCTTGATCATCTAGATGGAGGGGAAGCTGGTGGTACCCCCGATAAGCATCCAAGAAACTCATTCTCCCAAAGCTAGTTGTTGCATCCACGAGCTGGTCAATTTTGGAGAGGGGGAAACGGTCCTTGGGGCATGCCTTGTTCAGATCAGTAAAGTCCACACAGACCCTCCATTTACCATCCTTCTTCACTACCACTGTGTTTGAAAGCTAGCTCAAGTAATTGATTTCCCAAACTGCCCCAACTTCCAATAGCTTCTCAGTTTCCTCAATAACTACGTCCACATGCTGTGTCGCCGCCCTTCTCCCCTTTTGGACCACTGGTTGGCATTTAGCCTATGGCAGGCAACATTGGTATCAATTCCTGGCATATCATAAGGGGTCCAAGCGAACACTTTAAGGTAACTTGTCAACAACTTGATCAAAGAGCGTTCCTCAATTTTGGACAAAGAGGTGTCGATGACGAAGTACTTATCGCCCTAAAGATCAATGTATATCTTCTTTAGGTCTTCCACAGCCTTGTTCTCAAGCATTTGCCCCACATCGTAGTGGGGGTGTCTTCATGCAGTTCCATCATCTACACATTTTCAGCCTTTGTCTTTGTTGTGCATGCCGTTAGAAAACACTGTTTGGTAGTCACTTGGTCTCCTATTATTTCCCCCACTCCGCCGGGGATCAAAAATTTGATCAATTGATAGTAGGACAAGGGGATGGCTTTCATGAGGTGTAACTAGGTTCGTCCCATGATAGCATTGTAGGGGGAAGGTACGTTGACTACCAGGAATCCTGTTTGCAATGTAATTCCTCCAGCAGTCACTGGAATCGTTACCTTCCCCATGGGCCAAACCGGATCTGAGCTAAATCTGACCAATGGGTTGAGTGATGGCTAGAGGTCGGACTCCTTGAGCTCCAATTTCTTGAACAAGCTGTAATAGATGACTTTGGATGAACTTCCTTAGTCAATAAGCAATCTCTTCACATCACAGTCTGCCATTCTTAGTGTTACCACCAAGGCATCATTATGTAGGGTCTGCACCCCCACGAGATCTTCATTAGTGAAGGTAATGGACGCAGGGCAATTGCCGACCTTAACTTTCTTGCTCGGTGGTTGTATCTGCATTACTTTCCTCAAGTGTATAGCCTTCTATGTTTCGGCCCAGTATCTATGTGGGTCGACGATTCCTGATTCAACTGAACTATGTAGCACAATTGATTACTTGGACCAGTCTTGTTTCAATCTCCTTTTGGGGTGCATCTTCAACGCGCGGTGGCTCGGTCTTATTTTTGGTCTTGTCCCAACTAATAAATTGGTTAAGATGGCCAGCCTTAGCCAAATCCTCCAAGTGGGTCTTGAGATGCCGACATTGCTCTGTTTTGTGCCCCTTCTCACGATGGTAGGAACAGAACCTCTTTTTGGTCCCGGGATGCTGGGTCACCTCCCAACTTCGGGGGCCACTTAAAGAATGGTTTGTCACGAATCTGGGGCAAGATTTTATAGATGGGGTCCTTAAAGACTGTATAAACCCCCTCATTCACTTTTCTTCCCCGATTGTTGTTTTCTTGTCGGGGTTTCTTGGCCTCCCTCTTGTTTGTCTTCTCGGCAACAACGCTGACCTTTGCTAAACCTGGCTGAGTTATATCCTCATTAGTCTTGCGTAACGCTCAATTCATAGCATCAATTCCTGTATGGTGAGGGTCGGCTTCTTCATCAAGGACTGCCGCAAACGATGCTCCCTGGGAAGGCCGATTTTGAATTGAGTCACAGCCAGTTGTTTGCTGCACTCATCAATTTCATTGTAAGCCTCCCAGTAGCGTCATGCGTATACCAGTAATCCTTCCCCTTCTTCTTTCCGCAAGGTCAATAAGAAATGGACCTCCTTCGGCTACAGGCTATTAGCTATGAATCAAGCGATGAACAACTCGGTAAGTTGCCTCCAGTTTGAATCGAATCTAGACGACAACTTGTTGAATCATCGTAAGGTTCCGTCCCCTAGACTAGAGGGGAAGATTCGACACATCAATGTTTGGTCTTCGCACCATACCACCATCAGCTACTTGTAATGCCGAACATGGTTAACTAGGTCGGCCTTTCTGTCGTATAGAGTGAACTTTGGTGGGGTGGACTTTTGAGGAATTAGGTGGGACTCAATCTCCTCTGTGAATGGTGAGGATGTGATCTGGTCCAGGGACTTTTTGACCAGGTCATGGGCTGTGCGTTCCTTAGTCTGTTGCTTCTTATCCTCCAATTTTTTGTTGTACCATTTTTCCCAGTCCTCTCCCTGCTGACCATTTTTCGCACGTTCCTCATTTAGCAGAGTCTTGGTCCTTCCTCTTCGCCGATCTTCTCACCCGTGGTCATAGCGGCCGGTGCTAGAGGTGTAGCTTTCTCTTGCTCGTGGCGCCAGGACGTCCCTGCTTCTTGTAGTTCTTCCACGATTTGGGGACCCTTCTCTTCCACTCCTGTCTCTTCTGAAGATTGCCTCTCTTATGACCCAAACTTGGGAGGTAAGGTAGGCAATCTCTTTGCTTCGCCGCTGAATTTCTCTTTCGGCCAAACGGAGCGTATATTCACTTGGGACTCATCCACTGGAGGGCGAGGGGGCAAGGTCCCGGTGGTCGTTTCTACAGAAGTTTTGCTCCCAGACATAGTTTGGGTTCCTCCGGAGCTCGTTTGGTGCTTCCTGGCGGCTTTCAGTTGGGGTCTTTATTTTCGACCTCAGTGTTCTGCCTTGGTGCCAATCTTCTGGGGTAGATTGGCGGTGCACCGAATTAGTTTGATCTTTGCTAGAGGAGGCTCTGTTACCTCGTTTGTCGTGGTTCTCTCCTTTTCCTCTTCGATCGTTCAAACTCATGGTTTTCTAAGCCTTCCCACAGACGGCACCAATTGTAAGTGAAATTTTTTGGAAAGGCTGGGCCGAACACTTAAGCCCACGTTGATGAGTGCAAACTCTTTGCAAGAAAGAGATGTTAGAATGGGTCGCCCCTTATTGGGCCGATCACACTCCTATGATAAAGTTAGCAAGCTTAATCAAGAGTAGAATGAATAAAAGTTGCGTATATTTGAAGTTAGTTGTCCATACCTGGCTCTTGAGGGTTTGGATATTTATAATGTGATCGATGGAGTATTTTGCTCCTTGCCTACTAGCAGATCATCATGGCCTGCTAGGTAGGCATCATTGCATACCGCCGACTAACTGCATGCAGGGCCTGTCTTACCACCATTGAGGAATTCGACTGACTGGACGTGCATGTCGACGTCGCATGGGGAGCCGCTGATGCATTTAATGCTAGTCAGCTCCACTTTTAATGCTCAGAGACCGCTAGCGATTTGGGCTCGCCTTTCGCGGTTTGGGCCAAAGTCGACATGAGGTCGGCGGCTTGGGCCGGACCGTTCCTTAGTTCTGAATTTGAGCCGCCAAGCAGCCCAACTGTAATTTGTGTATATTGGGCCTAACCAAATGGGTTGGGCCATGTGCTATTGCCCCACAGTAACCAACCTCTGAACCTAGATCATTGTTTTCGAGAGACCAAAATGGAGTTATTTTCCAAAAAGGCTTAAATCTTTCTAAAGGTTGCCAAACAACCTGTTTTCTGAAAACCCTCTCTTGAGGAAATTTTCAAAAACCTTTTCAAAAATCCTAAGTGTAATCTTCGAATTACACTCAGTTTTAGGTGACCTAACTCACCTTAATCAAGTTAGGTGGCGACTCCAAATCTTTTTCAAAAGCCCTTACTCAAATCAATTTCCAATTTAAACCTAGTCGCACTCGTCCTTTTAGGAGGATGATTTCTAACGAGAGAGCACTGTGTTTTTCTCAGTTGTTTTTATCAAGTGCAAAAAATAGGGGCACGACATTGAGAACATAATGAAAACCCTCTGAGGTGCTATGGGTAAAAAAGTAGGGTCATGACAAGATACAAAACTACCGATGCAGTGAAAACCCAAAAACGGACGTTGACATACAACAATGGTAGAGCTGGCATCTGTGAAAACCCGCAAGGGCACAGGTGGCAAAAATGGCTAAAATGAGAGGAAAAAAAAGAAAAGAAAAGAAAAAGAGTCAAATCTCCTGATCAGCAATCCAAGACGGCCTTAACGAAGCAGCAGGGTCTCACGCCTCAACAAATTGGTTAAGGGATGCCAACCGTGGAGAACCTGAATTGGTAATCGATTTCTAAACTCAACATGGCATAATAATAAGTATGAATGTCATGAGTCATTTATTAAGATTACTCGATTATATCTTGATATTTGCTAATGAGATGCTAGGATAGATAAAAGTTCAAGGGGCACCTCTCGAAGCATTCCCAAGTTTTGAAGGCATCTTCAAAATACAACATTTTGACATCGCGACAAGATCCATCATCCTACTAGCCAAGTCGTAACCAACTGGGGCATGCATCCCTGTCCATCCTCCATAAACTCTTGCATTCATCGAAGGAAAGGCCTCAAGAAATAAAAGCATGGCAAGAGGCGGACTCCTCATCCAAGTCAAAATTCCTAGGTGATTGGCTCAAGAGAAGAAGTTCAACTAGATGGAATTCTCATGCTACGTAGGCCCTGGGAAGAGAAGAGAACAGAAGAGAAATGACACACAGCTAGAGCTGCTCAAGAGACAGAGAATGGGGCAATGTCCCACCCTCTACCTCCCAATCTATCCTAATTCAAACCTTTCCAAACCATGAAGACTGGGGCAATGACCCACCATCCTGCTCAAATAAAGAACCAACCGAAGATGCTCAACTTTCTAGATACTTCGAACCCATTAAAAAAGACCTCAACTCCTTCATAAACTAGCTCGAGACTCTCAGAGAAGCAAAATCCTTCCAGAGACATCTCAACAAGAATCCTATCTTGCATGACAAAATCAAAACTCAACAGTCAAGCCAACACAGAGGAACTACAAACACGGAACAACCTCCCATGACTCTTCAAGTTCAACTCATTTCTAGTAATCTTATCTAGGGCATCCTTCCTAAGAAGCCTCACATGGGCCCCTTCCTCGCCAGCAGCCTAAACAATTTCAAAAACAATACTCATAAGCTACTAGCCTCTCGAAGGCCTCCTGAAAGCTGAAACTGAAATTCAATCAAGAGAGCAAGGAGGAGAAGAAGGAATTCTCGCACTATAGTTCCATCCTCTCCAAGCCAACTCTGCAGTTGTTCACACTCCACTTTAACAAAACCTGACTCAACAAATTCCCAATACGATCACTTGAGTGTACCAGTCACCTCTATCAATTCGAATGACAGTAGCGCTAGTCCTACCCTTGGCTAAAAGCAGCTTTTGTCACTGTCAGCTCAGCCATCACCTGTTACATAAATCATCAACCCCCCTGTCAGCCATCACCTGTTGCATAAATCATCAACCCCCCTGTCAGCCATCTTGAAGACAAGACAGAAAGAAAGAGACCCGATAAGAGTTCATCAACAAATAAGAGGTATGTATTAAAAAAAAAAAAAAAAAAGAGGTCCTCCAAAATCATTTTCAAAATAATTTTCTAGCTTTCTTAGATTTTTTCTCAAAAGTTTTAAAATTCAAAATCAAAATCTAGTTTCAAACTTTTTCTTCAAAAGTTTTTGTTCAAAATCATTTCCGGTTTTCTAAACTTTTATCCTCAAAAAGTTTGGGTTTTAACTTTCATCCTCAAAAAGTTCCTGGTTTCAAATTTTATCCTTCAAAAGTTTACCTCAAACTCGAGTCTAGTTTCAAACTTTATCCTTCAAAAGTTTACCTCAAAATTCAAGTATGGTTTCAAACTTTATCCTTCAAAACTTTACTTTAAAAATTTCAAATCCTACACCAAAAAAAAAAAAAATTCAAATCCTGGTTTTAAACCTTATCTTTCAAAAGTTTATCTCAAAAAATCAAATTCTGGTTTCAAACTTTTTCCTTCAAAAGCTTTTGTTCAAAATCAATCCTATTGGTTTCCTAAACTCTTTCCTCAAAAGTTCTAAATTCAAAATCAATCCTATCAGTTTCTTAAAACTTTTCCCTTTAAAAGTTTTTATCTCCCATCAAATGATGGGGTTTCCTGGACTTTCTCCCCTTGCAAAAGAAAAAAGTTCAATTCTAGGCTTTCTAAACCTTTTCCTTCAAAAAGTTTGTTTTGAATCAATTTCCCAATTTTTAAAATTTTTCCCTTCAAAAAGTTTCTATCCAATTCAAATGTCTAGTTTCCCAAGCTTTCCCTTCAAAAGCCCCATTTCAAAATGCTTTCAAAGGTTTTCTAAACTTTTTATCCATAAAAGTCATTTCAAAAATCATCTTCAACTTCAAAAATTAGTTTCAAATTCATCAACTTCAGTCCCTCCGATCACCCCGTGACCTAAATAGAGCCCTTATTTTATGATTTTCTGTCTCTGACAAACAAAAATAGAAAAAGATAAGCAGCTGTTAGCACCCCATATTGGCCACTCGGCGATCTCTGGTCCGACCGAAACCACTTACAAACCAACACAAGTATACTCAAGCCCAAACCATCTTTCCAGGTCTAATCTGATCTGTCAACTGCTTCACGGGCCCATTGGGCCTAATAGAGGCAAAATGAATATAATGCCCCTCGTACATTAGTCAATCCAATCCAGCCAGACACGCTTTCCATAAGACGATAAGTCCATTCAAATTCAAAGTCAAATTTAATAGTCCCATCATTCGAGAAAGTTGATCCCTCATTGACGGTAAGACCATTCAACCCAGTACAACACGATCACCGAGAAAGTTTATTCTCTGGATTGGTAAAGTCCCTTTCACACTCATCTCCAAAAACTACATAAGTCCCTAAGATGAAAGAGCGGTTCACTTCTGGTGCCTGCTAGCCTACTAATGTAAAATGTTTGCTAATTCAGCATGTTCCTCGAGAAAGCACAAACCCCTCAAGAACAAAAGATCGTCCAAGTCTGGCACAACCTTTGAGACAGTTTATTCCTCAAGGCAGTAAGACCCTTTTAAACCTATCTACTGAGAAAGTACGAATTCCTCAAACAGAAGTCTAGACTAGATCCAGACCGGTTAACACCGACGCCTACTAGCATGTCCCGGTGAAAAATGACCATTTTGCCCCTAGCGGGCCTGGCGTGTTCTTCGAGAAAGTACCAAGTCCTCATAACGGTAAGACCACCTTTCTAGGCCGTCCCTAGACGGTCCGGCATGTCCAGTGCCATCTAGTCAACCCCAGTCCTTTTTCGAAGGATTTTCAGTCAAAATGATCATTTTGCCCCTAGGCATCCAAACGCCCTAGGAAACCATACCGACTCTGGGTATCAAATTGGCAATCCCCCCAGTCAAGTCTGGTCAACCCAGTCAACTCTGGGCAACCCCAATCAACTCTGGTTAACCCCAATCAGCCCTAGTCAACTCTGGTCAACCCAGTCAACCCCGAAGCTCTCGAGATGAGGTGACCACGATCCGGTCACTCTATTCAACCACATCGACTTTGGGAATCAAACCAACAACCTCTAAGGCACTTTCCAGAGTATTCCCTTCCATTTTTGGTCGAGCCTCGCCATCCAGCATTTTTCTTTTAAAACCAAAACCTCCTTGCTCCATTTCGAGTGAAGCATAACCAATTTTTAGCCTTAAGTCACTTCAAGAGATGCACACCAACCACCCAGGCTGTCAAAAGCAGTTACAAATTGACCAGCACCCAACAAGCCCGGTATCCAGCCTTTTTTCCAACCCTCAATAAATTGGCATGCGCCACTCTTAATGGCGCACAGCCAAAGCTAAGGTGTGCACCACTAGAAGTGGCGCACAAATCCTCTAGTTTTGCACTATAAATACAGACCTTCCCCTCTTATTGTTTTGAGTCAAAAAAAATATCCAGAAACTCTCCCCCTCTCTTCAAATAGCTCTTAGAGCCCTATCTGTCTCTCTCTCGCTCTTGCCAGCCAAGCCCTAGTCCTAGCCTGAAGGTTTGAAGCTTTAGCCTTTGAGCTCCAAAGCTTTAGCCTCTAAGGTCTGCCCTGCTGCCCAGAAGCTCCCGACGTCCTCCCAAGTCCAAGGCTCGAGCCTCCATCGAAGAAATAAGAAACCAGATAAGGTAATCCTCTATTTACCTTTTTGTATTCCACACTCTCTCTTCTCCCTCCGAGCCCACTTGGGTTCTTCTCATTTTTAATCCCCATCTTCTAACCCCCCCTTTCTTGCATGCTTGGAATAAGAGGACGCTAAGTCCATGTCGAGAGCAGACGAGAGAGGACTACCGATCGAGACTCCCTTCTTGACTTTCACTCGCCTCATGGCTTAAAAAAACATGATCCCGAAACGATCCTAGTTATTCCATGACTAAGGTTGTCTCGGGAAACGTGCGACATTCAAAATGAACTGAAACGGTTTATATTTTTGGCCTCTTGCCTTTGTTGTTTTTCAAGTCACGAGCCTAAAGTGATTCTTGCCTTCTAATGGCTAGAATGGCTTTAGGCAAAGTGCGATATTCATTTGGATGTCTCAAATCTAAGTTAGGATTTTAGGCCCTAAAACATGTTTTCAAAAGATTCAGTTTTCGAACCATTTACAAAACTAGCATTTGTTAAACCCTAGAAGTTCAATCCTAGGAAAAACTTGTTTTTACCAACTTAGAAACCTTCCATATTTAAACTAAAAGCATACCTTTTTCAAAACTCTCAAAAAATCCTCAATTTCCAAATCAATCAAACCTTTCTTTTGCAAACTTTCCTTTTTAAATCAATCGAATCAAAACCTTGTATTTTAAATCCCTCAAATTACTCCTTTTTCAAACCTTCCAAATTTAAACCCTAAATTAACTCTTCCCAGTTTCGAAACAACCCAAACTTGCATTTTTCAAGCAAGGAAACAACCCAAATCTTTTTAAAAAAGGAAACAAAACATTTCCAAAACTTTTCAAACCCTTTCAAATATTTCAAATCTTTTCAAATCTTTCTGAAAGGAAATAAATCAAATCTTTTTCAAAAAGGAAATAAAATCTTCTTAAATAAAATATTTTTAAATCTAATCTTTTCAAATCAAATCAAATCTTTTTAAATCTCATATTAATCTTTTCAAATCAAGGAAATATTTCCAAATCCAATCTTCCTGAAAAGAAAACATTTCAAAAATCAAATCTTTCTAAAAATTAAACATTTTCAAAATCCAATCTTCTCGAAAAGGAAATCTTTCAAAGTCAAACTTTTCTGAAAAGAAAACATTTTTAAATTCAAACTTTTCTAAAAAGGAAACTTTCTAAAAATGAAAACTCTTTAGAAATAGAAACCTATTTCAAAATTCCAACTCTTTCGAACTCTTGTCCGAACTACGGTTGACTTGATCCTCTTTAAGGAGGTATATAGGCAACCCTTCATGGGGTGCGGTCACAACCCTTTTCAAATTTCCAATTCTACAATCCTTTTCAAATTTTCAATTCCACAACCCTTTTTAAATTCCCAATTCCATAACCATTTTTCAAACTCTTCATCAAACTTTGTTTTCAAATATTTTCTAAGTGAATAACATTAAACATAAGTAACCGGTGAGTCATAATTAGGTGAGTAAAAGGTGAATAGACATATAGGTACCGCAAAGGTGAGGTAGAGTGATAGTTTTAGGACATCTTCCCTACACATAACCAACCCCTGAACTTAAGAATTTTTGTTTCAAAGACCAAAACTGGAGTCAATTTTCAAAAGGGTTTTCTAACATTTTCAGGGTTGTCAAACAACCCTACCTTCTAAAACCCTCTCATGAGGACATCTTTCAAAAATACTTTCCAAAACCTAAGTTTAACGCTCAGGTATTACTTGGTATAGATGACCTAGCATATCTTAAACATGTTAGGTGGCAACTCCAAAGACCTTTTCAAAAAGCCCTAATCAATTCCATTTCAAAAGTTCAAATCCCGTCGCCTTTGTCCTTCTATGAGGATGAGTTATAACAAGAGAACACTGTGCTTTTACCCGAGCCAAAAGGGTTTGGTTAAAAAAAAATGGGACGTGACAGGCATTAAGCGGTCATGGGAATGACCTAAAACTCATGTAATTATTTCAACGCAGCCTGATGAGGTCTGTTCTTCAATGGTTCATACGCTTGGGTCTAAGGAAAATTAAGACCTGGGGGGAGTTAGTCCTGGCATTCAAAACCCAATACTGACACAACATCGGTTTGACCATCGATCGCTTGGCCCTCATGGTAATGACCAAGGGAGAAAAAAAAGGGTTTCAAGACCTATGCCTTGAGATGGAGGGAGTCCACAGCATAAGTCAATCCCTGTTAGAAGAGAAAGAGAATGTACAGCTATTTGTACAAACCTTTCTGGGGTTGTATTACGAAAAGCTCTACACAAGCATAGGGAAAGCTTCTTAGAATTGATCATTCAAGAGGAGATGATAGAAAACGGCCTAAAAATTGGAAGGATTGCTGACCCCTATCCCAAAACTGAAGAAAATTCTACAAGTGCAGCTAGGAAGATGGCCACAATAAAGGGGGTAAGCAAGAAAGAGGGTGAAGTCTCTGTCATCTTGCCCTTTCAGACTTAACAATACCACCCATAGTATCAACCCCTACCATTACTGACTGTTCCTACCACTGGTGTGCCCACTGTTCCCATTATCCAAGCACCTGCTCTTGCCTCAGTTAGGGCACACCCCAACTACAATCTCAATTGGCAAGCCCGACGCAACCACACCTTTACTACCTTAGCCTATAACCAAACTAAAGCATATCATAACCTTTTGAAAAGCAACTTGCTAAGTCCTATAAGTACACATCCACTACCGAGTCCTCTACCACCTACTTTTGATACCGCCCTCACATGCAAGTACCATTCAAGGGGGCAGGGGTATGACACAAAGAGATGCTTTTCTCTTAAGCACAAGATACAAGATCTAATTAATAAGATCATAAACACACAGCCAGTGAACCCCGCTCTGATCCCCAATGTCAAAACAAACCCCCCACTAGATCAAACTATTAGTATAATCACAGAAGATGAAGCTGACCTAGAGAGAATCATAGCTACAGAGTACTTTAAAGGTCAATGGGAAGCCGATAAGGAAAGTGACTGGGAAGAAGAGCTCCCGTCATGCCCAATCTATTTCTATGACCTGAATGCAGTGTTTGCCTCCTTTGATTGGCCTATCAAAGGACCCTTACTTGCAGAGGGGATTCCCACAGAGGACGTGACCTCTCATGGATGGGGAGATGAATTCCTGCACCCTGCGCCTGCCATGGTTGAACCTATTCTGCCAAAGAACCCTTGGCCCATGACTGAGTTTGACTATAAAGATATGGGCTGGGGCACTAAAGAGCCAAAAGTACCAGTAATACCGTTCAAATGCAAAGAAGGCGAGCTCACCAACTTGTTTGCTAAGTATGACCAGAAGGAGGCCATTGGAGAAGCTAAAAAGAAATAAGACAAGAAAGAACAATTGCAAGTCCTAGGGTAAATGTATGCAAGGAATGAATCCACAAACCAACATTTACTATTTTAAGATGTTGCTAAAATTTTGAAAAAGAGCTTTATAAATTAAGCAATTTCCCTTTAAATGAACAGAGGCCCTCAATTCCTCTACCATATAGTAAAAAATAACCTTTGCAATACCCACTTGAGCTAGTTACATTTCTTTCCAAAAAATTGACCCAAGAGTCACCAACCACACTAGTTAAGGCAAAATTGTGAATGCATAAGTAAGTAGGGAAAAAATTGCAATAGCAATCTTCAAAGGGGCACAACATTAATGGCATCCCCAGTAGTGAACATAAGAGTACAGGTTGAAGAGGAAAAAAGAAGAAGCCTTTTTTTGAGCCCAATTAATGAGTAAGTGCTTTCAAAACAAAGAAAGAGAGAAAAGTACCAACACAAGAAGGGACGACACAAGAGCGATCCTCTCGACAAGGAGAAAAGTCCTGGGAAATGACAAGAGCTTCTTGACAAAGGAGTTCAAGGGTCTTCAGGAGCCTAGCAAATGCAATAGGTTTGAGTCTTTATCCTCTTTTTCAAAACCCTCATAACCATGCCCACATTACGATCTAAATAAAAGCCCTCTCAGATTAGAAAAAATTGTTTAGTCTAAATAAGCTTAAACAAGAAAACAGTATCACCTAAAAAAGAATGGTAAATACTAGGGCAAAATTCACTTCTTGTAACAGGTGGTTCTAGTTCATACAACCTCTGATGGAGATAAAGATCAAAACCTATGTTCCCTTCCATTTCATACCACCCCTGAACCTAACCTATGCTACGGTCCTAAAAGAAGCCTCCTTTTTTTTGAAGGAAATGTTTAAAGATTACAAAGGTTTAAAATGTCCATGAGCCGACCCATGGCTCCAAAATAATAGCATGAAAAGAAAACATATAAGAAAATCTACTCCAAATCCAAGTGGTAACTACAGAAGCTGAAAAAGAAATAAATAAGACCACTGAAAGCCCCTGCATCATGAGGAGGTGGTTGACTACTGGAAGCCCCTGCATCATATGGTCTTTATAAGAACGATTAATCTCGTAAAGGAAGTATTAGGCTCTACAAGCAACAAAAAAATCAAGATCCAAAAAACAACATAAGAAATCTAGTACTTACCCAGCGGGCCTCCATTTATGCCAGCCAGGCAGTCCAGTCAGCTACCTCTTCCTAATGTCGGTTCTGCATGGCCACGTGCTCCTTCTGAGAAACAAACCGCTGAGCTCAATGCCATAGGTCAACTACCTCTTGGCCCACGGCTACACCTCCTACTACCACATCCAAAGAAGTAAAGGCCCCAACAAATCTCACACTAAAGTGGGTTGTGTAGTTGACGTCTGGTGAAAGTAGAAAGGCAGCACCCGAATGAGGCACCAAGAGCGGTATGTCAACTGCCTCATAAGGAATCCCATACATATATATAAGGGGATCTCCAGTGGCACAAAAATCTTGATAACACTGGCATCAGTGTCTCTCTCCCAGATATAACTCCCAAGACTTAACACCGACCAATGAGACCCTCGACAAAGACAAAGGAACAAGGTACCTCACAGTCTCATAATACAAGAAGTCTATAAATGGCCTCTTTGTCATGTCCTCGGACAAGAAGAGCTCTAGGTTCATCTTGAGTGAGATAAAATTAGAAACCTCCAACCGATGCACTACCTGAGTATGGGCCCACCTCAAGGACCTGGGGTAAGCATCATTCATCTCCCCTTGTGGCTGACATACGAGCAGATACTCATAGCTCCACCAAACCAAGAAAAGCTAGAAGCTGAACTGCCCCAACGTGCAGAAGTCCTCACACGCATCCCTCGAAAAAAGCAATCAAAGGTGAAAGACCCCTAATCCAAGCCATGTGGAACATCCAAATCCACCACCAAGCTCACTAAGCTAAGAGGGACCCTCAACTAGTTATTGTGGCAAAAGCAGCTAAAAACCACATACAGCACTAGTCGAAGGCCTCATGATATTCCTACACCCAAGAGGAGGCTCAACAAAAAAAGTCATCGAGCTCTGACAAAGAAGTGCTACAGGAAATGATGTACTCTCAAAGGCTAGCAAGTCCAAGAGAATGCAAGCCTCCACTACAATAATCGGCCATAAAGTGATCTTACGACCTATAAAGTCCTGTGATGATCGCCCAGTTCAGTAAAGTCGAGCCATGCTCAAAACTGATAAAATAAAAGGTCCCCTTCTCCCCAAACCATCTCTCCACCATGGCGCTAACAAACCTGCAGTCCAGGCGATCTATCGGCAGTGTCCTAAATGATCCAAAGCCTATGTTCGCAAGACACTCCTGATAAGACAGGGCCAACCTCTGCATGGCTAACAAAGCAGTATGGATCGCCCCATGGAAAGCAGTGTGGACACTAGGAGGCATCAAGTGACGACGCGAGTGGACGCTGGGATGGTAGGCCAAGTCTCAAAGTGGAGGAATATTGGGAATATTAAGGTCGCCTAAATCAGATTTAGTGCTCCTGGTCCAAACACTCGCCCTCGCATATCTTGTCACGGGGTCCTCGGGGCCTTGAACATCCTTGTCTGACTCTAGTTCAATGGGAGGCACACTCTCCATTTGACTACTGTTGGAAGTCACCCTTAGTGCAGGTGGAGTTACCATGACTAGCCTCCTTGGCATCCTGATCTGTGTGAGCCCCTTTCCCGAGTCAGTGCCTCTTCTGGGACCAATCATCTCCAACATCAGCTATCCTAAGATCAAAATTTAACAAAAGAAAAAGAAAAGTATTAATAAGTAAGCATATATAAAAAGAGAAGAAAAGAAAAAAAGAGCAAGAGAGAAAAATATACAAGAGAATGCGTTAAAAAAAAAAAGGAAGGAGATGAAGAAAGAAAAGAAAGTAAGAAAAAAGGGGGGAAAAGAAGGTTCAAAACTAGCTTCCGGTCATATCGTTCCCATTCCTAAAACATTTTCAAAAAGAACCCTGAAAGATTCTAAATCCAATTCAAGGATTTCTAACTTTTTCTCTCAAAAAGTTCGCTCATATCAAATCAATCAGTTTTAAAAACTTTTTCCTTCAAAAAGTTCATTCAAATCCAATTCAAGGTTTTTTTTAACTTTTTTCCTTAAAAAGTTCACTCAAGTCAAATCAATCGGTTTTAAAACTATTTCTTTCAAAAATTTCATTCAAATCCATTCAAATAAAATCAATCAATTTTAAGACTTTTTCCTTCAAAAAGTTTCATTCAAATCTAATTCAAGGTTTTCTAACTTTTTCCCTCAAAAAGTTCACTCAGATCAAGTCAATCGGTTTTAAGACTTTTTCCTTCAAAAAGTTCATTCAAATCCAATTCCAAGTTTTCTAAACTTTATCCTTCAAAAAGTTTCACATTCGGGTTTTCATAGCTTTTATCTTCAAAAGTTTCAATTCAAGTTTTTCTAAACTTTTATTCTTCAAAATGTTCCAATTCAAGGTTTCCTAAACTTTTGCCTTCAAAAAGTTTCAACTCTTCGGTTTTCTAAAGCTTTTTCCTTTAAAAAGTTCAAGTTCTAATCAAATTCTTGATTTCTCAAACTTTATCCTTCAAAAGCCCCATTCCAAAAATTTTAAAGCCCCAAAAGGAGGGGCCCGGTTCCAAACATACCTCCGTTTCTACGCTTAAAACATGCGTAAACACCGAAACAACACTCCCAAAAACCGTCTCAACATTTTCAAAATCATTCCCTTTCTTTTCAATGAAACTAAACATTTTCAAAAACCAAAACAGCCCCCACTCATCACCTCGTAACTCTCGAGTGCTTCGAGGATCCCGTTAAAGGTTTTCAAACCCCAAAGTCTCCACATCGCGTATTCCAAGTTTTTCTAAAAATACGATGGAATCCTGCTTAAAAGCGTCCCAAGCCTCACAAACAACATGCCACTAAGCCATCTACGACATCACAAACACCCAATAAACACCAACCAGAAGCGGTTCCATCCATCACAATTCACAAGCCCCAAATAAGTACAAATAAACCACTTAACTTTCACATTTTTCAAATTTTTAAAGGCTTCCCCAACTTCCTAAAATCTCCAAAAATTCAAGAACCCACCAAATAGGGTTATACAAATTTTTAAAAATATTCCACAATTTTTCTAACCACAAACCTATTAACCTAAAGGGTTGATCTTCATAAGTGATTTTGATGATAACAAAACTTTGCAATTGTGGCCTAATGATTTTAACTAAGTGTGCAAACAAGATGTTCTAATTATAACAAGAATTGAGCTAAATTTATTTTAAAGAGATTGAAGGTCTTGAATAGACCGCAAGAAGTTTTGAAAGGAAGCATTGTCAACAATATGTGATATTGCTGACACCTTGAAACTCTTATGCAAAGAAATTGTTGAAGACAGTGAGGATATTGTCAACACCATTGCTAACACCTGGTTGAAGATTCAATAAAGCAGTTGTCAAAGTCGCGACAACCCTTGTTCCTCATGTTTTTAACTATCTATTAATATTGGTCAAACACCATGCATCTGTTGTTGAAAAGTCCACAAGTCTCAAAGGAAGCACAAAGCTAGATCTTTTGTGGTGGCTGGCATCCTTGATGAAGAATATATTGAAGAAGAGTGTGTCAAGGTATGGTTGACACTATACAGCATTGCTAGCACTTGAAATGTAGCCTAACTAAAAAAGGAAAAATTGAAGTGTCAAGCTAAAATTGTCGACACCCTATGAGATGGTTGACAATCTAAAGCCTATGAACTTTCAAAGGAGACAGTCTCTGAAGATGATAGACAACGTATTGTCTTGATGACATCATCAAAGACTAATTTATAGAATGACTCAAAGATGGTCAACAATATACAAGATTGCTGACACCTTCAGTAGGCAGATAGAGAAACAAGGAATTAAGATGGTCGACACCAATAAAGCTGATTACTGACAATCTCGGCTCCAACTGTCGAATTTTTAAATGTTTTGACTTGGCTACCTACACATTTAATGCACTCCCACCCTCTCAAACAGCTGGATTTTGTGAGGAAGTATATATAGAAGACTTCAATAACAATTATGGAGAGGTGATAAGAATCATAAGGCACAAAAGGCCAAGATTTGATTATTCCACATCTACTATGTTTTTTTTTTATCTGTCCAAACCGAGGATTCTAAGCTTTAACTTGCATTTACTTCACTTGAAGAGTGATATCCTTGTATTCTTTCCTTATTAATACTTGTAAAAGGTTATGTATACCTTTGATGAGAGAGTGTAGCTTAAGAGCACACTTGTAAGTTAGAGAAACCTTGCATCGAACTTCTCGATTGGTGAGAGTTTAGTGTAAACGCTTGTGTAAGAGTGAGCTGGGCACTTGGAGCAAAACCAGTAGCTATGTAAGGGAATTTTACATAGTGAAATAGCTTCAAGAGGATCGAGGAAGAGAGGACGTAGGCAAGGGTTAGGCCGAACCTTTGTAAAAATTCCGGTGTCTCCATCTCTTGTTGTGTATGATATCATTGTCAACCACCTGCATCTTTAACCATGCGCACTGCATTACAGTCTTTTTTATTAAAAATTTGTGATTGCTAACTATCTGAGTTGTTCACGTTTTTGATTATTTAAATCTGATCATCTATATCTTTGTTTGTCAAGAATCTGATTGCATCGAGTGTTCATCTCACAGTTCCATTAAATTGTGATTATTATATGGTATTATTGCTTGCTATTAATTTTTGTAAACCTAATTCACCGCCCTCTTAAGTTGGTATTTGTACTAGCAATTAGATCAGAGCCTGGTGCTTGCAATTAGGCGTTACATTCAAGCACCAGGCATTACATTCTAGAGTAATATCCATAGCCAACACTATAGGAACCTCACTTACTGAAGGGCATTCCACCAACAGACCATCTATATTCAATGGGACCAACTATAACTACTAAAAAAATAGAATGAAAATCTATATTCAGTCAGTAGATTATGAACTATGGAGAATTATTGTAAGTGGACCTAAGATCCCTACTAAGACCATAGAAAAAATTATTATGGTTAAACCTGAAGATTAATGGAATGAATCTGATTTAAAACTTCTGCAATTGAATGCCAAAGCTATGAATTTGTTATACTATGCTCTAGACCCAAATGAGTTTAATAGAATATTTACATGTGATTCTGCTAAGAAAATATAGGATAAATTAGAAGTCACTCATAAAGGTACTAATCAAGTAAAGGAATCTAAAATCAACATACGTATGCATAATTATGAGTTGTTTAGAATGAAACCTGAGGAGTCCATTACAGAAATGTTTACAAGATTTACGAATATTATAAACGGACTAAAATCTCTTAGCAAGGTTTACTCTAATACTGAATAGGTAAGAAAGGTACTTAGGTCTCTACCAAGAGTTTGGGAAGCTAAAGTGATAACAATCCAGGAAGAAAAGAACTTAAACACTCTACCCCTGGAATAACTGTTAGGATCACTCATGGCTTATGAGCTAACTTAAAAGCAAAACAGGTATGATGATAATGAGAAGAAGAAAAGAACCATTGCCTTCAAATCCACAACTGATGGTAATTATGACAGTGATGAAGAGAAGGATGAAGAATTAACACTCATCACTAGAAAATTCAAGAGGTTCATAAGAAATAAATGGAAGAAAGGAAGAAAGCCAAAACTCAAAGGAGAATCAGGCATATCAAATTCAGCCATTATCTGTTTTGAGTGTAAGAAACCTAGACACATCAAAGCAGAGTGTCCACAGTTAAAGAAAAGAAAGAAAATAGGCAAAGAGGCTGCAGCAATGGTTGCAACACTGAGTGGAAGTGAATAATCCAGCTCAAATGATGACACTAACACTAAAGAAGTGGCTAACCTTTGTCTGACAGCTCATGAAGAGGAAGGAAAAGAGGTAATCACTTATGACTTTACCTTTGATGAATTGCAAGAAGCTTTTGAAGATCTATTATCTAAATTCAGAAAATCAGAAGCTAAAAACAGTCTTTTAAAAAAAATTATTTCTACTTTAACCAAAGAAAATGAGACCCTAATTTTTTAAAATGATTCTTTGAAAAAGGAAAACAATTCTTTAAAAGATAAGGTCAAGGATTTGAATAAGCCACTTGAAAATTTTGTAAAAGGAAGGGAAAACCTTGACTTTTTACTAGGCAACCAAGATGTACTTTTGACAAAGGAGGAGTTGGTTACAATCCTTTTGTAAAGAAAAAAATATTATAAGAACTTCTTTACTCCACCTAATGTATCTAAAGTCAGATGCTATTTTTGTCAAAAAAATAGTCACTATGATAATCAATGCTAGTTAAGAAATGCTCCTAGTGAAAATGTTAAAAAGAAGTGGATTCCAAAGGAACACATTGCCGACACTAACCCTCTAGGACCTAACCTGAAGTCGGTACCAAAAATCAAACCTTGAAATATCCATTCTATAGGTTTGCCTCCAATCCAAAGACAAAAAGGGATTACTAGTATCTGTATAGTGGGTGTTCAAGGCACATGACTAGAGATGAAAATAAGTTCTCATCCCTCTCACCCATAGATGAGGGTGTTTGGACCACCCAGAACACATAGTCTTGGTGAAAAACAGTGTGCACTTGTTATTATAGATGACTACTCTCAATTTACATTGAGTTATTTCATTGCTCACAAAGATGAAACCATAATTGCTTTTATTAAATTCTGTAAAAAAAAAAAAAAAAGTACAAAACGAAAAAGGTTTTACTATTTCTACAATTAGAACTGATCATGAAGCAAAATGGTGAGAAAAAAAAAAAGAATTTGGAGGAAATGGCAAGGACTGTGCTTTGTGAAAATGGTTTACCAAAATATTTGTGAGCTGAGACAGTAAACACAGCTTGTTATGTTTTCAATAGAATTATGGTTATAAGACATTTGAAAAAGACTCCATGTGAGCTTTGGAAAAGAAGGAAACTAAACATTTTCTATTTTCATGTTTTTAGTTGCAAATATTTTGTTTTGAATAATAACAAGGATAATTTGGGCAAGTTTGATGCTAAATCAGATGAGGGTGTGTTTCTTGGTTATTACATGCATAGTAAGACTTATAGAATTTTTAACAAAAGAACTAACTGTTGAAGAGACTATTCATGTTAAATTTGATGAATCTAACACTTTTCAAGCAAGAGTATAAATAATGATACAGAAGGAGCAGAACAAGAAATAAGCAAGTTGAACATATGCTCAACACATACTTAGGTGTCACAAATTGAGGACGGGGAAGCAGAAAATAAGCTTGCACCAACTGTCACTCAACAGTAAATTGAAGTAAATGAAGGTCTTCCCAAAGAATGAAAATTTATGTAAAATCATCCACCAGAACAAATACTTGGCAGTCCTTAACAGGGAGTTAGAACTAGATCTTCACTCAGAAATTTATGTGCTCACTATGCATTCCTGTCACAAATGGAGCTAAAGACATTCCAAGAAGCTGAAGGTCATGAATTCTGGATCAATGCAATGCAAAAAGAACTGAATCAATTTGAAAGAAGCAAAGTTTGGAATCTTGTTCCCAGACCTGAAGGACATCCAGTCATTGGTACAAAATGGGTATTCAAAAATTAGATGGATGAATTAGGTATTGTGATAAAAAAAAACAAGCCAGGTCAGTGGCTCAGAGCTATAGTCAAGAGGAAGGCATTGATTATGATGAAACTTTTGCTTCTATTGCTAGAATAGAAGCAATTAGGATGTTACTTGCCATTATATGTTTTAGGAACTTCAAATTATATCAAATAGATGTTAAAAATGCTTTTCTAAATGGCTTTATAAATGAAGAATTTATGTTGAACAACCACTAAGTCTTGAAAATGAAAAATATTCAAATCATGTTTTCAAATTAACCAAATCTTTGTATTGTCTAAAATAGGTAACTAGGGCCTGGTATAAGAGACTTAGTAAATTTTTGTTGGAAAATGGTTACTTTAGAGGAAAAGTGTATACAACTCTTTTCATAAAAAATGGACATCTTGATATGCTGATTGTATAAATATATGTTGATGATATTATTTTTGGTTTTACTAATAAAAATTTGTGTAAAGAGTTTGCTAAGTGTATGCAATAAGAGTTTGAAATGAGTATGATGAGAGAATTTACATTCTTCCATGGTATTCAAATTAAAATATTGTCGCGCCTAGATTTTTTGCACTCGAGGAATACACACACAAGCGAAAAAAAATACTGTACTCTCTTCTTAAAACTCACCTTCCTAGAAGAATGAGTGCGATTATGTTTGAATTGAAAATAGATTTGAATGAAGGGCTTTTGAAAAAAGTTTGGAGTAGCCACCTAACTTGATTAAGGCGAGTTAGGTAACCAAAAAACTAAGCATAATCCAAAAACTACACTTATAATTTTGGAAAACTATTTTGAAAATACCTCCTCAAGAGAGGATTTTTAAGAAAACAGGTTGTTTGGCAACATTTGAAAAACATTTAGCCCTTTTTTGAAAAATAACTCTGTTTTGGTCTATGAAAACAGTGATTCTAGGTTCGGAGATTGGTTACATGTCGGGAAGACACACTAAGCCATTACTCAACCCTGCCCTTGCGGTACCTACATATCTATTTACCCTAGATTCACCTATGAGAGTCTTCAACTAACTAATGTTCAATCCTATCCACTTTGAAAAAGAAATGTTTAAAAAGAAATTTAACATGATGCGTGATATGCAAGTGCAAGAAAAGAGAATTGAAAAATAGATTTGGAAAGAAATTGATTTGATTTGAAAAGGAAGAGATAGAAGTTTGAATTTGGAAAGAAGGTTTTGGAAATTAAAAATAAAGATTTGGAAATAGAAATTTGGAATTGGAAGTTTGAAAATAGATTGGAGATTTGGAAAGATTTTGTGGAAATAGAAACTTGAAAAATGTTGTGGAATTGGAAATTTGAGACTTGAAAAAGGTTGTGACCGCACCCATGAGGGTTGCCTAGGTATCCTTTTGGAGGAATCAGTTCAGTCGTAGTTCGGACAAGAGTCCGATTGAAAATAGAAGAGTTGATTTAGAAAATAGTTGAAGTTGGAATTTGGATTTGACTTGAACTTAGAATAGAAGATTGAAGATTGGAATTTAGAATTTTGGAATTGAAAAGGTTGGATTTTGATTTGGAAAGATAGAACTTGGAATAAAGATTTGGACTTGTTTTGGAAAGATTGAGGTTTAGGAAACCTAGACTTAAGAAAGATGAGACTTAGGAAAGACTTGAGATTTAGAAAGATTTGACTCGAATGTTGGATTAGAAAAGTTTCAAAATAGGAAAGTTTCATTTTAGGAAAGTTTCAAATTAGAAAAATTTAGGAAAATTTTAAAATTAGGAAAGTTTTCAATTTAGGAAAGTGTTTGAATTAGGGAAGTTTCAACTTAGGAAAGTTTTGAATTAAGAAGGGTTCATTCTAAGAAAGGTTTCGAAATAGGAAAGGTTTTGAAAATAAGGAAGTTTGGAAAATAAGAAAGTTTTGAGTTTAGAAAGTTTTAGACTTGGAAAGATTTGAAGTTTTAGGAAAGTTTAGAATTCAGAAAGTTTCAACTTAAGAAAGTTTCGAATTTAGAAAGTTTTGATTTTGGAAAGATTTGAAATTTAGGAAGTCTTAGAATTTTAGAAAGATTTAAATTTAAGAAAGTTTAGAGTTTTGGAAAGATTTGAACTTAAGAAAGATTTGAAAATTTGGATTTGGAAAGGTATGGAATTTAGAAAAGTTTTGACTTAAGAAAGATTTGGGAAGTTTAGAAGAATTTAACTTAAGAAAGTTTTTTAATTTAGAAAACGTTGAATTTGGAAAGATTTGAAATTTAAAAAGTTTAAGATTTAAAAAGTTTTAGAGTTTTAAAAGATCTTGAGATTAGGAAAGGTTTGAATTTAGGAAAGATTGGAAAACCTAGATATGGAAAGTTAGGATTTGGAAAAGGGGTAGAGTTAGGAAAGGGTTGAAGTAGGAAAGATGTGGAAGCTTAATGTTTAAGGAAAGATTTGAAAGTTTTAGGTAACTTATGGTTTAGAAAGGTAGGAAATTAGGAGAGAGTTGAATTAGGAAAGATTTAGACTAGAAAGGGTTAGGATTCCTATTTCCTAAAACAAAGAATTGGATTTTGTTTATAAAAGAGAAGGTTTGATTTTGTTTCCAAAAATGGATGATTGGATCTAGTTTCCTAAACGGGGAGGTTGGATTTGGTTTCTAAAAGGGAAGATTAGATTTGACAAGGATTTGAAAAAGGAAGTTTTAGAAACCCTGGATTTGGAAGTGTATAGTTTTGACGTAGAAAATACGTTTTGGAAATTTATGATTTTGATGTAGAAAGGGAGGTTTTGGAAACCTAGGTTTGGAAAAAGGTTGAAAAGCACGTTTTTGGAAAGACAATTAGGGTTCCCTAATTGTGGGTTCTAGGATTTGACTTGGGATCTAAGGAAAGAGTTTTTTAGAAAGTGCATTTTTGAAAACGAAGATTTTGGAGGAAGATTCTAAAGAGGAGTTTCTAGAATGAAGATTTTGGAGAGAGAGTTTTTGGAAAGAAATCCAAGTGGGAAGTTTTTAGAAAGTGAATTCGAAAAGAGTTTTAGGAAGAAAATTTTTGGAAAGTAAAACTTTTGAGAGAGTTTTGAAAACAAGATTTTGGAAGAAGCTTTTAGGAAAGAGTTTTTAGGAAACTGAATTTTGAGGAGAGTATTTTCTAAAAAGGAAACCTATGGAGTGTTTTTAGGAAAGGGATTTTGAGGAGAGTGTTTTGGAAAGGAGTTTAAAAAGAGAAGTTTTGAAAAATAGATTTTTGGAGGGAGTTTTCGAAAACAACTTTGGAAAGAAGAGTTTTTAGAAATCATATCGAAAAAGAGGGTTTTAGAAAGAGAGACTTTTGAAAGGAGAGTTTTTTGAAAAGTATAAAATGACTCACTTTCCTAAAGCGATTCTAACCATAAGAAGGTTAGAACCACTTTAAGAAAGTGGTTTTGAAAACAACAAGATTTGAAAATATGGACCATAAAAGTCTCCTAAAACAACCCAAGCCATGGAAAGGCTATAATCACCCTAGGATTGTGATTTTGAAAACAAGTTTTGAAAAAGGAGATTTTGACGCAATTTTAAAAACAAGTTTAATGCAAGCTTTGAAAACGAGTTTGAAAACGATTTTTGGAAGAAGCAAGATCATGATATGCACAATGCGAATTTGGGGTCGTGAACATACAAGGTTAAGGCTTTACCACATAATCAAGGGGGCCGAACCCACATGGTCTCCGGTTAGACTACAAGAAAGCCCCCGACACGGTGACCCTCCAATAGTCTAATCCTACACATGGACCAGAAATTCCCTTGTTTCAAGCATGTAAAGAAAGGGGGGAAAGAGATGGGGGATTAAAATAGAGAAAACCTAAGTGGATTAGGAGAGGGAAGAGAGGGGGGGAAGTGTAGAAACTTAAAGAGAAAGTCTACCGTATATCTTGTTTATTTCGCTTAGCTTTGCACGCCTTGCTCTTCTTGCTTTTTCTTCGATCTTCACTTCAGTCTTCGAGAGCTTTGAGTTGTAGCAATCCAAGTCTTCAATGGAGGGTTGGAGGCTAGTGTATAAGTGTATAGGGGTGTGTATGAGTGTATAGAAAGTGTATAGGAGGCTAGGGTTTGTGTATGGTGGCTAGGGTTTGGAAAACCTAGAGAAGTTAGGGTTTAGGGTGTGTACAAGCTCTGTATATCGAATATTAGGGTTTTTAGACTGAGTTTGCAGACCCCTTTCACGCTGGAGAAGGCTCTGTATTTATAAACAAAGGAATGACCTAGTGCCTGTTGCAGTGGCGCCAAGCCAAAAATGCTTTTGGCGCCACTAGGAGTGGTGTCAGGCCAAATATTGGCTTGACGCTACTAGTAGTGGCGCCAGCCAGTTAGGAAAGTTTTAAGGTCGGCAAGTAACGTATCTTTGACAAATTTGGGCGCCTGTACTAGTGACTACCATGCAATTTCTTGCCTGGCTTCACTAGGAGTGACTCTAGAAAGTCTGGGAAGGATTTAAGGGACCGGGATTGGTCCACAAGGCTAGGAAAAGGGAAGGAACACTTAGAACAGTGTTTCGGAGATATTTGACTTGAAAAATGAAGATAAGATGTGCTGGAAGGATTGCCCGGGCCATTATAGGCAAAACAGTCAATCGGGCCAGAAGCTGCCGAGATAGACTCGGAACGTCCCAAAAAAAGACTCAACATTTGGAAACATTATTCAGAATGTTCCCAAAGGCTTGCCAATTTGATACCCAGAGCCGATGTGGTTGGAAAAGGAGAACGGCCCACTAAGGGCAAAATGGTCATTTTACACCAGGTTTGCTGGAATGACTCGGAATGATCCAGAAAGGTAAAAAAATCTTGAGAATACTGTAGGAAGCATTCTTGGGAGGTTACCAGTTTGATACCTAGGGCCGGTATGGTTCCCGGGGCATTCGAATGCCTAGGGGCAAAATGGTCATCTTGACTGAAAAGTCTTGGAATTGGCCCGAAACTAACTAGAAGGCACCTAATCATGCCGGATTGCCTTTAAGACAATCTTGGAAGGGTGGACTTACCATTCTGAGTACTTAGGCGTGTTCTCGAGAAACATGCCAGAAAATGGCCCTAGGGGCAGTTTGGTCATTTTTCACTAAAGTGGGCTAGCAAGCACTGGTGTTGACCTAGGTTTTGAGTGTTTCCGTCACTCTGACGGTGGTCACGTGATACAGGAGTTTGTTGGCAATTCCCTATATCGACCTGTTTGCAAGCATTTCTGCTACTCTAACGATTGCAATGTTTGCAAGTATTTCCGCTACTCTAACGGTTCGCGATCATTCCCGAGACGGCCTGATCTCGGGAAGCTGCTAAAGGAATTTAGCACCTGAGAATCAACTTTCTCGAAAGGCATGCCTAAACGGACATTTCTGCATTGGCGGGCTAGTAGGCGCCAAGGTGGACCATTTTACCATCTAGAGGACTTGGGGTCTCGTCCCGGTCGACAAGTTGTTAAATTTTTTTGATGGCCTATTTCTTCTCTACATATTGTCAGAGAGGTGTCTTCATTGGGATCATACACAAAAAGTGTCTCGCTAATTTCCTTTGCTTCTTCCTCTTCTTCTTCAGGAAAGGATTCCTTCCACAAGTAATTCTTCAGTATCACCTTATTTGTTCCATGAAACTTCTAGAAAAGAGGAAGAAGAAAAGGAAATTGATATTAAGATGACTGAAGATAGAGGAACAGACAAAGGAATTGCAGAAGAAGTAGCTGAGGAACAGGATGGGAATGAAGGGACTGAGGAGGAAGTGCAGGGCATTGAAATAGAGAAAAGTTTAGCTCCTGCCACTGATCAAATTGAGCAAACACCCACCTTCACTCCCAAAACAAGAATCAAAACCTTAGCCAAAAAGAAAACTCCCACTCCCAATCCGGAAAGGGTGGTTCCAACACTGCTGATAAACCTATTAAACTTTGAACCAATCCTTTCTATCCTCTGCATCTTAGTTGTTGCTTTTATGGCTCTTTCATGACTCTATTGTTATGATTCTATTTGTTATGTGTTTGCTATTTTGTTGCTATCTTAATGTCTTTGTGACTCTGATTCTGTTGATGTTTTAGTTTAACTGGTTATGGACCAGTTTGTAAGGATGGTTAATTTTCAGTAATGAATGTTATGTTTGTCTGCAATTACAATTTTCATATCTGATGGGTGCATGAATGACTTGAGTTATCTAATTGCTACACTTCAAATAATTTCAATCTCCTTTTCATTTTTTTGCAATTGTACCTGTGTTCAATTTTTTAAACTTTCTTTCTGATAATTGATAAAAAAGGGGAGACATCTCTGAAATGATCTAAATACTAAAGTAAGGGGGAACATACAATCAAGGTGAGTTTTTCACAACTTTTTGTTTCATAGTTTTGTCATCATTAAAAGGGAGAGATTATTGACCTAAAGTGTTGATTTTCATAAGTGATTTTGATGATAAACAAACCCTGCGATTGTGGCCTAATGATTTTAACTAAGTGTGCGGACATGATATTTCTACTTATAACAAGAACTAAGCTAAATTTATTTTGAATAAATTGAAATTCTTGAATAGACCTCAAGAAGTTTTGAAAGGAAGCATTGTCAACAATTGTCAAAGACAGTGAGGATATTTTCAACACCATTGTTGACACTTGGTTAAAGATTCAAAGAAGCAGCTGTCAAAGTAACAAAAACTCCCATGACCAACATGTTTTATAAATAAGACCCTCATTCCTCATGTTCTCAACTATCCATTAATATTGGTCAAACACCATACATCTGTGGTTGATAAGTCCCTAGGTCTCAAAGGAAGCACAAAGCTAGATCTCTTATGATGGTTGGCATCCTTGACGAATAATATATTGAAGAAGAGTGTGTCAAGGTATGGCTGACACTATATAACATTGCTAGCACTTGAAAGGTAGCCTGACTAAAAACGACAAAATTAAAGTGTCAAGGAAAAATTGTCAACACCCTATGAGATGATCGATAATCTGAACCTTATGAACTTTCACAAGAGACAGTTTCTAAAGATCGTCAACAATACCCAAAGCTGCAATAGCAAATTCTCAATTCTTGCAAAAACTATTTTTACATAATCATGCACATTCATCAAAACGCGAAAAAAATCCCATAAACATGTTTAAAACAATTCAAAATATTGATTTGGACTATTCATTTGCATCAATCGGACATCTACGCGAAGAAATTAACACAAAACAAAAAAAACTCCCTTTTTAGAGTTCTCCAGCAAAATCTTGTTCTTCGGCGACGATAAAGTGATGGTGAACTTTTTCGGCGACTCTCTGGCATCTCTAAAGCCTCACCAAATGATGTCCAAGCAAAATCCCATGAAAATTTATAGAGAGAAATCTCAAAAATCGTCCAAACCAGTGCAAGGAATTCTAAGAGTCACGGCTACTAGGGTTTTAAGACCCCAAATTGGGTTGGCGCCACTAGCAAAGGCCCCTGGGCATTTTTATGCCTGGCGACAAGGCCAAATTCTAGCCCGCTTGCCTTTTTTCCCCACGAAGACTAGATTTAAATGCTTCCGAACCTCAAAATTTCAAAATTCAATCTCCAGCTCTTAGAATTCATCGAATTCGGTCCATACAATCACCTCGAAGCCAACATAAGACCCGTACTCTATCATTTTCTGTCTTTAACAAGCAAAGACAAAAAAAAAAGGGGCATCTGTAAGCACTCCATTTTTGTCCGCTCGGCAAACTCTAACCCAATTGCACTCACTTTTAAATACCACAACACATTCAAACCCAAATCGACCTTCCAAACTCCAGTCCAATCAACCAGTCGCTTCCTAGGCCTGTTGTAAGCACCCCATTTTTTATCGCTCAACAGTCTACAATCCGTCCAGACTTGATTTCAAGTCTATATGGACATATTCTAGAATTCTAGTCCTAATCTAGTTTACCCATTGCTTTCCGGGCCCACCAGACCCGATAGAGGCAAAGTGACCAAAATACCCTTGTAGGCATTGTTCGGTCCGATCCCGTAGGCACATCTTTCCGAAAATGGTAAGTCCCCTTTTCATATTCCCATAGGTGCGTATTTCCGAAGACGATAAGTCCCCTTTCCAAATCTAATAGGCACGTCTTTCCGAAGATGGTAAGTCCCCTTTTCCAATTCCAATTCCAATCCCCCTCTCGAGAAAGCTAATTTCTCGAGATGGTAAGTTTATCCAATTCGACATGTTTTTCGGAGAAGGTTTCTTCAGAACTGTAAGTCCCTTTAAACTTTTCGACCGGGACGAGACCGCAAGTCCCTGAGATGGTAGAACGGTCCATCTTTGGCGCCTGTTAGTCCGCTAACGCAGAAATGTCTTTGGCACGTCTTCCGAAAAAGTTGACTTCTCAGGCACTAAGTCCCTTTAGCAGCTTTCTGAGATCAAGCAATCTCGGGAATGATCGCGAACCGTCAGAGTAGCGGAAGTACTCGTAAACATCGTAACCGTCAGAGTAGTGGAAATACTCGCAACTAGGTCAATATAGGGAATTGCCAACAAACTCCTGTCTCATAAGACCGCCGTCAGAGTGGCAAAAACACTCAAAACCCAGGTCAACACCGATGCCTGCTAGCCCACTTCGGGGAAAAATAACCAAACTGCCCCTAGGGCCATTTTTCGGTACGTTTCTCGAGATAATACCTAAGTCTTCAAAACGGTAATTTCACCCATCGAAGATTTTCTTAGAGACGATCCGGTATGATTAGATGCTTTCTAGTCAGTTTCAAGCCAATTTCGAGGCTTTTCGGTCAAGATAACCATTTAGCCCCTAGGCATCCGAATGCCCTAGGGACCACACCAGCTCTAGGTATCAAACTGGTAGCCTCCCGAGAATGCTTTTTATAGTATTCCCGACCTTCCTTTATCTTTTCAGATCATTCCGAGTCAGTTTTGGTAAACCCGGTGCAAAATAATCGTTTTGCCCCTAGTGGGTCAGTCGCCTTTTTTTAGCCACACCAGCTCTAAATATCAAACCGATAATCTCGTGGGACATTCTAAATAATATTTCCAAGCCTCGAGTCTTCTTTCGGGACATTCCAAGTCCATCCCAGTAGTTTTCTGATCCAATTGACCGTTTTTGCCCCTAATGGCTCGGTCAACCCTTTCGACAAATTTTGTCATCCTTTTTCAAGTCTATTACCCCCGGGACCCTATTCTAAGGGTTCCTGCCCTTTTTTGGCCTTCCAGGCCATTTCCAGTCCCTTGAAACATTCCCGGACCTTCCAGAGTCACTCCTAGTGAAGCTAGGCTAAAAATTGCATGGTAGTCACTAGTACAGGCACCCAAATCTTCTCAAGATACATTGTTTGCCGATCTTAAAACTTTCTTAAGTAGCACCAGAAGGTTTTTTTGGCCTAGCGCCACTACAACAGGAGCTAGGTCATTCCCTTGTCTATAAATACAAAGCCTCCTTCAGCGTGAAAGAGGTCCGCAAACTCAATTTAAAAACCTTACTCTTCGATATATAGAGCTCGTAGCCTCCCAAAACCCTAGTTTCCTTTAGGTTTTTCAAACCCTAGCCTCCATACACAAACCCTAGCCTCCTCTACACTCATACACTCTCATATACTCATACAATAGCCTCAAACCCTCCATTGAAGACTTGGATTGCTGCAACTACGAAGTTTTGAAGATCGAAGACAAACTCTTGAAGATTGAAGTGAAAACCGAAGCAAGACAAGCAAAGCAAAGCACGTAAAGCTAAGTAAAATACGCAAAGCTAAGCAAAATAAAGAAGACACAAGGTAGGTTTCTTATTTACGTTTACGCATCTTCCCCCCTCCCTTCTCCCTCTGAACCCAATTGGGTTTTCTTCTATTTTAATTCTCCATCTTCTTCCCCCCTTTCTTTGCATGCTTGAAACAAGGGACTTCCCGGTCCATGTGTCGGATTAGGCTATTGGAAGGTCACCGTGTCGAGGGCTTTCTTTTAGTCAAACCGGAGACCACGTGGGTTCGGCCCCCTTGATTATATGGTAAAGCCTTAACCTTGTATGTTCACGACCCCAATTTGTATTTTGTATATCATTATCTTGCATTCCTTCAAAGTTTGTTTTAAACTTGTTTTCAAAAGCTTGCATCAAAACATCGTTTTCAAACTTGCATCAAAACCTTCTTTTTCAAAAATTGTTTTCAAAATCAGAATCCTAGGGTGATTCTATCCTTTTCATGGCTAGGGTTGCTTTAGGAAAGTGTTACATTTAAAGTGACCAATATGGTTCATATTTTCAAAATCCTTCTTATTTTCAAAACCACTATCTTAAAGTGGTTCTAATCTTCTTATGGTTAGAATCGCTTTAGGAAAGTGAGATATTTTATATACTTTCTAAAAAATCTTGTTTTCAAATCTTTCTTTCTAAAAATCCCTTTTTCAACATGCTTTCTAAAAACTCCCTCCAATCTTCTTTCCAAAATTATTTTCAAAAGCCCCCTCCAAAAATTGTTGTCAAAAACTCTTTTTCAACTCCTTTCCAAAACACTCTCTTCAAAATTCCTTTCCTAAAAACACTCCTTAGATTTCCTTCTTAGAAAACTCTCTCCCTAAATCTCTTTCCTAAAAACTCTTTCCAACAATTTCTTTCCAAAAATCCCATTCCAAAAACTGCTTTCAAATTCACTTTCTAAAAACTCCTCTCTAAAAGCTCCTTCCAAAATCTTCCTTCTAGAAACTCCTCTCTAGGATTTCCTTCTAAAAATCTCCCTTTAAAAAAAAAAATCACTTTCCAAAGTCTCTCTTCTTCAAGCCCAAGTCAAGTCCTAGAACCAACAATTAGGAAACCGTAATTTTCCTTCCCAAAAGCATGATTTCCAATCCCTTATTTTGGTCTCAAAACCTAGGTTTCCAAAACCTCTTGTTTTTTACATCAAAACTATATATATTTCCAAAACCTCTTTTCTACATCAAAACTATAGTCTTCCCAAAACTAGAATTTCCAAAACTCCATCCTTCCAAATTCATGTCAAATCCAATCTTCCCTTTAGGAAACCAAACCCAATCTTCCCATTTAGGAAACTAGATCCTATCCTCCGTTTTTGGAAATAAAATCAAAACATCTCTTTTTAGAAACAAAATCTAATTCCTTGTTTCAGGAAATAGGAATCTCAATCCTTCCTAGTCTAAACCTTTCCTAATCCACTCCTTCTTAATCTCATACCTTCCTAAACCATAAGTTTCCTAAACCTAAACTTTTAGATCTTTCCTTAAACTTTAAGTTTTTAAATCTTTCCTAATTCAACCATTTTCCTAGTTCCATCCCTTTCCCAAATCTTAACTCTCCAAATCTAAATTTTCAAATCTTTCTAAACTTCCAAACCTTCCTAAACTTCAAAACTTTTTAAATCTAAAACTTTCCAACTTTCAAATCTTTCCTAAATCAAAATTTTCCTGATTCGAAACTTTCCTAATTCGAAACTTTCCTAAAAGGAAACTTTCCTAAAACGAAACTTTTCTAATTCGAACCTTTCCTAATTTCAACTTTCCTAATCTTCCAAGTCCAACAATTGAGTCGAAGCTTTCTGAATCTCAAGTCCTTCCTAAAACCTTTCTTTCCTAAGTCTAGGTTTTCTAAAACCAAGCTTTCCAAAATCAAATCTTTTCAAATCTTCTAATCAAAATCTCTTTCTTTCAATCATACCTTCTATGTTCTATAAGACTCTTGTCCGAACTACGACTAACCTGATTCCTCTAAAAGGATTCGTAGGCAACCCTTATGGGTGCGGTCACAACTTCTTTCAAATCTCCAATTCCACAACCTTTTTCAAATTTTTGATTCCACAATCTTTTTCAAATTTCTATTTCCATAACTCTTTTCAAATCTCCAATTTTCCAATCTTCTTCAAGTTTCTAATTCTATGTTTTATTTCAAACTTCCAATTCCAAATTCCTATTTTCAAATCTCTATTTCCAATTTCTAAAACTTTCCAATTTCAAATCTATCTTTTCAAATTTCTTTTTTAAATCAAATCAATTTCTTTCCAAATCTATTTTTCAACTTTCTTTTCTTGCACTTGCATATCATGCATCATGTCTTTTAAAACATTCTTTTTCTAAAGTGGATAGGATTGGACATTTGTTAGTTGAAAACTCTCATAGGTGAATTTAGGATGAATAGACATGTAGGTATCGCAAGGGCGGTGCAGGGTGATGGCTTAGTACGTCTTCCCTACACGTAACCAACCTTCGAATCTAGATCACTGTTTTCAAAAGACCAAAATGGAGTTTATTTTCAAAAAAGGCTTAATTATTTTCTAAAGGTTGCCAAACAACCTGTTTTCCTAAAAACCCTTTCTTAAGGAAATATTTTTAAAATCATTTTCAAAAACCCTAAGTGTAGTCTTCGGATTATGCTTAGTTTTTAAGTGACCTATCTCACCTTAATCAAGTTAGGTGGCGACTCCAAATGTTTTCCAAAAGCCCTTTATTCAAATCTATTTTCAATTCAAACCTAGTCGCACTCATTCTTCTAAGAGGGTGAGTTCTAATGAGAGAGTACAATATTTTTCCCGCTTGTGTGTGTATTCCTCAAGTGCGAAAAATTTGGGCGCGACACTTGTTGGGCCCACTTAAAGCCAAATGACCAAAATACCCCTGAGGTATCATCCAATCCATCTTAAATTTGGCACGCACTTCTAGAGGATACCTAAGTTGTCATAATAATAAGTCCACCCCTTCCAAGATTGTCCCAGATAATCTGACATGTTCAGAATGCCATTCATACCAATTATGGACCCATTCCGATGGTTCCTGGTCAAAATGATCATTTTACCCCTGGGCATCCAGATTGCCCTCGTTAACCACACCAGCTCTAGGTATCAAATCGAAAAACCTTTAGGGGAACTATCCTGAGTATCCCCAACCTCCAAATACCCTTCCAGTCAATTTCAAACATGTTTCGATGTTTTTCAATTAAAATGACCATTTTACCCTTAGTGGGCCGATCATTTCTTTCAACCATGCCGGCCCTGGGTATCAAGCTTGTAATCCCTTGGTACATTCTTAATAGTGTTCCCAACCTTTGAATCCCATCTCGGTCAACTCCAAACTAATTTTGATATTTTTTGGTTTAAATAACCATTTTGCCCCTGGTGGACTAGTCGTCCTTTTCAACCATACCGGCTCTGGGTATCAAATTGGTAAACCCCCGGGGGCACTCCCACGAGTATTCCCAATCTCTAAGTGCCATCCTGGTCCATTTTGGTATTTTCCTAGTGGATGGGCCATCTTTTCTACCATTCTAGCTCTAGGTATCAAACCGACAACTCTAGAGGCGCTCCTAGGTACCCTTATCTCTTTTCCAGCTGGGCCCCATAGTCCGACAGCTTTCCAAATCAAAGCAAAGCCACATACAGTGGGCCAGGCCAAAAGATGACTTGGAGCCACTAGAAGTGGCACCTAAATCATTGCCTTGCAGCCCAAGGCGAATCAAATTTTCAGGATCATTGCCATGCCAAGCTGCTACCACTAGTAATGGCACCAGGTCAAAAATTGGCTAGGCGCCACTACTAGTGGCACCACCTCCTCTAAAAATTGGCTTATAAATACATACCACCCTCCATCGTATTCGAGGTCTGAAAAATCGCAAAGAAATGTTGCCTCTCTCAAGACAACCCCCAAAAATCTCCCAGAACCCTAATTTCTTCAAGGTTCCTTAGCCTTCAAGCCTCTCAAGTCTTCTTCAAGATCAAGCCAAGCCTCCATTGAAGGTTGAAGACAAGGTAGGATTTCTATTTTACTTTTATGCTCTCTCACTCCTTCTCTTCTCCCTCCTAGTCCACTTAGACTATTCACTCTTTTAATCCCCATCTTCAACCCTCCTCTTCTTACATGCTTGAAATAAAAGAACCTTAGGTCCATGCCTAGGGGAAGCTTTGGGGAGATCACCATATCGGGAGTCTTTCTTTAACCTAACTAATCACGGTATTGTCGTAAGGCCCCTTGTAATATGGTGAAACCTTCAACCTTGTATATTCACGACCCCTATGCATAATATTTTTCATGTTCAAGCATTGTTCTCATTTTCAAACTCACAACCCTAGGGTAATTTTAACCTCCTCATAGTTTGGGTTTCCCTAAGAAAGTGACATATTCAAAGTGGCCACTAAGGTCCATATTAGGATTTCAAAACTCTAGCTTGTTCTTCAAAATCATAACCTTAGAGTGATTCTAGCCTTTTTCAGGGTTAAGATTGCATTAGGAAAGTGGTATATTCAAAGAGGCTTCCAAAGGCACATTAGTGTTTTAAACCTTAAAACATCTCTTTCAAAATTTAGTTTTCAAACTTCTTTAAATTCCATGTTCAAAGGCTTTTTTCCAAAATTGGTCCAAGAGTTGTCTTCTTGAAGCCGTAGAAGTTCATACCCTATGAGACCCTAGCTTTGTCTCTTAACATTCATCCTTGTATTTTCACCTTTATTCGTTACATTAAAAAGGTTTTCAAAGTTATTATTGCATCATGTTTTCAAAAAGTGCATAACTCTCTTGAGTTGTTTTCAAAGAGTTTCACATGAAATCATAGGTTTCCAAATCACAAACCTTCACATGAAATCGTAGATATTTTCAATTCAAATCTTTTCATTTTGGAAACCAAATCAAATCTTCTATCTTTGGAAACCAAATCAAATCTTCTATTTTTGAAAACCAAATCAAATCTTTCTATTTTTTGAAACAAAATTTAATTTCTATTTTTGGAAACAAAATCCCATCTTCTATTTTTGAAAATAAAATATAATCTTCTATTTTTGAAAATAAAATCCAGTCTTCTATTTTGGAAACAAATCCAACCCTCCCATTTTGGAAACAAAGTCAAAGCTTTATTTTTTTTGGCATCAAATCAAATCTTTCCTTTTACATGAAATCCCATCTTTCCTTTTTCACACAAAATTATGGATTTTTAAAGTTCTCCTTTCAAGTGCATGCACCTAACTTCATTCCCAAGTCATCTTTAAACCCTAGGTCAACCTAACTCTAATCAACCTAGCCCTAGGTTACCTTAACCCTAGTTTTTCCCAACCTAGTTTAGGAGGCTTCAAGATTATAACTCTAGGACTCTTTTTCAAACTCCAACTCCAACCCAAAAATATTTGAAAAAGCTCTTTCAAACTTGTCTCAATAAAAAATGGCTAGACATTTACCATTTTCAAAAGCTATTTCTAAAATGACTTCAAAAGCTCACAACCCTAAAATGATCCTAACCCTTTCTGCGTTAAGGTTTCCTAAGGAAAGGAATACATCAAATAAAACCTACATAGTTCATTTTGGGGTTCTTAAACCCTAAACATCTTTCAAAAACCTTTTTCAAAACCAACTTTCCACATCACAAACCTAAAACAACCTTAGACCACCTATGGTTAGGGTTGTCCAAAATCAAGTGAGATATTCAAACAAGGGAAACTTATAGTCCCTCTTTCTAAAAATGCTTTCTAAAACTCACGGTCATGAAAGAGTTTAGTTCTTACATAACTAACCTCTAAAGGGCAATGAAACATCAACATACCTTTCATAAGGTACATAAAAAGTGATTTTCAAAAACCTTTTTGAGACAAGTTCACAAGGACTTTTTAAATCCAATCTCAACTTTCTTCTAAAAACTTTTTCAAATTGCATCATACATCATTCTTTCCAAAAGTGATGACAAAACCCCTTTTCAAAACTTTTTAAAGTAGACATAAGTGGACAATTAGGAACTGGTTATTTAAGTGAGTGAATACATGGTGAATAGAGATATAGGTACTGTAAGGGTAGGATAGGGTGATGATCTAACGATATCTTCCCTACATATAACCAAACCACGGACTATAGATATCTATTTCAAAGACCAAAATCAGAGTCATATTTTCAAAAGGGTTTTAAATATTTTCAAAAGTTGCCAAATAACCCTATTTTCCAAAAAAAAACCTCGTAAGAGGGCATTTTCAAACCATTTCCAAAAAACCTAAGTTTAGTCTTTAGATTACAATTAGTTTTGGGTGACCTGTCACACCTTTAACCATGTTAGGTGGATACTCCAAACCCTTTTTCAAAAAACCTATAATCAAATAAATTTCAAGTTCAAACCCCGTTGCACTCATGCTCTGAGGAGGGTGAGTTTTAACAGAAAGAGTACTGGGCTCAGTCCAAGTCAAGACCCAGACTCGGGGCCGAAAATTGGGGCGCAACAATTGGGTTGCTTGATTATGGATCCAATCAGACCAGAGATTGCCGAGCAGGCAAAAATGGGGTGCTTGCAAATGCTTCTCTTTTTTTGTCTTTGCATGTCGAAGACAAAAAATGATAAAGTAAAGGTCCCATATTGACTGTGAGGCTATCGGAGGGACCGAAACAGTTGGAATCTTTGAATCTAGTTACCTTGAATCGACATTCCATCCAGGGGAGATTCAAGGTTTTGACATTGATATCTTGAAATTGAAGAGGATCTTTTGAAAACTATGGAAAATGATTTTTCTTCAACCGACATTCCCACAAATGGAATGACACTTCTTTGAGGAGATTCAAGATTTTTAAATTGAATGTGATTTTTGAAGTGATTTTGAAATGGCTTTCTATAACGGATGTGTTTGGATTCGAAATGGAAGACTTTGGAGAAAAATCTTTGAAACTCGAAACAAAACTTTTTAAGCAAAAAGTTTGAAAACCCTAGAAATGATTTTGAAAAGAAACTTTTTGAAGAAAATAGTTTAGAAAACGTAAAGGTTGTTTTAAAGTGAAACTTTTTTAAGGAAAAAGTTTAGAAAATCCAGAAATGGTTTGAGATGAAAATTTGAATTGAACTCAAACTTTTTGAGGAAAAGCTTTAAAAACTTTGAAACATGTTTTGAAACGGGGCTTTTAAAAGGGAAAGCCCAAGAAACCAGAAACTTGAATTGAATTTGATCTTTTTGAGGAAAAATCTTTAAAAACTTTAGAAATAGTTTTGAAAAGAGGCTTTTGAAGGGGAAAGCCCGGAAAATCGCAAATTTAATTTGAATTCAATCTTTTTGAGCAAAAAGTTTTAAAAACCTTGGAAATTGTTTTGAAATGGGGCTCGTGAAGGCAAAAGCTTGAAAAACCAAAAATTCATTTGAATTTGATCTTTTTGAGGAAAAAGCTTTAAAAACCTTGACAATTGTTTTGAAATAGGGCTTTTTAAGGGAAAAGCCGGAGAAACTAAAAACTTAATTGAATTTTGAACTTTTTGAGGAAAAAAGCTTTAAAAACCTTGAAAATGGTTTTGGAATAGGGCTTTTAAAGGGGAAAGTCTGGGAAATCGAATTTGTTTGGAAACGGGACTTTTGAAGGGGAAAGCCTAAGAAACTGAAAATTTGAATTGAACTTGGACTTTTTGAGGGGAAAGGCTTTAAAAACCTTGAAAATGATTTTGGAATAGGGCTTTTGAAGGGAAAAGCTTGGAAAACCAAAATTTGTTTTGAATTAGTACTATTCGAGGAAAAAGCTCAGACAAACCTTAAAAATTGTTTTTAAACAGGGCTTTTGAAGGAGAAAGCTCGGGAAATCGGAAATTTGAATTGAACTTGGACTTTTTAAGGGAAAAAGCTTTTAAAACCTTAAAACTTGTTTTGAAATAGGGCTTTTGAAGGGGAAAGCCGAGGAAATCGGAGGTTTGAATTGAATTTGAACTTTTTGAGGGAAAAAGTTTTAAAACCTTGAAACTTGATTCGAAATAGGGCTTTTGAAGGGGAAAGCCCAGAAAACCGGAGGTTTGAAATGAATTTGAACTTTTTGAGGAAAAAATCAGGGAAACTGAAGGTTTGAATTGAATTTGAACTTTTTTAGGGAAAAATCTTTAAAAACCTTGAAAATGATTTTGGAATAGTGCTTTTGAAGGGGAAACCCCGAGACACCGTTATTTGTTTTGAAATGGGGCTTTTGAAAGGGAAAGCCTGATGTCGCACCCCGGTTTTTGGGTGTCCAAGGTCCTTTCGGCTCGGAGACCCTATAGCACGGAACTCTGTCACTAGAACTCATCCTCCTAGAAGGACAAGTGCGACTAAGTTTGAAAATTGGTTTGACTAAGGGCTTTTTAGAGAAATAAGAATCGTCACCTAACTTCATTAAGGTGAGTTAGGACACCTAAAACTAAGTGTTAATCCAAAGATTAAACTTAGGGTTTCTTGAAAAAGGTTTGGAAAAACTCCCTCAAGAGAGGGTTTTTAAGAAAATAGGTTGTTTGGCAACCTTTTGAAATGTTTAAGCCCTTTTTTGAAAATAACTCCATTTTGGTCTTCCGAAAATAGAAATCTAAGGTTCAGGGGTTGGTTACGTGTAGGGAAGATATCCTAAGATCATCACCCTACCCCGCCCTTTCGATACCTACATGTCTAATCACCCTTAGTTCACTCACTAGAATAATCGATTACCGTTGTCCACTTAAAATCCACTTTATAATTTAGAAAACGGGTTTTAGTCATCTCTTTTCGGATGGATGATGCATGATGCAAGTGTTTGGAAAAAGTTTGAAAATAATGAGGGTTTTGAAAGAGTTTGAAATAAAAACTTTGAATTGATTGAAATTTTTGAAAAAGGGATTGGGGCTGAAATAAAAGTTATGACCGCACCATTTTAGGTTGCCTACGTATCTCATTTAGCGAGAATCAGGTCAATCGTAGTTCGGGCAAGAGCCCAATGGAAAATAGGCGCATTAGGGCCTTTGGAAGGTTTCAAGACACCTTAGGTCTTTGAAAGAGCTCAAGACACTTTGGGGTCTTTGGAAAAGTTTAAGACACTTTGAGGTCTTCGGATAAGTTTAAGACACTTTGAGGTCTATGGAAGGGTTTAAGACACTTTGAGGTCTATGGAAGTTGAGGACTCTTTGTGATCTTTGGAAAAATTTAAGACACTTTAAGGTCTTTGGAAGTTGAAGACTCTTTGTGGTCTTGGAAGTTTTGACTTGAAATTGGCAGTGGAGTGTTTTGAAAATGCTTTTGGATTGACTCTAAGAGAGTTTTGAAAAAATACTTTGGCATGACTCAAGAGAACTTGAAAATATTTTTGAAGTCTTGTTTTGAAATCGTAGGAGGCATGACTTTAGAGTGTTTTGATGAATTAGTTTTTGAAAGTGGTTTTTGAAAATGGCTAAGTGTTTGAAATCCTAATATGGACAACCTTGGAGGTTGTTCTTAATTTATCACTTCTCCATGGGATCCCTAGCCATGAGAGGGCTAGGGACACCTTAGGTTTGTGACTCTTTGAAAATATTTTTGGAAAGGTCTTGAAGAGGAAATGTAAGAACATTTGAAGAGTTTATGGAGTTGATTTTTTGAAGTCAAGAGAGTAGGAGGTTTTGGAAAAATAAGCTATGAGAATATTTTGAAGGTTTGAATGATCATTTGAAAAAAGGGTTCAAGAGTTGGAACCTTGAAGTGTATTAACCTTGGTTGGGTTAGCCTAGGGTTAGGGGGAACCTAAGGTTAAAAGACCAAGGATTAACTAACTAGGGTTAAGTTAACCTAGGGTTAGATAACTGGGGTCAAGTTAATCTAGGCTTAGGTAATTAGGGTCAAGTAACTAGGGTCAAGTTAACCTAGGGTTAGGTAACTAGGGTCAAGTTAACCTAGGGTTAGGTAACTAGGGTCAAGTTAACCTCAGGTTAGATAACTAGGGTCAAGTTAACCTAGGGTTAGGCAACTAGGGTCAAGTTAACCTAAGGTTAGGTAACTAAGGTCAAGTTAACCTAAGGTTAGATTGGAGAATGGTCTTGAATGTTGTTTTGATGCACTCTTGGAAAGAGTTTTGAAAACACAATATGATATGCAATGGACTTTGGTTGGTAATCTTTATGAAGATCATTTCCATAAAAATTTTGACTCTAGCCAAGAATATGGTTTATATGGTTGGTGATTGGAGACCATTCCGAGGAAGGTTTCCCTATGACCATTATAACCAATATCTTGGCAAGAGTAATAAGGGTCAAAATTCAACATAATGATAGTGATTTTTGGAAGATCATTTTTATGCAAAGATAGAGAGAATGCATTTTTGAAATCATCTTTGGGGAAGGATTTTGAAAACCATTTTTCAAGGGAACCATTCCATCAAGAGAGGGTTCATATGGCCAATAAAAATGGAGACCACTCAAGAGAGGGTTCCATGGGGCCATTCCAACCACTAAACTTGAGAGAATGAAAACCTTTGAAAATTAGGGAGTTTGAAAGCAACCTTTGTGCAAGTTGAAATGTAATGAGGCAAAAGTGTGAATTAAGGGGTTGAAAGGGATTTTCCTAAGGCATGACTCTTAAGGTCTCACCCTAAACTTCAAGGGGTCAACTCTTGGAACAATTTTTAAAGGACATGTAGAACTTGGAAATGTCATAAAATTAAGAGCAATGCAAACATTATGGAATATGGCAATAAACATAAAATGGAGCCAAGCATACAAGGCATGATCAAAATAATAATATGTAAGGGGTCATGATTCACATACAAGGCTTTTAGGCTTCACTATACAAACAAGGGGCTCTTAGGCCATACCATCTTAAAGTAGGCTAGTGAGAGGTTCCCCTACACAGCGGCCCTCACTTGCTTTCCTCTAGGCATGATCTAGAAGCCCTCTTGGCTCAAGCATGCAAGAAAGAGGGGTTGAAGATGGGGATTAAAATAAAGAATAGCCTAAGTAGGCTAGGAGGGAGAAGAGAAGAGTGGGGGAGAGCACAAATATAAAAGGGATATCACCTTTTGCCTTCAACACTCTTGTAATCTTCAATGGATGTCTTGATTGGAGCTTGAGTGACTTCAAGAAGGCTTGAGAGGCTTGAGTGGAGTGTATAAGTGTGTATGAGGCTTTGTGTATGGAGTGTATAGGCTTAGGAAAGGTAGAATCTAACCTAAGTGTTGGAGGGGAGGAATATATGTAGAGATTCGAGTTTCTGGAGTGATTTCAGTAGAGTTTCGTATCAATTTCGGACCTGGAATATGCAAGGGGGGAGGCCTCTATTTATAGGCAATCTGGAACAGACCATGCGCATGTGCTACATGCGCATGGCCAAAATTTTTCCGTGCGCATGTCCTACATGCGCAGGTACTGTTCCATTGCCAGAATAACACGTAGCACCCTATGTACTGATTAAATATCGACCGTTGATCAAAAGTCGGTCGATCTGAACAAAATTTGAGCGCATGTAGCATACGCTCCATCACCGGGAAGATTCGCCCAAACTTTGCCTCAATAATTGGGCCAACCGGGAAGGTTCCAGAGGAATCGGTCGCACTCGGGATGTTCTCCTAGTGCAACGATGAACTTTCATGTTTTCAAAGAGTTTGAATTATGTTCAGAAGCATGGGATATCGTCTTGGGAAGCGTGCCAAAAAGAACACTTTTGTGGAACGTCTATGATACGCTCTGTGTGTGTTCGAAAGTGGCTGTTTTCATTTGATGTGATCGAGGCCTTCGAGGAGGGATCTATTCGATCGGACCATTCCGATGGAAAGTACTCTGGAAATACTTTCTAGAATTCCTAAATTTACGCATTTCTCAAGTCGTTTGACGGTGCGTTTTGATTAGGGAATCGAAGAAAAAGTCAACCTTGGCGGAGCATCTGTGAGACGCTCCAGAGGTTGCTGAAAGTCATGGTTTGCACACCGTACGATGGAGGGCTTCGGGGAGCAATCTATTTGATCGAACCATATCGATGGAGAGATCTATGGACGAGTGTTCGAGAATTCCCTGATTTATGCATTTCTCAAGTCAGTTGACGGTGCATTCTAACCAGAGAATCGGGAGAAAAGACAATTTAGGCGGAGCGTCTGCGAGACGCTCTAGGGAACTTTTATCGGGTCGTGTGAGTTTAGTGTTGTAGGGTGTTCCTTGGGTTAAACAAAGGCGTGCGGCGAAATCCTTTGTTCGAAACCCCAAGGCCGGTGCTGTTTCGGGGCTTTTTTGGCTCGCAGGGGCAAAACGGTCATTTTAACCAGAGTTGGCTAGAAATGGTCAGGAATGGTTTGGTATACTGTGTTAGGCGTGTAGAGCTATTCAGGGATGGTTTTGAGAGAGTTTGTCGCCGTTCAACGGGGGTTCGTGCCGTGCTGAGTCGTTTAGGTGCAAAATGGTCATTTTGACCAAAGTGAGCCGGAATAGGACCTGATTTAGACCAAATGGCGTGCGGGGGACGCCCGATGGTTTGACAACATTTAATGAAGGATGGACTTATCGTTTTAAGGGATTTTGAACTTTTCCAAAACGTGCCTGGAGGTCCAAGGGGCAAATTTGGTCATTTTTCACCGAGTCGGGCTAGCAGGCGCCAGTGTTGACCTAGGTGTTGGTTCCCGAGAATGCCTGGTCTCGAAAAACTACCTGTGCGGTGTTGGTCTCTAAGAACGCCTGGTCTTAGAGAGCTACCTGTAGGGTGGTGTTGGTTCCTGAGAACGCCTGGTCCCAAAAAGCTACCTGGAAGGGTGGTGTTGGTCTCTAAGAACGCCTGGTCCCAGAGAACTACCAAATGACGGACATTCTACATTGGCGGGCTAGCAGGCGCCAGAAGTGAACCCTCTGGAATCTTTGATGAGGTGTTGGTCCCCGAGATCGCCCGATCCTGGGAAGCTACCTTGATGGCGTTGGTTTCCGGGACTGCCTGGTCCAGAAAACTGCCTGGAATAATGGTGCTTAAGGCTCCAGCAAATCCTTGTGGGTCCGAGAAGTGACCAGCTGGTTGGATTGGAGATTGAAATGCTCATCTTGAGCTTGCATGTGTTGTGATGTTGGAAACTGAATCCGGTCGAGCCGGAGATTGCCGAGCGAGCAAAAATAGGGTGCTTACACTCGAGAAATTAGAAATTTGAATTGAACTTGGACTTTTTGAGGGAAAAAGCTTTAAAAACCTTGAAAATGGTTTTGGAATAGGGCTTTTGAAGGGGAATGCCTGGGAAACAAAAGTTTGTTTTGAATTAGAAATTTTTGAGGAACAAGTCCTAAAACCTTTCTGAGACATTTAGAAAATTCTTTTTCACTTGAAACTCAAGCTATCAAAGATAGAATGTTCAGAAAATTTACTTTCATTTGAAACTGTTGGATTTTTTTTGAAAGCAAAGCGTTTAGGAAATTTTGGGAAACGAAAGTTTGTTTTGAATTGGAAATTTTTGAGGAACAAGTCCTAAAACCTTTCTGAGACATTTAGAAAATTCTTTTTCACTTGAAACTCAAACTATCGAAGATAGAATGTTTAGAAAATTTACTTTCATTTGAAACTGTTGGATTTTTTTTGAAAGCAAAGCGTTTAGGAAATTTTGTTTGACTTGAGACTTAAAACTTTTGAAAGTTTTTAAACTTGATGGTGTTTTTGGAAGACAGCAGGAATTTTCATCTTTAAAATTGAGTTAAAATTAGAAGTTGAAACTTTTGGTGGAAAAAGCTTTGAAAAGTTTTGGATTTGAAAATTGATTTTGACTTCTGGAAGAAAGCAAGATTTTTGATCTTTTGAAATTGAAAATTTTTGTAGAAATAGTTCTGAAAGTAATTTTGGAATTTTGAGAACCAACTTTTGAAACTGACAGAAATCGATTTTGAAATTGAAACTTTTTTTAAAATTTTTAAATTTGAGAGAAAACAAGGGCTTTCATTCTGCAAAATTTTGATTTGATTTTGTAAGAATTGTACCTTCGCCTTAAGCTTGGAGTGCCATGGGAGATTGCTTCATGTTTATGATTCTTTTGTCTTGGAGTTTGAAGGTGAGGTCATTTGTCTGTCTTTGCTTGAGATCTCTTGAGGTTGGAAGGCTTGGTGTTTGCTTGATTGTTTGGTTCCACTTTTGCTAGGCTTGGCTGGATTCTTTTTTACTATCTTTTGAGGGGTTATGCTTCTCGGGAGCTGAGTGTCTTGAATTTGCTTTTGGAGGGGTGAGGCCTTTTTTGTTTTGAAAAGTCTGAGGTATCTAGGAGGTTGAACACCTTTGGCTGGTTTGACTTGAATTTGATTGAACGGTTTAATTTGAATGGGAGATGCAGGGTGGGGTAATGCCCCAGTTTTTATGGTTTAAAAAATGTTATTTAAAGTTGATTGGGGAGGTCAAGGGTGAGTCGTTGCCCCAGTCTCTATTTCTTATTGGCTATGGCAGTCCGAGCTTTCTTAGGCGCGTGTCGTTTCTCCTTCCGAAATGTTGTATGATCGCTCCATAATAGTGCAATTTATATCCGCCAGTGTACGGTTGTAATACAATAATAATATCTCGGTACATTTGAGGTCAAACCACAGGAAATATGGATGGAATATAGTAAAACTCACTTTGAAAAAGTAGAACTCTTAAGAAAAACAACTCTAGAGTTTAAAGGAAAATTTTGATTTGAGATTTGGTTTAAGAAATTATTCTAGGCAATGAAAATAAATTTATACTAAGAAAGCTTGATTAAACAACAATAAGCAAAAGGTCTTGGCATGATTGATCCAGTCAATAGGCCTACAAGTAGGTCCCCAAGATAGTCTTAACTAAAGAAACTTAAGATTCGATCACTCTCTTGGAGTTGATATTCAATTATTTACTAGTGTTTATACTAAGGTCCCATTCATACCTGTCTCAGTTTATGAACCTGTCTACAAAGTATGTTTGAAGCTTAATAAAAAATAGTAGATTTCTAAAATACTCCTAATAAAAATATGCATACAATTATAATCAATACCCTTATCAAAAATTCTAGGTATACGTATCTCTGCTTGCAAATTAGTCTATACATACATGCTAGATATGATCAAGAATATTGTTTTCGAATATATTAATGGGCAAGAAAATAAATCTTGGTTCAAGATCTTGAAATCTTAAAAAATATATGACTATCTTGAATCTCTACCCATAACCTACTCATGTTTTCAATTCATGCCAAGAAAAGATCTAGTAACTTAAAGCCATAAGAAATCACATGAAAGGTATATTGAAAGCTTGTAACAATTGAAAGAACATTAAATCTTGAATAAAAAGAAAAACTAAATGAATACAAAAATTAGGGTTCTTAAAAGGTGAAAAGATCAATAAAACTGCTCATACTTCTAAAACTACTCTAACTCTAAAGTTTCCTAACTCTCCCTAACTCAAAAGAACTCATATGGGCTTAAAAAGACATTAATCCTAACCCTAATAGATTTGTAGCCCACGGCGAGGCATTCCAACACCTCTGGAGGGCATTTGGACGAGTCTGGTGATGGGGCGTCTAGACGGGGTCTCAAAGGCGTGCGGATAGGTTTCAACACTTAGTAAATTTTTCACAGTTTCACCAACATGGCCACTGCCCGTCCGAACAAGTCCTTTTGGGCGTCTGGAAGGCCAGTATGCCTTCACAAAAGTTGTAAATATCGAAAAGTTGTATGAAATCAATATATCATGGTCCCTGGTAGCCTTCTTGGTTTGAGAGATATGGTCTTCCAAAGTTTTAGCTCTGTATGCTTCAGCAACTTGTACTCTAGCAGTATCCTCTTAAAACCTATGTCCAAAATGTATCCAAAATCCTTCCATTTATGTTTAAAACCTATACAAAGCATAATAAACTTAGTTAGTACTAAAACATAACTAAAAAGACATAAAATCATAAACTAACACTAACAAAGCACTAGTTATAGTCTTATAATTGCACTTTTGAAGCACAATCATTGTACTTCTGCTTCAGGATGCTTTTTCTTTTGTAATCACCTAAACACTTGTTAGTACATTTTGGTAGATCTTTTGTTTTGTATCTACTGTGCAGGTCCACCGAAAGAGTGTATGTACAAGTTATATATAGGTTAGAATGAATGCATGTCATGCTCTTGGATGAATGCACAAGTTGACATAGAGATGGAATTTGAATGCATGTCATACTTTTTGATGAATGCATATGCAAAAATTAAATGCAAGTCATATTGATGAATGCACAGGCTCATACAGGAATAGAAGTGAATGCATGCTCCGAGGGTTGCCCCGGGGGTTGTCGCAGGGTTCATGTTCAGGTGTGAGTGAATAATCTCAGAATCAAGTAGTCTTATGAACTTTTGTTCTTCTCTCGAGGTTCCCCTTTCTAGTTCAGCCCATTTCTTGCCAAGAAGTGATAGCACTTGTACCACTCTAAAAGTTTCAACCCATTGACTCGTTTCTCGCCTCTCTTTTGTTAGAAGGAAAAACTCTCTCTAGTGGACCTCTCAGTTTATTCTATGACTCTTCTTTAGATTGGTGGGCTCTCTTGAGTGACAGACAGCATCACCATTTGGCAAAACAACAGTTAACTTCCCTCCTCAATCCAAGAAAACTTTGAAAGCTATTAAAAAGTGTAAGAAAGCCCAAAAAAAAATTTGTAGAACCATTGAAATTTTCAAATTATAGGAGCTCTATCAAGACATGATCAATCAATGTATGAAAAATATAGATTCATGAATATTAAGATGCAACCTAGCTTAAAAATATCAATATCAAATATGCATAAAACCCCTCAAAATGAGCATAATTGGTTGTGATATGATCAAGACCATATCGGTGACAATGTAATGGTGTAAGCGTGAACTTCACTAAGACTAGTGAGAATCTGGACCCTGGGAGTGATCTAGGATGGCATACCATGTTTAATAGCTCACAGATTAACACACCTAGAAGTCAAACCTGTCTTATCCCATGATCTCGATTTTTTTTTGTGAAAATTCCAACCCTATCTCTCTAATGATGGAAACATTGAAACATAAAGATATAGCGGCTTTCACACATATGAGTAGGTAGCCTTCTTCTCTTATCCCATAATAATGGTAGCTACACTCACACTCACTAGTGGCCCTTTCCATAAGTGATGGGAGAGAAAATTGACAAAATGTCAATCTGGGTGAGAGACAATATGTAAATATTTAACAATGGTGGAACCAGCTAAAAAAGATCATAAAGGTAGATTTCTGATTCTAAAAAGTCTCGAGAATTGTGCATTAAGATGAACATGAATTACTAATATGGTAAAGACCATCAAAATTATTGATTCATATTTATGCAAGTGATCATGAACACAAGATTCAATCTCAAACAAGCATGCACATCAATCTGTTCATAATTGAATATTTGCCCCAGTGTTATGCAAGTGTAGGACAAACACTATCAAAAATATCACTAATATTCCTTTTAAGGGTGTAGCTACTTGCTGCTTTGCCATGACATCATTCGAGAGTCATTTGGATTTCAACGAGCTACGTGATTGATCTTCATCTCTCACCCTTCTGTATTTTTTCTTTCTCTGCGCTTCCTATTTCTCTCTCCCCTCTTTTCGAAGTCAGAAATTGTTTTTGTTGAACGTGGTGCTTATACTATCCCATCTTTCAAGTTGGTGTAAAACATTTTAGGAGAAAATTCTTGGAAGAAAACATTATTCATGGAAAGCCTTGAGCCAATTTATATAAACATGAAAACTAAAATGATATTATAAACATTAAAGCTATAAATATGAAAGCCTTGAGCCATGAGCCCTTTTCATTTAAATGATATTGTTTTTATGCTCAAATTTGAATTGAAAGCTAAAAGACGGGTTTGAAAAAAATCCCCCTTTCTAGACTAAACCCCTCGCACGGATTTTGGAATCATGACAGCGACCTCCACACTCTATTTGTCGTGTGTTTCATCTAATTGCGCAGGGGTGGCTAAGCTTGAGGATTGGTTGGAATGGCAACATGGCGCTGAGGTGATAGCTGAGAGAGAGTATCTTATGAACTGGGTGGGATGTTGGAGGGTCCCATAGGTTTGATTGTGCTCTTGGGCTTGGAAAAAGAAAAATAAAAACAAAATGCATTTAGTATGTAAAGTTGGAGGTTTTATACAATACATGTTCTATAGAGGTCCCTTCTTTGAAGGAGTCTAGGCATGATGTTGAGTCCATTTTAGAGGTGGGGTTTTTTGCCCCTGTATGCAATACAATAACTCTTTTGCATGGGCCGGTTGATGCTTCTCTGTTTAGGTAATCCTGCTTCCATGGACAGAGAGAGATTTGTGCCTCTCTTGAGATATGATTCCATGCATACCATAAATCCTTAGGGTTACGGGGAACCCTTGGAGTTTAGGTGGGTTTCATTAGCATGAGATTGGATCATCCCATTCTCTCAATGGTGTCGCGCCCTAATTTTTCACACTCGAAAAAGATAAGTGAGAAAAATACAGTACTCTCTCGTTAGAACTCATCCTCCTAGAAGAATGAGTGCGACTAGGTTTGAATTGATTTTAAATAAGGGCTTTTGAAAAATAATTTGGAGTCGCCACCTAACTTTGTTAAAGTGAGTTAGGTCACCCAAAACTAAATGCAATCCGAAGATTAAACTGAGGATTTTTTAAAAAGGTTTTGAAAACTTTCTCAAGAGAGGGTTTTTTAAAAACAGGTTGTTTGGCAACCTTTGAAAATATTTAAGTCATTTTTTTTTTAAAATAACTCCATTTGGTCTTTGAAAACAATGATATAGGTTCGGAAGTTAGTTACGTGTAGGAAAGATGCACTAAGCCATCACCTTACTCCGCCCTTGTGGTACCTACATGTCTATTTACCCTAGGTTCACTCATTAGAGTCCTTAATTAATAAATGTCCAAAAACTATCCACTTTTAGAAAGAAATTTGACATAATGCATGATATGCAAATGCAAGAAAGACTTTGATTTTGACAATAGATTTGAAAAGAACTTGATTTGATTTGAAATAGATTTGAAAAGATAGATTTGATTTTGAAAGAAAGTTTTAGAAATTGAAAATAGAGATTTGAAAATAGATTTTTAGAATTAGAAGTTTGAAAATAGTCATGGAATTAGAAACTTGAAAAAGGTTATGACCGCACCCATGAGAGTTACCCACGTATCCCTTTTTGGGAATCAGGTCAGTTGTAGTTCGGACAAGAGTCTGATAGAAAATTTGATTTGAAAAGAGTTTGATTTGGAACTTGGATTTGAAGATTGAAAATTGAGCTTTTATTTGAAATTGACTTGGAAGATTTAAAAAGATTGGACTTTGATTTAAAATAGAACTTGAGGATTTGAAATAGACCTTAGAATTGACTTCGAACTTGACTTGGAAACATAGAGTTTTGAAAACATCACAACTTGAATTGAAGTTTGAAAAACCATCTCAGTTTAAAAAAGAATTTTTGGAGAAGAGTTGGAAGCTTCCTAACTTTAGGGTTAGGATTGAACTAAGGTCTAGACATCCTAGGACTTACGGTAATCCATGGTTGAAGCATGTAATTGAATTGAACTTGAACTTGAGAAGTTTGATTTTGGAAAGTTTGGTTTTGAAAAACCTAGACTTAAGAAAAATAGGATTTAGGAAAGACTTAAGGTTTAAGAAAGATTTGATTTGGGAAATCTCGGATTTAGGAAAGTTTCAAAATAGGAAAGTTTCAAATTAGGAAAGTTTAAAATAGGAAAGGTTTTGAAATTGGAAATTTTTGAATTTAGAAACTTTCAACTTAAGAAAGTTTTGAATTTGAAAAGTTTCCTTATTAGAAAAGATTTGATTAGGTTTGATAAAGATTTGGAATTTGAAAAGTTTTAGAATTAGGAAAAGTTTGGGTTTAGAAAGATTAAGAAGTTTAAAGTTTAAGAAAAGATTTGAAAGTTTAAGTTTTGGAAATTTAAGATTTAGGAAGGTATGAGATTAAGAAGGATTGGAATTAAGAAAGATTTGGATTAGGAAAGATTTGATTTCTATTTTCTAAAATAAAATATTAGATTTTATTTCCAAAAAGAGATGATTTGATTTTGTTTCCAAAAATGGAGGATTTGATTTGACATAGAATTGGAAAGGAGGAATTTTGAAAATCTTAGATTTTTAAAGCTATAGTTTTGGTATAGGAAAAGTGATTTTGAAAATCTAAGATTTGACGTAGAAAATAGAGATTTTGGAAATCTATGTTTTGAGGCAAGATTGGAACTCATATTTTAGGAAAGAAAATTAGGGTTTCCTAACCATGGCTCTAGAGTTTGACTTGAACTTTAAGAAAAAAGGATTTTGGAAAATAAATCTTTTTGGAAAGAGAGATTTTTAGGAAGGAGATTTTTGGTAAGAGTTTTTAGGAAATAGATTTGAAGTGGAGTTTTAGAAAGTGAAATTGTAAAGAGATTTTAGAGAGGATTTAAAAACAATGCTGGAAAGAGGATTTGAATATGGACTTTTACAAGTCTCTAAAAAGATTCCACTTTCCTAAAATGATTCTAACCATGAAGAGATTAGAACCATTCTAGGATTATGGTTTTGAAAACAATAAAAATTTGAAAGTATAGACCATGAAAGTCACTTTAAATGTAACACTTTTCTAAAGTAACCCTAACCATGGAAAGGCTAGAATCACCCTAGGATTGTGATTTTGAGAATAAGTTTGGAAAAAGAAGATTTAATGCAAGTTTTGAAAACAATTTTCGATACAAGTTTTGAAAATGAGTTTGAAAACAAGTTTTGGAGAGATGCATGATCATGATATGCATAATGCAAGTTGGGGTCATGAAGATACAAGGCTAAAGGCTTCACCATATAATCAATGGGATCGAACCCACATAGTCTCCGGTTAGACTAAGAGAAAACCCCTGACACGGTGACTTTCAATAGCCTAATCCTACACATGAACCGGGGATTAAAATAAAAGAAAATCAAAGTGGGTTAAGAGAGAGAAGAGAGAGGGGGGAATTGCGTAAACGTAAATAGGAAGCCTACATTATGTCTTCTTTGTTTTGTTTGCTTTATCTGCTTTGTTTTACTTCGATCTTCAAGAGCTTGCTTTGGTCTTCGAGAGCTTTCGAGTTGCAGCACTTCAAGCCTTCAGTGGAGGCTTTGGAGGTTTGTATATGAGTGTATAACAGTGTATATGAGCTAGGGTTAAGTGTATAAGGGCTAGGGTTTTGTATATGCAGGCTAGGGCTTGGAGAACCTAAATAGAGCTAGGGTTTGGAGGGGCTTCGAGCTCTGTATATCGAAGAGCAAAATTTTTGGACTGTGTTTGCGAACCCTTTTCATGCTAGAGGAAGCTCTGTATTTATAGACAGAAGAGTGAACTAGCGCTTGCTGCAGTGTGTCGTGCCTAAATTTTTCACACTCAAGGAATACTTACACAAGCAGGAAAAATACTGTACTCTCTCGTTAGAACTCACTCTCCTAGAAGAATGAGTGTGACCAGCTTTGAATTGAAAATAGATTTGAATAAAGGGCTTTTGGAAAACATTTGGAGTCGCCACCTAACTTGATTAAGGTGAGTTAGGTCACCTAAAAACCAAGCACAACCCGAATACTACACTTAAGGTTTTTGAAAACGATTTTGAAAATTCTTCTTCAAGAGAGGGTTTTTAAGAAAGCAGGTTGTTTAGCAACCTTTGAAAAATATTTAAGCCCTTTTTACAAAATAAACTCCATTTTGGTCTTTCGAAAACAATGATCCTGGGTTCAGAGGTTGGTTACGTGTAGGGAAGATACACTAAGCCATCACCCTACCCCGCCCTTGCGGTACGTACATATCTATTCACCTTAGATTCATCAATGAGAGTCTTCAACTAACAAACGTCCAATCCTATCCACTTTAGAAAAGAATTTTTGAAAAGAATGATGCATGATGTGCAAGTGCAAGAAAAGAGATTTGATTTGGAAATAGATTTGAGAAGAAATTGATTTGATTGAAAAAGAAATTTGAAAAGATAGATTTGAAATTGAAATTGAAAAAAGATTTGAAAAGATAGATTTGATTTGATTTTGAAAAGGGATTAGAGAAAAGAGATTCGAGAAGAATTATGGAATTGAAAATTGGAAAAAGGTTGTGGAATTGGAAGTTTGAAAAAAGTTGTGGAATTGGAAGTTGGAAAAGAAAAAAAAAAGTTGTAACCGCACCCATGAGGGTTGCCTACATATCCTTTTTGAGGAATCAGTTCAGTCATAGTTCGGACAATAATCTGATAAAAAATAGAAGATTTGATTTGAAAAAGAAATTGAATTGGAATTTGGATTTGATTTAAATTTAGAATAGAGGATTGGAAATTGAAATTTGGAATTGAAGAGATTGGACTTTGATTCGAAAAAATAGAGATCCTAGACTTAGGAAAATAGGATTTAGAAAGGACTTGAGATTAAGAAAGACTTAACTTAGAAAAGATTTGAGAAAAGATTTGACTCGAATATTGGACTTGGAAGACTAAAGAAGGTTGGATTTAGGAAGGATTCGAATTAGGAAAGTGTCATTTTAAGAAAGTTTCGTTTTAGGAAAGTTTCGATTTAGGAAAGTTTCATTTTAGGAAAGTTTTCATTTAGTAAAGTTTCATTTTAAGAAAGCTTTGAAATTGAAAAGTTTTGAATTTGGAACGTTTTTGAAATAGGGAAGTTTTGAAAGTAAGAAAGTTTTGAGTTTAGAAAGTTTTAGATTTGGAAAAATTTGAAGTTTAGGAAGGTTTAGAATGTGGAAAGGGATGGAACTAGGAAAGGGTTGAATTAGGAAAAGTATAGATTAGGAAAGATTGAGATTCCTATTTCCCAAAACAAGGAATTGGATTTTGTTTCTAAAAAGGTGTTTTGATTTTGTTTCCAAAAACGAAGGATAGGATCTAGTTTCCTAAAGGGAAGATTTGATTTGGCATGGGATTGGAAAGATGGAGTTTTGAAAATCCTAGATTTGGGAAGACTATAGTTTTGATGTAGAAAAGAGGTTTTTGGAAACTTATAATTTTTTATGTAAAAGGGGAGATTTTGAAAATCTAGGTTTTAAGACAAGAGTGGAAATCATGTCTTGAGAAAGGGAATTAGGGTTTCCTAATCGTTAGCTCTAGGGTTTAACTTGGACTCTAAAAAAAGAGTTTTTTGGAAAGTAAACTTTTAGAAAGGGAGATTTTTGGAAGGAAATTCTAGAGAGGAGCTTTTAGAAAGTGAATTTTGAAGAGAGCGTTTTTGGAAAGAGTTTTTAAGAAAGTGAGCTTTTCTAGAAAGGAGATCTAGGGAGCGTTTTTAGAAAGTGAATTTCGAAGAGAGCGTTTTGGAAAGGAGTTTGAAAAGGAGTTTTTAACAAATAGATTTTTGGAGGGAGTTTTTAGAAAACAATTTTGAAAAAGAGATTGGAGAGAGTTTTTAGAAAGTATGTTAGAAAAGAGATTTTTAGAAGGAGAGATTTTTGAAAAGAAAGTTTTAGAAAGTATATAAAATATCTCACTTTCCTAAAGCGATTCTAACCCTAAGAACGTTAGAACCACTCTAAGATAGTGGTTTTGAAAACAACAACGATTTTAAAAATACGGACCATATCAGTCACTTTAAATGTAACACTTTCCTAAAGCAACCCTAGCCATGGAAAGGCTAGAATCACCTTAGGATTGTGATTTTGAAAACAAGTTTTGAAAAAGATGATTTTGATGCAAGTTTGAAAATGATGTTAATGCAAGTTTTGAAAACGAGATTGAAAATGAATTTTGGAAGAATGCAAGATTATGATATGCACAATGCAAGTTGGGGTCGTGAACATACAAGGTTAAAGGCTTCACCACATAATCAAGGGGGCCGAACCCACGTGGTCTCTGGTTAGACTAAAAAAAAACCCCCGACACGGTGACCTTCCAATAACCTAATCCTACACATGGACCAGGAAGTCCCTTGTTTCAATCATGCAAGAAAAGGGGGGAAGAAGATGGGGGATTAAAATAGAAGAAAACCCAAGTGGGTTAGGAGAGAGAAGAGAGGGGAAGATGCGTAAACGTAAATAGGGAGCCTACCTTATGTCTTCTTTATTTTGCTTTGCTTTACGCGCTTTGTTTTTCTTGCTTTGCTTTGGTCTTCGCCTCAGCTTTCGTCTTGATCTTTGAAAGCTTCAATTTGTAGCACTTCAAGTCTTCAATGGAGGCTTTGGAAGCTAATGCATGAGTGTATGAAAGCTCTGTGTATTGAAAAGTAAGGTCTTTAGAATGAGTTTGGGGTCTTCTTTCACACTGGAGGAAGCTCTGTATTTATAGATAGAGGAATGACCTGGCGCCTGTTGTAGTGGCGCCAGGCCAAAATTTCTTCTGGCACCACTAGGAGTGGTGCCAGGCCAAATATTGGCTTGACGCCACTACTAGTGGCGCTAGCCACTTAGGAAAGTTTTAATGTCGGCAAGTAACGTATCTTCAGAAGATTTGGGCGCCTGTACTAGTGACTACCATGTAATTTTTAGCATGGCTTTACTAGGAGTGATTCCGGACGGTCCAGGAAGGATTTAAAGGATCGGGAATAGCCCGAAAGACCGAAAAAGGGCAGGAACCCTTAGAATAGCGTCCTGGGAGGTAATAAACTTGAAAAAGGATGTCAGGGTTTGTTAGAGAGGTCGACCAGGCCATTAGGGGCAAAACGGTCAACCGGACCAGAAAGCTGCCAGGACGGACTCGGAATGTCCCGGAAGAAGACTCGAGATTTGGAAACATTATTTAGAATGTTCCCAAAGGTTGTCGATTTGATACCCAGAGCGAGTGTGGTCGAAAAAGGCGACTGGCCCACCAAGGGTAAAGTAGTGATTTTACACCAAGTTTGTCGGAATTGACTCGGAATGATCCAGAAAGATAATGGAAGGTCGAGAATACTATAAAAAGCATTCTCAGAAGATTACCGATTTGATACCCAGAGCCGGTGTGGTTCTCGGGGCGTTCAGATGCCTAGGGGCAAAATGGTCATCTTGACCGAAAAGTCTCAGAATTGGCCCAAAACTGACTAGAAGGCACCTAATCATGCCGGATTGCTTTTAAGACAATCTTGGAAGGGTGGACTTACCGTTCTGAGGACCTAGGTACTTTCTCGAGAAACGTGCCAGAAATGGCCTTAGAGGCAGTTTGGTCATTTTTCACCAGAGTGGGCTAGGAGGCACTGGTGTTGACCTGAGTTTTGAGTGTTTTTGCCACTCTGACGTTGGTCTTGTGATACAGGGGTTTGTTGACAGTTCCCTATATCGACCTGTTTGCTAGTATTTTCGCTACTTTGATGGTAGATATGTTTGCGAGTACTTCCGCTACTCTGATAGTTCACGATCATTCCCGAGACTGCCTGATCGCGGGAGCTGCTAAATGGACTTAGCACCTGAGAAATCAACTTTCTCAAAAGGGGTGCCGAAACGAACATTTCTGCATTGGCAAAGGTGGACCGTTCCACTATCTAGGGGACTTGGGGTCTCGTCCCGGTCGACGGGTTTGAAAGGACTTACCGTTCTGAAGAGTTCACTCGGAAACGTGCCGAACAGGATAGACTTACCATCTCGAGGAATCAACTTTCTTAAGAGAGGGATTGAAATTGGACTAGAAAAGGGGATTTACCGTCTTCGAGAAGACGCGCCTACGAAATTGGACCAAACAATCCCCACAAGGTCATTTTGCCTCTATTTGGGCCTGGTGGGCCCGCGAAGCGATGAATTGACTGGATTAAGACTAAAATTCTAGAATATGTCCATATTAACTTGAACTCAAGTCGGGACGGACTAAAGACTGCTGAGCAAGCAAAAATGGGATGCTTACACAATGGCACCATGCCAAAAATTCCACTGGTGGCGCCAAGTCATTTTTTTGGCTTGGCGCCACTAGCCATTTAGGAAATTTTTAAGGTCGGCAAGCAACGTATCTTCTCAAAAGACGTGCTGGACTCGATAAACTTTTCGCCTCGAGAGATCAAGTTTCTCGAAAGGCATGTTGAACTTTATTTGAACTAGAACTGGACTGGAATTGGATTTTGATCTTGGAATTGAGATTGAAATAGGGACTTATCGTCTTTGAGAAGATGTGCCCACTGGAATTGGACCGGACAATGCCCCAAGGGCATTTTAGTCATCTCGCCTTTACTTGAGCCCAATGGGCCCGCAAAGCAATTGATTGACTGGATTATGTTTGAAAAACTGGTTTGAATTGGAATATGTCTATATTGACTTGAACTCAAGTCTAGATGAACCAAGGATTACCGAATGGGCAAAAATGAGGTGCTTACATATGGTTGATTGAATGCATGAGAATGTAATGACTCGAGTTTCGTAGAACTCTTATCTTGGAATGGATATCAATGTATGAGTATAATAGTAGTGAATATGTGAACAACATAATGGCAGGAGATAAGTAATTTCAGAAGATCTGCTGTTTGTCCTTGCTTCAGCCTCTGGCTTTCTTAGCCTTTGGAGATGAGGGAGAAGAAAGAGAATGTAAAAAGAAAAATAAAAAGGAGAAGTTAGTGCATTTGGATTGAAAATCTTTATGCAATGCATGCCTTAGGGATGTCCTTGCTTTGAGAAGGGGACTAAGCATGATGTTTTGGCTCATTTTTTGATATAGGAGGTTGCCCATGTATGCAATATCGTAATTGTACGTTCCTGTCCATTCATTCATTCATTCGATGAAAGTAACAAAGAAAGTTTCATTGCATTTGATTTTTGTACGTGGAATTGAAAGTACATTTGAAAGGGAAGGGGAAACACTTTCCACAGGACTTTTTGCCTAACTATTGGAACCTAAAGTACTCTTGAGTCTTTGGATTCGTCTTCTTTGATGGAGTTTGGTGAGAGACCTTACTTCACAGCTGGCCCTTGTCTTCTTGGTAATCTTAACTCCATGAGCAGAGAGGGATTAGAGCCCCTCTCATGGGATGAGATTTGATACATGTTATGAGACCTTATGGTTGCTTGGAACCCTTAAGTGTTTTGGTATGCTTTGATTTGAATGAGAGTGGTTTTGGACCACTCTCTTCGAGTTGATCATATACATGGAATGCAGTGACTTGAGTTATTTTGGAACTCTTATCTTGAAATGGATAATGGATGCATGAGGAGTATGATGTTTGCATAGCAGTAGAAAATACATGAGTAATATAACAATAGGAATTAAGCAGTTTCACTGGACAAAAAGTAAGGAAAAGTAAAGCGATGGCCCTTTCCTCCTTAGTTTTGAAATTGACACGTGTCTTAAATCTAACAGAGGTTTTGTTATGCATGAGGTGCTACATGAACATGAGGTTTAGGGTTAACTAATGCTTCCTAAAATTCTCGGCTCCCAAACCTTCAAACCTCTAGCGTCTGTTGAGTCAAAGTTGATCCTTGTTAACTCAAGGTTAATTCCCATGTTGATTTTAATGATAACTAAACCTTGTGTTATTTTACTAATGAATCTACTTAGTGTGCAGATTAACAAAGTTCATAACTTAGACTTAAAGTTGAATCTTAAGTCTAATACATGTCAAAGAGTATGCACAACAAGTTCAAGAAGTAAGCAATGAATTCAAAGAGCTATGCAATGAACCAAACAAAGGATTGTTGCCTATCTCTACTTCAAACATATGTTCCACATTTGAAGAGATTGAAGGTGTTCAATTAAAGCTTCTTTCAAGTATGCATAGTTTCAATGAAGATTGATTTGCACCAGACTAAAGACTTCATCAGAATATGCATAGATCAGTCGAGGAGGTGCAATGCTCAGTTGAAGATGTATTGTCTGTTGAAGAGATTGTAATTGCCTCAAGAGATGATTACATCTAGTATGCAAAAATCAATTTCAGATTATATAATTGAAATTGCTGAGAAGATGGCTCACAATAATTATCTGATCTCTACCTGGAAACCAAGTGAAGAATTCTTCTACAATATAAAGGATCCATGAAGACTAGATGCATGAAGGCTTCATCATGTCTGCAATGGTCTCAGTGAAGTGAGTTTAATGAAGAATGAAGAATTGCTATCAAAGAGAGAAAATCAGAATTGAAGCATTGTGAAGCTCTACACAATTGAGGAAGTTTGGCATTGAAGAAGCTATTATACAATGAAGAAGGAAAGATCAACATTGATCAAATGAAGCTTTGATTGTTTGAGATTCAAGAAGAGGATCAATATCCAATGATTGATTCAATCCAAATTGAATAGAAGTTAACTCTGATGAGTTAAAGAGATTTGATTGATCATCATACACCAAAGACATACTCCTTGAAGATCTTATACCTATGCTAAGATGATCTGAATCATTGGAAGATAGAATACAGAATTCTGGGCAATGAGGGGACTCATGGAAATGAGAAGTCGCCTCCTAATCACAGACGTAAAAGGTCTGGAAACAAAATGGGCAATGAGGGGACTCGTGAAAGTAAGGTGTCACCTCTTGCACACAGAAGCAAAAAGGCATGAAGACAAACTAGACAATGAGGGGACTCATGGAAATTAAGTGTCGCCTCTTAAACATAGAAGCAAAAAGCCTAAAAATCAAATAGAGAATGAGTAGACTCTTTATCATGAAGTGTCGCCTCATGAAGTCAGAAGTAAAAGGCTTGAAGATGAAATGAACAATGAGCGGACACATGAAGACGAAGAGTCACCTCTTGGTAGCAGAAGTAAAAGGCTTGAAGATAATATGATCAATGAGTGGACACCTAAATATGAAGTTTCGCCTCATGACAACGGAAGCCGAAGATGTGAAGACAGAATGAACAGAGAGTCGCCTCATCGACATGAAGAGGGGACTCATGAACTCAGTGAACATCGTCTGGTAAATGCAGAAGCAAGAAGTGTCGACTCCACAGACCTGGAGTCGACTCCCTCTGATATAACGGCTATTTTTCTTAACATTATAACGGACTGGACATGCATTTATGATACCCAACCACCTCCAACGGATGGAATCAATGCAAGGGTATATATACTAGCCTCCAACTGCATTTATATACAAGAATCAAGAGGAAGAAACAACAAGAGATAAGAATCACTGATCAACCTGATATTCTTGAACATTCTTCCTGTTTCATTCTTGAGTGAGCTTTAATTGTAAATCTACTCTTGCTAGAGGGTTTGTTTGTTACTTTTATATTCATATACACTTGTAATTGAGAGTTTAGAGAGTTCTCTTGTGTGAAGCAAAACTCTTATAAGTTTGAATGGAGCTTGGACAAAAACACTTGGAGATTGAAAAGATCGGTGAGAAGTTCTTTGTAGAGTGAGCTGAGCACTTTGTCAATCAGCAGCCCATTTTGTAATAGATGATTACATAATGGAAGAAGACTTCAAGGAGGTTTTGGGGTGAGGACGTAGATCACGATTTGTAGTTGAACCTCAGTAAATCTGTGTCTCTCTTCTATTGCTCTGTTTTCTTTGCTTCTACTGATAACATTGCATTGCACATAGATTTATCTCTGCTATATTGTTTAGATTAGTTTTGATTAATCTTAACTTGTATTAATCTTCGAAAAACCCAATTCACCCCCCTCTTGGGTTGCCTTTTGGACCAACAGCGTCTACCCCCAAGAGGGTGAACCCCATCTTTGGTTGGTGGTTCAAATGAGGGAACTATCAAGAGGCCATTGGCTAAGAAACAAACACTACATCCGCCGACAACTAATATATTGTTCCCCTTTCCAGCTAGAAGGGTAGTAACCAGGTAATAATAGAATAGATGCACATGATATTAGCCCTAAGTTTATTCAAATAAAATTTTACATATGATTTTGATGATAACTTTGATTTATAAATGTTTTCTTGATTAAGTATATTAAATAATTTTAATCCTTAGTCTAGTTGGTGTAATAAAGTTTTGCAGGATTATGAAGTACTTAAAAGAGAGATCAAGACATAAAAAGTAATATCTAAATCCTTGAGAATCATGTTTTAAGGAAACTTGATTTAAGAAAGAAAATTAGAGGATATAAATTTTTTCTTTGGTTGAAAATTCGAAGAAACTCTATCCTATGATACAGCAATAGTAGTTTACCCATATCTTTTAATCCAACCGTTAGATTGATTTGATTCTTATGGCATTAGAAAGAAGACTCAAATGTCTAATTATAATATTTTATGAAGTTTTCATGAAGATGATGTTTTCTTGGACAAAAATGAGTTGCAAGGTGACTTATTGGATTTAAATTTCGATATATGGCAGCCAAGAGACAGTCATGATTATTTCACCATATCTTTTGATCCATAAGTCTAAATGATCTAATTCTTGATATGCTGGAAATTTGACTTAAATATCTAGTATATATCTCTTAGATAAAATTTCAAATTTGAATGATATCTAGATGAAAAATGAGCATACATATAACTAAGTGCTGCAAAAATTCAAAGATGACAACTAGACAGATAGCCTGAGTATTTCACTTATATCTTTTGACTCTTATCTTCAAATACTTTGATTCTTGAGGATTTGGAAATATAACGTCCATATCTACATTATATACCCTATAAAGATTTTCAAAATCGAACATTTGCTATATGGAAAAGCTAATGCAAGTTGACATAGTTGTGTAGAAATTTAAATATACTAACTGGGAGACAATTTAAGTAATTTGATCATAACTTTTAATCTGACCATTGGATCAACCTGATCCTTGAGGTTCTGAAATTCTGACTTCTATGTCCATAACTTTTCTCTTATATCCATTTTCAAATTTGAACTTTATCAAGGAGAAAATCAAGATAGAAATGAAGGCATCTAGCCTGAAATTCAAAATTTTGTCTAGCAGCAGCTTGCTCAACGAGAAGAAATCTTCAATACTCTCTCAAAAGGCTAGAAATAGATTTGAAGCTATAAATCAAGCATCATTCTTTATCTATAAAAAAAGATACACTTGAGGAGCAAAGGAGAATAACAAGAACAACAAGTATTGTGCTTTAAAGTAATATTCATTCTACAAAGTTTATTGAGAGCTTCATTGTCTTTTATCTTGTAATGTTTTGAGAGCTTCATTAGCATATCTATTCTTTGAGATAATTTATTTGTAAGTAAGAGTAGTTGTACTCTTGTTCTTTCTTCTTGTAAGGGAGAGACTAGCTAGGAAAAATAGCTAGAGGTTGGATGTGACCAGCATCTGAACAAAAATTAGGTAAAGTGAGGGATCACTTGGTTTGTTGTGACTAGCATGTGTGAAAACTAGTTGGAGGGGTGTGACTAGCATCTGTGAAAAAAAACTAGTAGTAAAGGAGGACTAGAGCCTGGGTCAAAAGGCTAGTGGTTGTATCTATAGTTTGGATATGATAGAGAAAAATCTTAAGAAGGAAGCCTTGGGGAGTGGATGTAGACTTTAGAGTTGAAGTCGAACCACGATAAATCTTGGTGTTATATTCTCTTCTCTCTATCTCCTTTACTTTATAGTTTGAATTGCTTGCATTTATTCACAACATATTATTGGTTGATTAATATTTGTTTGAATATTTAGTTGGAATTTTTAAATCTAAAATTATTTGTTGAATTATTGTTTAAACCCAATTCAACCCCCTCGTGGGTTGCCACCTGAACTAACAATTAGTATCAGAGCCTAGGATCTTATAGTGGACTTAACTATCTTAGAATAAATTATGGTAACCATTTTTAGTACTTCCCTTGCTGAAGGTCAATCGACCAATAAACCACCATTGTTTAGTGGCACAAATTATAACTATTAAAAAGCTAGAACGAGAATATATATTCAAGCTACTGATTATGAGTTATGGAAAGTTATTGTTAGTGGTTCTAGTATACTAACTAAGATTATAAAAGGAAAAAATGTGTTTAAGGAAGAAAGTGAACGGAATACTAGTGATATAAAAAGTGTTTAATTTAATGCTAAGGTTATGAATGTTCTTTATTGTGCTCTTGATGCAAATGAATTTAATCGTATATCTACTTGTGAATCGGCTAAAGACATTTGGGATAAATTAGAAGTCACATATGAAGGGACAAACCAAGTCAAAAAATCTAAGATTAGTATGTTTGTTCATAAATATGAATTGTTTAAAATGAATAATGATGAATCAATTGCTAACATGTTTACTAGATTCACTGATATTATAAATACTTTAAAATCTCTTGGCATATCTTATACTAATGTTGAATTGGTAAAAAAGATGCTGATGTGTCTACTAAAGAATTGGGAGCTGGAAGTCATCGCCATACAAAAAGCCAAAGACCTTACAAAGCTTACTATGGATGAGCTCTTGGGTTCACTCATGACTCATGAACTTACCATGAATGATGATGAAGATGAATGGAAAAGAAAGAAAGATCTTACTTTGAAATCATCTATTAAAAATGATGATATTTATTATGATGGAAAAAGTAGGAATGAAGATGAGAAACTTGCTATGATTACAAAAAAAAAATCAAAAGATTTCTAAAAAAGAAAAAGCAAAGTGAGAAAATGCCCTCAAAAAAAGACGTCATTATATGCTATGAATATAAGAAACCCGGTCACATGAAATCTGAATGTTCAATGGTCAAGACGATAAAAAAGAAGGCCAAAAAAAAATATGGTGATATCTTGGAGTGATAGTGAAGAAAGCAACTCCAATGAAAATGATAGTGACGATGACATTGCAAACCTATGCTTAATGGTAAAAGAAAAAAAATGAGTTATGTCACTCTGTTGATGTTACATGATAGAGAAAAAAAAAAACTTTAATATATATATATATATATATTTATAATTGTGTATTTATTTTTTTATTATTAAAAAAAATTGTCACATGCTTTGAAATGTTTTGAAAGTTGTACGTATAATTTTACAAGATCATAATTGATTGCTGAATTACATATATTTATATAAATTTTAGCCTATATATTTCTTGATATTGAAAGTGGGAGAAATATAAAATTTTGAGATTTATAAAGCATGTTTGGTTTTGAATTGAATATATCTCTCATATCTAAACAAATGTTATTTTTGTGGACTTCAAAAAGAAAATATGTGTTCCTATTTTATGAAATTTTATCAGTTTTATATATGATTATTTTTTTATGATAACAAAGGGGGAGAAATATATTGATTGATATGATGAGCTTTTAGTTGAATTTTTTTTGTAAATGAGTTTAAGATGAGATGCATTGATTGAGAGGGAGGTTGGATTATAAGTGTCTCTATTTTTCTATTACTCTCTTGAACATGATATATATATATATATATATATAAGAAAATATTTATTTTACTTGAAGTGTTTTTATGAGGTAAATCAATCAAAAGTTGTCATCATCAAAAAGGGAGAGATTGTTAGCCCTAAGTTTATTCAAATGGAATTTTATATATAATTTTGATGATAACTTACTTTGATTTATAAATGTTTTCTTGATTAAGTATATTTAATACTTTAATCATTGGCCTAGTTGGTGTAATAAAGTTTTGCAGGATTATGAAGCACTTAAAAGAGAGATCAAGACTTGAAAAGTAATATCTAAATTCTTGAAAATCATGTTTTAAAGAAACTTGATTCAAGGAAGAAAAGTAGAGAACATAATTTTCTTCTAAGGTTGAAACTTCGATGAAACTATATCCTATGATACAACCATAGTAGTTTGTTCATATCTTTTGATCCAACCGTTGGATTGATCTGATTCTTATGACATTAGAAAGAAGACTCAAATATCTTATTACGGTGTTTTATAAAGTTTCCATAAAAATGATGTTTTATTAGACAAAAATAAGCTAGAAGGTGACTTATTAGATTTGAAATTCGATATATGGCAGCCAAGAGACAGTCATGATTATTTGACCATATCTTTTGATCTAGAAGTCTAAATGATCTGATTCTTAATGTGCTGAAAATCTGACTTACATATCTACTGTATCTCTCTTGAATGAAATTTCAAATTTGAATGATATCTAGATGAAAAGGGAGTATACATATGACTTAGTGCTGCAGAAATTCAAAGATGATAGCTAGAGAGACAGCTTGAGTATTTCACTCATATCTTTTGACTCTAATCTTCAAATACTTTGATTCTTAAGGATCTAAAAGTATAACATCATATCTACATTTCATATCTTATAGAGATTTTCAAAATCGAACGTTTGCTATATGAAAAAGTTGATACAAGTTGACATAGCTGTGCAAAAATTTAAATATGCTAACTGGGAGACAGTTTAAGTAATTTGATCATAACTTTTGATCTGACTATTTGATCGACCTGATTCTTGAGATTCAAAAAATCTGACTTCCATGTCCTCTTATATCCATTTTCAAATTCAAACATTATCAAGGAGAAAATTGAGATGAAAGTAAAGGCATCTAATCTAAAATTTAAAATCATGCCTAGCAGCAACTTGCTCAATGGGAAGAAATCTTCAATGCTTTGCCAAATGGCTAAAAATAGATTTGAAGCTACAAATCAAGCATCATTCTTCATCTATAAATAGAGATATACTTGAGGAGCAAAAGAGAACAACAAGAATAACAAGTATTGTGCTTCAAAGTGATATCCATCCTACAAAGTTTATTGAGAGCTTTATTGTCTTTTATCTTGTAATATTTTGAGAGCTTCATTGGCAAATCTATTCTTTGAGATAATTTATTTGTAAGTAAGAGTGGTTGTACTCTTGTTCTTCTTCTTGTAAGAGAGAGACTAGTTAGGAAAAATAATTAGGGGTTGGGTGTGACTAGCATCTGTATAAAAACTAGTTGGAATGTGAGATCACTTGGTTGGGTGTGATTAGTACCTGTGTAAAAACTAGTTGGAGGGGTGTGACTAACATCTGTGAAAAAAACTAGTTGTAAAAGAGGACTAGCACCTAGGTTAAAAGGCTAATGTTTGTATCTTAGGTTTGGATATAGTGAAAAAAATCTCAAAGAACAAGCCTTGGGGAGTGGGCGTAGACTTTGGAGTTGAAGTCAAACCATGATAAATCTTGGTTTCGTATTCTCTTCTTTCGATCTCCTTTACTTTATAATTTGAATTGCTTGCATTTATTTATAACATATTATTGGTTAATTAATGTTTGTTTGAATATTTAGTTAGAATTTTTAAATCTAAATTATTTATTGAATTATTGTTTAAACCCAATTCACCCCCTCTTGGGTTGCCACCTGAACTAACACATGCTAGTAAACGCATTAGGTGTGTGTGGAATTTTTAAAAGTAGAGGAAACGGGTCCAACAACTCCCATCCATTTTGTCATTCATGCATACATGGTAGTTAATAAGACATAAAAGTTAATGTGAACCAGGGTCCACCTACATTAGGAATGCAAAGAGTTAGTACCTTTTTAAAAAGAAAAAAAAAAACATCAATGTAAGATATGATGGAACAACAAAGCAATACAAGAGCATGCATGTGAATCAATACAAGAGCATGACATGTAAAATAGATGCAAGTGATGACACTTAGAAAAATTTTGAAAACGAAGTTTGACTTCAAATTTTTGAAAAATTTTTAGGAGTGGATAGAGTTGGACAAAGTAATCGAAGATTCAATGCGAGTGAAAGGTGAAGGGAAATGATAATGGCCTAACCCTTTAAACATCCCATGTGGAGTCACCAGCTGTTGCCCCCCAATTTTTATCCAAGCCCTCTTGGCTCGAGAAAAGCACAATACTCTCTCTGTTAAAAAGATTTTAAGTGATCAAGTTTTTCGAAAAGGTTTTAAAAATGTCTTCTTAAGAAGGTTTTTGGAAAAGATGTTTTGTTAGCAACCTTTTGAAAGCTCTTTTGGAAAATGACTCCGGTTTTGGTCTTTCAAATAGAAATCTATGGTCCGGGGGTTGGTTACATGTAGGGAAGATTTCCTAAGATCATCATCCTACCCCGCCCTTTCGGTACCGACATGTCTATTCACCCTAGGTTCACTCACTTGAATCTCCGATTACTAAATGTCCAATTACATCCACTTTAAGAATTTTGAAAAGGGGTTTTTGTCATTACTTTTTGGAAGGTATGATACATAATGCAAGTTTTGACAAGAGTTTGAAAAAGTTTGGAATGGAAGTTTTGAAAAGGTATTTTGAGTTTGAATAGGGGTTATGACCGCACATATTTAAAGGTTGTCTACGTGTCTCATTGGGCGAGAATCAGGTCAGTCGTAATTCGAACAAATGGTCTGATTGAAAATAGACACATTAGAGGTCTTTAGAAAGTTTTTGAATTTCTGAATAGACTTATTGAGGTCTTGGGAAGCTTTGGAAAAGAGAACTTGAGAGTTTTTGAAAACACTTTTTGGAAAAGAGGTTAGGAACTTCTCTTAGAGATTTTTTATGACTTTAGGGTAGTAGAACCCTTACTTGAATTTCTCACTCGACCTCGGATCACCCTAACCATGGAAGGCATAGGATGGTTCCAGGAATATGATGTTTGAAGGTTGGCTTTGAAAAAGTTGCTAGAAAACTCTTAGGGTTTGGAACCCTAATATGAACCATATAGGTTACATTTTATGTATCACTTTTCCTTGGAAACCCTAACCATGAAAGGGTTAGGATCACTTTAAGGTTGTAAGCTTTTGAAAGTACTTTGAAAAAGGTTTTGAAGATGGTAAGTGTATTACCATTTGAAATTGAGACTAGGTTGAGAAGGTTTTTGAAAAGGTTTTAGAACTTGTTTTTAAAACAAGAAAAGTTGGAGGTTGCTTTTGATAATATGCTATGCAAATTATGTTGGTTTGAGTTGTGGTTTGAAAAAAGGTTTTAGAGTTGAAATCTTAAAAACCACCTAACCTTGGTTAGGCAAACTAGGGTTAAGGCAACCTAAGGTTGGACCAACTAGGGTCAGATTGACCTAAGGTTGGATTAACTAGGGTTTGGTTGACCTAGGGTTAGGTTAACCTAGGGTTGGACCAATTAGGGTTTGGTTGACCTAGGATGAGGTTGCCTAGGGTTAGACCAACTAGGGTTTAGTTGACCTAGGGTTAGGTTAGACCAACTAGGGTTTGGTTGACCTAGGGCTTTTGGAAGTTGGTTCAAGGTTAGGGTTTAGCCTGAATGGTTTGAAGATGGTTTAGGAAAGAGGTTTAATGCATTGATTTTGAATGAAAATTTTAAAAGATATGATTGTATGTGAAAAATGAAAGATACGATTTTATATTAAAAATTGAAAAATATGCTTTTATGTTAAAAATGAAAAGATATGATTTTGTTATAATAAAAAAAAGGAAAGATTTGATTTTGTTAAAAAAAAGGAATGATTTGATTTTGTTAAAAAAAAGAAAGATTTGATGTGAAAATTTATGATTTCATGTGACAATTTTTTGAAAACAACTCAAAAGAGTTATGCACTATTTGAAAGCATAATGTAACAAGGATTTTGAAAATCATTTTCATGCAATTTGAAATGCAATGAATGCAAGATGAGGTTTAAGAGACAAAAGAGGCTTCTAAAAATTAGGTTCTCACCTAGGCTTCAAGAAAACAACTCTTGGACAAATTTTTGGAAAAATATTTGAATATGTAATTTAGAAAACAAATAGTGATTATGACAACTAGAGTTTTGAAAATGACGTTTAGGGTTTAAAACCCTAATATGGACTTTGGAAGTCACATTGAATGTTTCACTTTCTTAAAGCAACTCTAACCATGAAAAAGACTAGAATCACTTTAAAATTATGATTTTGAAAAACAAATTAGTGTTTTGAAATCCTAATATGGACCTTGGTGGCCACTTTGAATATGTCACTTTCTTATCAAAACCTTAACTATGAAAAGGTTAAAATTACCCTAGGATTGTGAGTTTGAAAGAAAAGTAATTGTAAACAATGCATGATCATGACAATTGTAATGAAAGGATCATGAGCATACAAGGATAAAAGTTTCACCACATAATCAAGAGGGCTCGAGACCACACCATCACAATGTAGACTATAGGAAGGCCCCCGACCAGTGACCTTCCCAAGGCTTTCCTTAGGCATGGACCCAAAGTCCTCTTGTTTCAAGCATATAAAAAGAGGAGATAGAAGATGGGGATTCAAATAGAGAATAATTCAAGTGGACTAGGATGGAGAAGAGAGAGAGGGGAGAGCATAAACTTAAAGACACCCTACCTTGTCTTCACTTCTTCTTCAACCTTTAATGGTAACTTTGCCTTAGACTTGAGATGCCTTCAAGAGCTTTAAAGGGACTAGAGTTGGCCTTCAATGGTGTTTGAAGGCTAGGGTTACAGGTGTATAGGCTATTGAGTGTATAGGGCTAGGGAGGCTCAAACCCTTAGAAAGATTAGGGTTTTTTGGAATTTCAGGGGTTGTCTCAAGAGAGGCAGAGATTCTTTATGATTTTCTGGCATTTCAATTTGTTGGGGGTGGCCTGTATTTATAGAAAGAAAAAAAAAAAAAAAGGTAGGTGCCACTAGGAATGGCGCCCAGTTCTAGATTCTATGGAGATTTGATTTGATTTGACCTTGGATTCCAAGGCAAAGATTTGGGCTCCACCTCTAGTGGCTCTTACCATTTTTTGGCCAAGCTCCACTATTAATGGCTCCAGTTCAATTTAGAAAGTTGTTGGGCTGCAGGGCCTAGCTGGAAAAGAGATAGGGGCACTCAGGAGTGTCCCCGGGGTTGCCGGTTTGATACCCAGAACTGGTGTGATTGAAAAGAGTGACCAACCCAGTAGGGGCAAAACGGTCATTTTATCCAAAAAAAAACACCAGAATGGTCCCGAAATGGACTGGGATAGCATTTGGAGATTGGGGATACTCGTGGGAGTGCCCAAGGAATTTACCAGTTTGATTCCCAAAGCCGTGTGGTTGGAGAAGACAATTGGCCCGCCTAGGGATAAAATGGTTATTTAGACCGGGTATCACCAGAATTGGCCTGAAGTCAATTTGAAAGGCATAATGAGTATGCCGGACTATCTAGGAGCAATTATGGGAAGGGTGGACTTACCGTTATGAGGTCTTAGATACTTTCTCAAAGAACGTGCCGAATGGGGGCCCACTAAGGGCAATTTGATCATTTTTCACTGAGACGAGCTAGCAGGCGTCGGTGTTGACCTAAGTTTTGAGTGTTTTAGTCACCCTGACGATTTGTGATGAGTTGGTCTCTGAATGTGCTTTGTTCTCTGATAAACGTGTCATAGCCAAGAGGCATGTTTGGTCCCGTGACATCGGGGGTTTAGCAAAATTCCTGATGTCAACCTGTTTGTGAGTGTCTCCATTACTCCGATGGTTGGGATAGTTTGTGAGTGTTTCTATCACTCTGACGGCTGTGCGTTGGTTTGGAAGACTACCTTATCTCAGGAAGCTGCAAGATGGTTTTACCATCTCGAGGATTTACGTATCTTCTCGATCGACATGCCGATGCCTTAGAGGCATAGTGGACATTCTACGTTGGTGGGCTAGCAAGCACTAGAAGTGAACCGCTCTAAAATTGATGCGGACTTTCCATCTTGAGGACTTTGTACTTTCTCAGAGATATGCTAATAGGGACTTATCGTCTCAAGGAATTGGTGCCTTCTCGAAGGACGTGCAAAATTAGATGGTCTTACCATCTTGAGGAACTTGTACTTTCTCAAGAGACGTATTGGATTGAATTTGACTAGTTTGGATTAGAATTGAATGGACTTACCTTCTTAAGGAAGACGAGTCGGTTTGAACTGGATCGAGTAATGCCACAGGGGCATTTTGGTTATTTGGCTTCTATTAGGCCTAATGGGCCCGAGAAGTGATTGATTGATTGGATTGGAGTCTGAAAAGTCGATTAGGGCTTGAACTAGATTGGGTTGCTTGATTGTGGATCTAGTCAGGCCAGAGATTACTAAGCGGGCAAAAATGGGGTGCTTACACAAGTAATGGTGTGTATAATGATATGAGACTACTTTGTTGTGATTTGGGAGATAATTTCATAGATGCTGAGATATTATTAAACCATTTCAAGGGTACCAAAACTTTCTTCCATTGTATCTCCTTAAAGACCATTGAGAATTAAAACTTTCATTTGAGATGACTCGAAGACAGTTTCCAATTTGTCTAAGTTTTGCCTTAACAATCAACAAGGCCCAAGGACAAACAATTTCACATATTGGTATTTTTCTTCCGGAATATGTCTTTAGTCATGGACAACTGTATTTGGTATTATCGAGAGGAACATCACAACATACGACAAAAATTATGGTAAAAAAGGGATTAATTGACGGACAGGGAGTGTATATAAAAAATGTTGTGTACAAGATGTCTTATTGCTATCTATTTAAGATGGTTTCATTTATTTTATTTGCGTTCATATAATAAAAAAATTATTAGATGCTTTGTTTTTTCATTATTATCATTTTTTTTTAATACATTCCAATTTGTATTTAGTTTTGCATGATGATATCTAACACCCATTTTAGACACAGGCAATTGTATTGCTTCACTATCAAGAGAAAGAATTGTAAATAGAGTGTTGGTCAACCTTATGAAAATATAACAATGAAGATGGTAAGTTTATTTAAATATTTATTATTTTGTTTTCAATTTATCTTTTCTTAATTGATACAATTGTACTAATATATTTTCAATTGATGTAGCTACACTTTATAAGTTTAAACAACTAGATACTTCGAATAGATTTAAAGATGAGCAAGATTGTTCTAATAATTCCAAAGTTAAAAAGCAGCTAAATCTCTTAAATTTTGAAGGTGGGAATGAATTTTAAACGTCATCAATACGATAAAAAGATAGCATTTTGATACAACATTTATAAGTTTAAATTTGAGACAACTTTGAATGTTTATAGATATGCACATTTACATTCTTATCATAATTTTAATATAATTATTCATCTTAAATTAAATAAAAGTAGAAATCTATGTTATCAAGACAATAAAGACATAGAAGTGGTACGAAAAGTTTCCTGTAACTTTGCTTTTTGGGCTTATGCAGAATCTTATTGTTTTATTAGTATAATTATGCATAACCTTATTGTTTTATATTCTTACTTTGTCATTTATCAAAATAATATTTACTTTGTCATTAAAAATTATTACACAGTTCTACTTTTACAATTAACGAAGAAGAGAAAAATTAAAAGCTTATAAAGACATGAAGAGGACTGTTAGAGAGGTATACATATACCATAGAAATTATCAAAAATCACTAATTACACATATTTTGATGTCCTCTCAAATCTATGGCAAAGAAAGTAGCAAAATAATTTCAATAGAAATAAGAAGTTGGCCTCTAAGTGGTAGCATGTCAAATCCTGTGAAACTTTCTATGATTTCTTGGTTGCCCAATGATCTATTTTTTTTTAATATTTTCTACTAATCATGTTCTTTGGTTAATTTCTATCTTATGCAAAATGGGTACAATATAAAAATGATCTACAGTGTTTTGGACATCAGAATTTTTTTTAATTTATATTTTGCGATAAACTTTATGAAACTCTTATTTTGCATCGGCCTATACTTTGTCCATATTTCTAAGATGATTTTTGAGTATTTTTAACTTATAAGAATTGATTAAACACTATAATGACTATGTATAAGCATAGATGAAAATGCATGATATAATTTAGGATTGTGGCATATTTTGTCTAGAATAACCGAAAAATCAGAAATTTACATTATAATATTTTTTTTTTAGTATCTTAGTCGAGTTGCACAACGCGTGTGCCCCAGTCTCCAATTTGACATAATTGGAGGAAGCTATTTTGCCATTGCGGAGGGGAGGCCCAGCGTGATTAAAACACTTACAAAAACCCTGAAAATGTGAGGAAGGGCTATGGCGGAAGAGCTCCATCTCAGGGTTCCTTCATGCCTACACTTGGTCTCTGCCTTTCTGGCCATGGAACCACCCAATGTCTTGGTCTCCTTTGCCCGGTACGCTAGCAAAATTATAGTCTCTTCTTCTTCTTCTTCTTCCTCCTCTAGTTATACCTATTGTTATGGTATGTCGCACATTGAAATAACGACTGTATTCGTGTTTGTGTATGGAACCCTAGGGACTGTGGCGGAGGTTCGATCACAGAGAGAGTACAGAGCTTCATTTGGGATCACTGCATAAGCAAAGCTGTAAGTCACCTCAACAATCCCCAGCTTTTGATTTTACAGAAATGTCATGTATTTGAAGGTTCCGTCTGTTTGGTTGGCAAACAATTGAAGATTCACAAGTTTGTTTCTTCTCTGTTTCCATTTCTATTTCCACGTTTTCATAGCAGCCCAGTGGACCCTTGATGACTCTCTGCTTAGTAAAAAAAAAACTTATGAAATGACAAGGAAATGAGATTTTGACTTTATTTATCTATTTTTCTTGTTCATTAGGTGACCTTGGATGGAGAAATTCGGTCGAATTATGTAACTGTATCGCCATTAGGCAAGATCGTTTTTTTTTGGTCTGGGGTTCTATTTACTGAAGAAAGTAGGACCCAGAATTTTGTTTAATTTTCTACTTTTCCGATTTCTCAGCAACCACAGATGGCCTTTTAAGGTTTTCTTGTATTTGTTTAGTGTTGATCTTGGCTTGGCTTTTGTTCTGAATGCAGGATGGTACATCACATGCACCATACTTGAAAAGTTTTCTGAAGAAGCTTATTGTGGAAGTTGAATCCCAAGGTTTTGAAGTCTTGGATGAATTGTATGAACAGTTTGCCTTTTACATGAGTTCATCTAAGGTATTGTTTCTGGACGGAAGGTTCACTTTGTGAGTTTTCAGGATTTGTTTCTTTATCCCATGCTTGATTTTTTTAAGAACACAATTCTGGTGTGTTAGGATAACGATGCTGCAAAAGGAAACTCAAGGATCTTAAAATACATTTCGTTTCTCTTTCCTGATGGTAAAATTTTTATCTCATGGGAGGTCTGCATTTGGAATTTTTCACTTTTTATTTGGGTTTATTTATCTGTAATACTGGTTTTGTTATGTCTTTAGATTTTTCTGTAAGTTGTCCAAAATCAAGGAAACTGGTGGTTCCACTGCAATGTTCGCTGAACATGCTTGAAGGTGATACTGGGTATGAACCATTGCTGCTGCTTTTTAATCTGCACACATTGTCTGCACCATTGTATTACTAACTACTTCTTCATTACTTTCTTCAGGTTGAATAATTTATCATATCACATGTTTTGTGAAATTATCAGATTGACTCCATGTTGACTTATTTTATGGCCTTTACTTCATTTACTTTTTTTACGTATTAATTGGAATGACTGGGGAAAGTACAACACTACAACACAGCTTATAAATAATAAACAGACCTCAAGAAACTCCTATTAACTGGAAGCTTTAGCATTTAGATAGGTTTCTTTTCATTTTTTCTGGCTCAGTAATTGTGAGTTTTTAAGCCATAATAAACAGGTTTCTTTGAGAGGAGATAGAATACCAGGATCCATCTGCTGAAAAAACAGCTTTGGAACCTTTAATATCCTGAAGAAGTCAATGGCAACTTGGCCCCTTCAACTACTTAGGTGCAGGATAGGAAGTCTATTTTCTCCCCAACCAATCACCTTCACTCAGAATGATTTTGACTTTACATTCGCTATCCCCATACTCGACCACTTTGGCAGTTTACATTCCTTTCATGAAGTCATCTAATGGCTGAAATGCAAGTCCAATAGATAAAAAAAAAAAAAAAAAGGAAGAAGGGTTGATATGCAAGGTTGTTTCTTTTATATGAATGAGCTCCCACACAAATATAGTGATGCATGCTGCATCCATTGTCACCATCATTTCTTCTTGCCACAATACCTGTACTTTTGTTGGTTCTCTTGGCTCTGTTTAATTAAAACCTTATTACATGATCCCAAGGAAGAATGGTGTTCCTAGCCTATTGGTAGCAACGTCAACCTCGTTGAAGAGCAGAATCAGGGCTCAAACAGTTGTGGCAGCTTCTCAAAATTCAATTTAATACCACCCACTATCTAAAGAGCTCCCTTCTAGTGGAAAGGATAATGTGGCTGCTTCTCCGAATAGGCTATTTAATACTGTTCAATGTTTAGAAGGTTATTTTGCTTAAGAAATCAAGGAATATATATTATTGTTAATCTCCGTGATTTTCTCATTTTCGTGTTTGTACCTCCTTTAATAGGCCCCTCCATAGAGATTGCTTTTCCATTCAGGATACTGGAATTTATAGAACAATTCAAAAGCTTTGGGTTTACTATAACTATATAAGGATAGCTATAATCCTGTTTTGTATGATTAAAATCCCATATTCTACATCTCTCATGTTAGGATACTGGTGAGTGTAGCCACCAGAATGGAGAAGCAGGAAGAGGAATTTTAATGGAAGGGTTTTGATGAGAGTAGGAAGAATAGGTTGGGAGGAGGTGTGTTATTATGGGATGAAATGAGATCTAGGTTAGGAAAGTTGAAATCTACAAGAACTTTAGGGCCACAAAATGAGCCAAGCTGCCAAGCCGAACATTCAGTTGTTTGGATTCAGCTTGGCTTTGTTGGTGAATTGGAATATTGGCTTAAGCATTATATGAATAAGTAATTTGAGTGCAAGCTCAGCTTGGCCACATCTCAGCGCGTTTGCAAATTCTCTACGTCAGGCTCTTTTAGGGATAAAAGATGTTTGGAAAGTAAATGTGAAGTAGCCGTCTTACATTTATCAAGACGAACTCAAAAGTTGAATTTAGTGAATCCAATGCCAATCATTTCAATGTAAAAAGGTTACTAACTTGACAAATTGATGATGTCATGTGTAAGCCACAGGCCCACAACACATACCATTCTTTATTTATAATATTGTTATGCTTACTTCAACGATGCATATGACACCTAAGAGCAGCAAGTAGCCTTAAGAGTGGGTTAAGATTATGAACTTACCCTTGGAACCTGTTCACTAGCCAACCAATCCAAGCTTGGGTCTCTTCCAGATTGGTTTGTTTACTGACATGAGCTTCTGAAATAGGCCCAATGTTGTTAATTGTATGAGTGTGAATGGCTCAATATGCAAGCTGAACCCAAGTTCTTTTATGAGCAACTGGTTCATTTGATAGTATTTCATACTGCATGGTGGTTTTGGAGATTTTCAGTTGAAACCAAAACTCCTTCCAGCATTCGACCATGAAATGCAAGAATGGCATTTGAAACAGTGGTTGTATTTCTGTGGCAGTAGATAGGGAGTCATGATGCCCATGAAAGCTTGTTTGTCAAAGTTACTTTGGTTTTGCCCAAGATGTTGGGTAAATTATTGAGTGGATCAAGAGTCCCTTTGTGCCAAGATTTTTTGTGGGGCAATGCACCATTTTGCTTGTTTTTGTTCTCTTTGAAGATCCAAAGGAGGCCCTACCTCAAACTCTATGCTAAATCCTTCCTGATTAGTTGAGATCTCAATTGCTCTGTTATTCAGCGATTGGGAAATTGATGAGCTTTCTTCCTTTCTTCTACTAATTCACGATGGTTGCATATTGCCTTCTGTCTAAATTCTAGATGCTGGTTTCTTACCAGCCTAGCAGCACAGTTGCTACCTGGTTGTGTTCCCATCTTAAGTGTCAGGTGTGCAACCCCCTTTTGTGTCTTTCATAGAAAGTTGATGAAATTGTGTTTCTGTAACTACCCGTATTTATGCATCTGTGTGTTTGCTTGCATGTATCTGTTGGATTTTTGCCTAGGGTGGTAGTTCTTCTTTTTTGCATTTATTGATGAAGTTTGTACTCCCAATTTATTCCCTTCAAAGTTGATAAGGAGGCTGAAGTGCTTGTTGCAAGGCCTTGGCTTGGACAGTTGCTCACAAGAGGTTTATTCTCTATTATATGCTTGAAAAAAGAATAAAAAGAACCTTTTCCATTTGCGCATTGTCTGTGGGAAAGTTTTAAATAAGTGGACATCTTCTCACTCAATTGCATATCGCTTGCTCCCTATGGCAAAAACACACTGGCATGGTTGTGTTCACTTAGTGGCTGCTACCAGTTATGAGGATTGAAATGATTGTTTGGCAGACAAGAATAAGCTAGGCAGAGATCTTGAGAATCTTGCTTTGTGGTGATGTGGGTGAAATGAAGGGAAGGGAAGGAAGCACTTGTATCTCTAAGGTTGAGTTGATCCATATCTGGGAGATAAATTTTAGCCATTTTGATATGTGGCCTCTTTATTAATTGTCCACTTTGACCCCAATATACTCTGTTGTAGCTTTAAACTTTAAATACAGAAGGACGAATTATGCATGGGCAGGCAAATATTTCTCAGGTGGGTTTTAATGTATATATGCCATGACAGTTGTGGATGTTCTCTTAAATACAGATTATCAACTGATGAGTGAGAAAATTTATTGTTGAGTGACTCTTATTTTGTCAAATCATTGATAACTGTTCAATTGATTTCTCTTGAGCACATAAATTAAAGGAAAATTAGTGTTTGGTGGTTTGGTGTGTAGGTGTTCAATTTGGCCTTCAAGTCTTTTCTTGTCAGAGTTCATCCTTTCCTGCCCCCAACTGTTCTCTAATAAAACTTGTTTTGAGGTGAGCATTATGATCTTAGAGTAGGTTCTTTCTTTACAGGACTGCACATGCCGGTCTAACTTGAGATATTCATGACTTACCTAACAATTGATTTGTCATGTGGATGTCACCACATCGCTAGTGCTCTGAGACTTAGCATATGATGATCAAATAAATGTCTTTTGTTCAAAACATACTGTTGTTGCAACTGTTGGTAACATCATTATGTGTTTGATTTCTCATTTTACATCAGTGCTTTTCTTTTACTATCTTCATTATTGTAATTGCCAATATTTAATTAGCTTCGGCACTATGTCAATCCCAAATTCTGACATATTGAACACAGACACTGATCTCTCTCTCTCTCATACGTATTGCAAATTACAAAACCGGTTGGGTTTTTTGTTGGTCAAGCAAAACAGGTTGGTTCAGGTGTTGGTTTGGTTGGCATTTGTCTCACCCATGTAAAAGCATCCAAGGTAATTATCTCTCTCTCTCTCTCTCTCTCTCTCTCTCCTGCTCTTTGTTATTCTAGAAAAACTTTTAAAGATGTACAATGAATTCAGGGGTCCTCACCCACCCAATTCGTTTTGTATTTATATTTTGACCATTCAATTGATGGATCACCTTACTTATAAAAAAAATTTTAAAAAAAATTTGATGCTACCTCCAGTGTACATTTGAGTGATGTATTGAACTGGACAGGCCTTGTATTTAACTTCTCTAACACAAGTTTTCGTTGGGACTGGTTATATGGTTGTGGTTTATTCGTATTATGCAATTGAAATGGTGTATCGGATAAACATCTTTTGGATGTCCAATAGGTTCCTGTAGTGGTCAATCTGCAATTGACTATAGGGTCTGGATTAGTGAGTTTCATCAGGTAGAGGCAATGGATGAAAGATTATTCAAACGCTAATGGATTTATGGTAGTGTACTAATGTAGAAGCCTTTTGAATAGTTTTGTCATTTGAGACTAATACATTCTTAAATTTTAGAAGTTTATGGAACTGAAATAGCTACTGATTCAAAGCTTTCCTGCGTTCATGCAACTGATGTCTCAGGTTTCCTGCTAAATAATGTTTGATATGTCTTTTTGTTAAAAACATAGTATGTTTGATGATTAATGGTTGCTTCTCATGTCTGGGTAGCCTATTTTCTCAAAAGTGTATCTATTAGTCTAGGTGACAACCCAATAGGGGGGATGAATTGGGTTTAAACAATAATTTTACAAATAATTTCAGATTTAAAAATTCTAACTAAATATTCAAATAAATATTAATCAATCAATAATATGTTGTAGATAAATGCTAGTAATTCAAACTATGAAATAAAGGAGATAGAGAAAAGAAAATACAATGCCAAGATTTATCGATTTATCATGGTTCGATTTCAACTTCAAAGTCTATGTCCACTCCTCAATGCTCTTTTCTTGATATTTTTTTTCACTATATCTAAATCGTAGATACAACCATTAGCCTTTTAACACAAGCGCTAGTTATCCTTTACAACTATTTTTTTCCATGGATGCTAGTCACACTCCTCCAATTAGTTTTTACACAGGTACTAGTCACACTCAACCAAGTGATCCCTCACTGCAACTAGTTTTTATCTAGATACTAGTTACACCCAACCCTTAACTATTTTCCGTAGCTAGTCTCTCCCTTACAAAAAAAAAAGAATAAGAATACAACTATTCTTACTTACAAATAAATTCTCTCAAAGAATAGATATACCAATGAAGCTTTCAAAACATTACAAGATAAAAAACAATTAAGCTCTTAAAGACTTTGTAAGATGAATATCACTTTGATGCACAATCTCTTATCGCTCTTGATGTTTTGTTTTGTTTCTCAAGTGTATTTCTATTTATAGATGAAGAGGGGAGGATGATGTGTAGCTTCAAATGAGTTTATAGCCGTTAGAGAGTATTGAAGACATTTCTTCCCATTGAGCTACTTGCTGCCGGACAGGTTTTTGAATTTTTGATCAAATGCCTTCACTTTCACCTCGATTTTCACCTTGATAACGTTCAAATTTGAACATGACTATAAGATAGAGTTGGTAGATGTAGAAGCAAGCTTTCTAGAGCCTCAATAATCAGGGAGATCTAACGGTTAGATCAAAAGTAATGATCAAATTACTGGAACTATCTCCCAGCAGGCATATTTGAATTTCTGCATAGATGCCTTCACTTCTAGCTCATTGTTTAACTATTTAACGTTTGAATTTGAAAATTTTCTATTAGACAAAAGTTATAGATATGCAAGTCAGCTTTTCAAAACTTCAAGAATCATAGCATTTGAATATCGGAGTCAAAAGATCTGAGTGAATTACTCAAATTGTCTCCCAACTGTCATCTTTGAATTTCTACTGCACTAAGTTTTCTTTTACCTTGTGTTTCACCCAGATAATATTTGAATTTGAAAATTCATATAACATATCAAATATCTATATGGATGTTAATTTTTCATAACTTCAAGAATCATGTTATTTGGACTTCTAGATCAAAAGATATGGTCAAATACTCATGATTATTTCCAAGCTGTCATATTTTGAATTTCAGATCCAATAAGTCACCTTCCAGTTTATTTTCGTCCCACAAAACATTCTTTTCATAAAAACTTCATAAAACACCGTAATTAGACATTTAAGTCTTCTTTCTAGCCCCACAAGAATCAAATCAATCCAATGGTTAGATCAAAAGATATGGGCAAACTACCATAGCTGTATCATAGGATATAGTTTCATCGAATTTTCAACCTTAAAAGAAAATTATGTCCTCTAATTTTCTTCCTTGAATTAAGTTTCCTTAAAACATGATTCTCAAGGATTTAGATATTACTTTTCAAGTCTTGATCTCTCTTTCAAGTGCTTCATAATCCTGTAAAACTTTATTACACCAACTAGACCAAGGATTAAAAGTATTGAATATATTTAATCAAGAAAACATATATAAATCAAAGAAAGTTGTCATCAAAACCATATATAAAATTCCATATGAATAAACTTAGGGCTAACAATATTAAAATGTGTTGTGTCCTAACAAAAAATGCACATTACATGTATGTATGTAATTCATGTAAGCTCCTGATCCTTAGATCTAATTTGTGTCAGCTTCGTGAATAGTATTTTCTCCAATCAGTTTTATCTAGAGGATTATCCTCTAAAGTCCTTGGCAATGATATACTTTCTCATAAACTTAACCCACAATTTTGGCCCTATTCTTGTCTTTTGGTGCCTTCCATTTGAATCATATCATACCTCTATGTGCTGAATTAATTGGTCGATTTGGTCTTTGTTGCACAAACGAGTCTGTTATAGTTATTGTCCCCATTTAGTCATTGATCGGTGATTTTTGTACACCAGTTCATATTTATGGTTACCTATATGGGTGTGTTTAGCCTTTTAAGTTGTGATCGAGTGTTTCCCAACTTTGGTGATATTATAGCCCTTGGCTTTGGGTAATTGTCGCCTAGTCTTCTTGGGGTATGAAAGTTGTTTTTTTATTAGGCTAGACTGTATTGTACTTCCCTTTTCTGGAAGGTGTGTTCCTTGGAGTATGTGTTCTGAGCTTCATTATAATAACTTATTTTTTTGGTAATAAAATAATCAACTTTTTTTGTTGTTGATAAGTGGTAATAAAATACTCACCTTACCAGAAATAAAGGTGCCCTAGGATCACACTGGCCTGCATAGAAGCATAAGACATCTGAATGAAATCTTTAATGACTTTTCTCCATTGAATTGTTAAATATTTTAGAAGTTAGGGTTTCTTTCCAACCATAACCCAAGGGTTGTTGAGAACCAGTGACATCTTTGTCACCCACTAATATCAGCCAAAATTATTAATTCTTAAAAGAGTCCTATTTCTTCTCAATGGTAAACGAATTTTGTACTTCTGGTGACTTGTGAGAATGATACCTTTGATGCAGGTCATGCTTAGTGATGGTGACCTGTCCAGTTTAGCAAATATGAAGCTTAATTTGGAGTTAAACGACCAGAGCAGCAGAACAGATTTGTCAGAAAGAACTACTCTAGATCCAAATTTGGTGTGCTCTTTATTTGTTTATTTATTTATTTTGCTACTGATATTTTTGTTTTAATTTAGTGAATGTAGGAGTGTGTCTATAAATGTAGGGTGTGGCTGTTACAGTAAGAAATTTGAAGAGGTAATTACACCTTATCCCCTTGTGGGTTGGCCTGAAAACACATGGCCCTCCTGTGGTTCAAAACTCAACACTTAACCCCCTTGTTGTCTAGAGTGAAGTGCAAAAGTGAACGGTCATAACATTTTCTGCAAATTGTCTTACTTACCCCATTCTTTTTTCAAATTTCTCCACTGCTCCGACTCTCTCTCTCTCTCTCTCATAACTAAACTCAAAACCAGTAATCAGCTGCACCTAAGACTCAATCTCTCTCCCTCCACAAACATATCTTTTACATACCTATTTGCATACCCATATTTATATGTATATTAATCATCTGTCATATAGATACATAATCTTCTGTCATACTTAGGGATGGCCAAAACCCCCGAATTTTCGGGTGCCCAGACCGAACCGACCCTAGCGGTTCGGGTTTGGACAATATTTATTCGGTCACGGATCGGGTTCGGAGGGAAAAGGTAAAAATTTATCGGGTTCGGAATCGGTTCGGAATCAGATTCGGGTGACATTAAAAAACCAAATTTATAAGCAAACGAAAAACGTCATTCATGGCGTGCAACAAACCTATCAAAATATTTTTTAATTAGCCTTGGTTAGAGCGAAACGAACAAAGCAGCCCTTTATACCAACAGTAAAAAGTTTTTTGTCAGTCCTTTAACAAAAGCCATTCATTACCGCCCAGCATTTGATGTATACATATATAGATATATATATACACAGATATATAGACACATATATATTGCAAATATTATAGGGTAAATTCCGAAAGACTTCAGCCAATGATGAAGATGGTGTTGTATTGTCACTAGAAGGTTGAGAGAGAGAGAGAGAGAGAGAGAGAGAGAGAGACCAGCGGTTGGGGGTAGCGAAGGAGGGAGAGAAGGAAGGCAAAACCCATCTCTCGCACCCCAATTTCTGAAATCTGCATCCGAGAACAGGTTTGTTATTGCAGTCCCTTTTCTTTCCTTGTTTTCTGGCCAATCAAACAGCACATGGAGAAACATATATATATATATATATATATGGAGAGAGAGAGAGAGTCAATGGAGGCATCCATTCTTCCCGGCAACCCTTCAAACTTACACACAATTAACAGCTTTGCCCTACTCCTGGCTTTCACGCCTCATCTTCTTCCCCGACGTCTCCCAGGATGTGGACCGGCTGAGGGTAGACCTAATCAACAAAGCGGAGTAGTCAACAAGCAAGATTTCGGGGTGGATCGGAGCAGATTGGAGTTCCATAACTCTGGAGCGGAGCGGGGTCGGGGTTATAGTCAATCGGTTTCGAGTTGAGTTTGGGGGTGGTGCGTTTAAACGGGTCAAAGTTAGTATGAGTGTATTCTGACCCGAACCCGATTCGTTGCCAACCCTAGTCATACTTATCTATATGTTATCTAGACGTATATATGTATTTACGTTTGTAACAGCCATGTGTGTATAAACATTATATAACTATATTATCAATACATTATTTGGTTTTTGGTGGGTGTCTTTCCGTTTGTTAGTTCTCTGATGATTCATTGGTCATTGAAGATATTAAAGTTGCCAGAATTTCTTGGAATATTGATTGTTTGGGGGATTGATGGATGGACTGTTAGTAGTTTGTAAGAGATTATACTCCAGCTCAATGATAATACTTGAACGCGAGAGGATTGGAATCCATATATTGCCTATATTTAACCCAATTTAAGCTTCCATGAAAAACGTCAACAAAATCTAACCCAAACCCACTAAAATCTGACACAAACCCAAAAAATTGTGTTCATGTCTTGCTTATATCCCTGTTGATCTCATACAAAATTTTACTATTTTACCTCCCAACACCAACCCAAATTTACCAATCTTAGGACCCAGTGTCAACCCAATATTACCAATTTAGTTTTCATAATTCTGTATATCTAACCAACCCCTCAACTCCAGCTTCTTTGAATTGGATTTCAGCTCAATTCACAATGAGGGTTGATTCCAGTGCTTAAAATCAATTAAACTTCCCATGTCGAAGTCCATGGCATCCTGTATCACCACCATGTCGAAGTACATGGTGGTTTTGGCTATAGGGTTATGAGATCTGAGGATAAAGAACGAGGAAGAGAGAGAGAGAGAAACAGTGAGCTTGGAGATGAAGGAGAAGACAGGGAAAAAGAATTTTATCACCACTACAGTAATTATAAAAAGGCACTAGAGAAATTTTATCACCACTAAATATGTACCAACGCAGCAACACATGCTTAAGCAATGTGTGATTTACACTCATGGTTATTTCTAACAGTTTTCGTTTGTTTGCACTTCACTCCAAACCACAAGGGAGTTAAGTGCTGAGTTTTGAACTAGAAGGAGGTGATGTGATTTCGGGCCAAGCCCTGAGAGGCTAAAGAGTAATTAACCCAAATTTGAAGAAAGTTCAAGAGTCTAAGAGTAGTTGTCTGCCCCTCTTTCATGCTGGCAAGGTGCTACTTGTTTCAACCTTGAACAGAATTTGTCCATAATATTCAGTAACTCGCACAGATAATGTTGTTTAGTAGAGTTAGAAAAATAGTGTCTGAGCTTATATGCATTTTGGAAGGCTCAAAAACAATTTTGTTGACATGTTCTACAGAGTTTAGTTTTCTAGTGATCTCAGTGGACCCAACCACTCCTGCATATGCTTCTACGGTGTTTGAAATTTTCTGATTTAGACGTCTGAATTTTTTTGACATAGTCTAGAGAGTCTGGGTTTCTAGTGATCTCAGTGGACTATGGACCCAACCTCTCCTGCGTACGCTATATTTTTTACGTATTCTGATTTAGAATTCTAAGGAAGTGTATTTTAGTTAGTTTGAACACTAAGGAATATGAAATTTTTTAACCCAAAAACTTGTTAACTTGATTGCTTACAATGTCTTGATGCTTCATGATCTACATGCAAAATGTATCAGGCAATTAGGAAGATTGTGCCATAGGTACTTTGGAGTTTGGGCCAATGCTTTTGAGCCAATGCATCTATGTTAGGGGGATTCGTGTGTGCAAATTCGAACGTTTCATAAGGCTCTAAACTTTTGGTCGCTTTGTATGTGGAACTGTTTCATGGAACTTTATGTTAGTGTAATAAAGTTTAAAACCTTGTAATGGAAGTGGGAAGAATTCAGATCAAAGCTGACAAGAATTAACAATTTCAGGTAAAATGCATTCATCTGCCATGGGAATCTGCTGTGGGAAGTGAGCTTCGAGACCTCATGCCTGACATAGTGTAAGCACTTATTTACTTATCTTATTTTGTAATGAAGACTGCTTATACTTTGTTTCTATGATATTAAGGTTCTCCTCAGTCCAAAAGAAAGCCAGTTAATTTCATCCTATGCTCACATTAGTGTTTTGCATGTGTGCCAACAATGTAAATGGATATGGGTACTTGATAGGGTGATTGCCAGCATTCACTTAACAACCCAATGAAAATACTGAACAAAGTAACTAAATTTGAGGGTTAATTGAAAGAAAAAACCTGTAGAATTAGAAAATTAAATAGTTAGTGAGGTAGTATGTGGTTCTTTTTCAAGATATTGTGATGAGTGACAAGCCATAAACCTTTGAATGTATCGAGGGTGGTATCTGTTTGAAAGACATTTTTTGGGTGCCCTGGTGACTGTGTTTAGGTTCATCTTCTGCATAAAGCCCTGTGTTTGGTAGCTTGGTATTTTCTGAATCAATGTTAAGAGGCATGTTAATCGGTTATGTGAATTTGCATCGAAGTCAACTTAATAAATTAGCTACTTGCTTTATTCTTATAAGTTGTGCTATTTTCTTTTAACAGTTTGGGCGCTGATGTGATTTATGATCCTTTGTGCCTTCCGCATCTTGTTCGAGTTCTTGGGTTCCTTTTGAATCGTGAGAAATCTAGCACTTGTCAATGCAAAGTAATGTCTAACGATAGTCCAAACGTTGAACATGCATGTCATCAACCGAAGGAAGGTCCCGTGGCATTCATTGCTTGTGTCATACGGAATATTGACACATTTAACCATTTTGCGGGGTTAGCAGATAAGGCGAACCTCACAGTTGAGGATGTAACTGAAAAATTGAAGCCATGTAATTTGCTTCCCTACATGCAATCTTACAGTCGATCGAGTGTACGCCTGTTTACCCTGTCTTATTCAAGTGCTGTTTAAAATTTTTCTCAAAACCTGGTTGTATAGCTGTATTCTCTTAAGGAGAAGGGTATATTGTATCTCTGTGCTTCAGGCAGATGATGGGTCATGGATTTTGGAGAAGCAGCAAAATTGCAGACTCTGTAGATCATTCGTCATTTTCTACTTAGCTGTTTTTGTTATACCAGATTGGAAAGGATTCCAAATAGCAAATTATAGACCCACGTGGATCATCTTTACTCCGTTGTTTTTGCTAATATCACGTTGAAAAGGATTCCAAATGATACGGGTAGTGTAGTTTTTACTCCCTTGACTATATTACCAAGTCTTTTGGATCAGCCCCAAATAGGATCTGAGGAGCTTTTCACAGCTGAAGAGTTTTAGTGTCTGTTTGATACTTTTGGAAAGAAAATAAAAAAGCAGAGAAACAAAATAAGAGAGAACATGGAAAGACAAGTGATTTTTTATTTCTTTATTTAATTTTGCAAAGAAAATTAAATGAAAGTAAAAGGGCAATTACTTTTCATTATTTAGAATTGAAAAAAAAGAGAAAAGAAAATAATAGAATAATATTGAAAAAGAAAGAGAAGAGAAAGGGCAGAGAAGAGGGAAGGAAAAGTGGGTAGAAAACATCTTTCTCTCCCTTTTCTCTTCTCTTGCTCTCTCCTCGTTCTCTTCTATTCTCTCCTAAATTAGAAATCAAACATAGGGAGGGAATTTTTATTTTCCTTTTCTCTCTTTCCTCAAGTATCAAACATAGCGATAAGGCAGCAGCATTTTTTGCTTTTTATTATTTTTTAATTTTTGAATCAAAATTTTAAATAGAAATACCATGAATACACCATTTAGATCGCACATGTTTGTGACGGTGTAATACCAACAAAAAAAGGCTTTCAACTTCACAAGCAATTTGATAAAACAGGCTAGTTTACATTAGAGTCGGCATTAACATGTTCAAACGACACTCAAAAACTTCATTGAACTTATGAGATATATATATATATATATTATGTATTATTCTTGTTGACTACATGCTTGGATTTGTCCAAAATATGGATGGAAATTGGTGTAAAGTAGCATTAAAGTTACGATGGATAAATATATTTTTAATTTCACACTCATTTTGAATTTAGTGAATATAAATAAATAAATAAGTTACGATTTGAGAATGTAATTGTTGAATTCAAACTTAGGGAGCAAAGCAAGAATAATTTGGCGAACATTGAAGCCGCATTTGGAAAAGAGAAAATTGATGCCATTTAACAAAAAGCAAAAGGTTGCTTGTTAGCCATAATTAATTGAAGACTTCTGAAAATACTTTCGCATATAAAAAGTTCAAAACATTCAAAAAACCTCACCGAATTGTAAGATATATGAGATAAATTCGTCATTTAGCAAAATCAATGAAAAAATATGGTACCAGGACCATGTTTTAACTCTCTCTTTTTCCCCCTCACATATATGACGCCCAAAAGTTTACTTTCCGTTTACGACTGTAAGAACTTTCTTCTCGTTACTCTCTTTTTTTTTTTTTCTTTTCTTTTCCTTTCTTTTTCTCATTGCATTGCACTCAACCAAGAGTTCCCATAAAGAACTTGTAAATATCTATATTTTTCAATTAAACTTGTAATTAAAATAAGAAAAATGTTATATATAATCTCATTTATCAATCTCTTTTCTCACTTCCAGACACAGGTAAATAGGCCTACATGAAAATTTCTTAATGTGAGTTCCATAAAAGGCGTAAGAGTGAGAAAAATAATTGAGAAATATAATTATATATATACACCATTACTCTTAAAATAATGTATAACCAAGATGGTGACAGCTTTGCCTTTTGTTAGAGTAATATATAACTATACTCGGCTTAACTCGGTTGAACAAGTATTTGTCTCAATTATTGCCCAATTATCTCCACCGATTCATTTTCTTTAATTGATTCTAGTCAAAGTCATTTTCTTTAATTAAGTTTAAGGTAATAATGTTTTTTCCATGCACACGGTTGGTCTATGATGCACATAGTTATTTATTATCTCAAATTACTTCCTTCATTTTATCTTTAATTGATGCAACTTCTAATTTCTACTTGGCAGATTGATTCTTATTTTCTATTTTTCTTATAACACAACTCATGCATTTTAACATTCTCATTTTGAGAATAACTTTGATACCCTGCATCAAAGTAGATTTTATATTAGTCTCATATAATTTTCTTTTGAACTTAGTAAGAATCCTACGATCACACATCCATGCAAATTTCCATGACACAACCTTTTTTTTTTTTCTCTTTATTCTCAACCTGGGTGCTGATTCAACTTAATTCAACATCCCAGGTTAAACGCCATTTCAAAGGCGTTTTTAATAGAAACGCTTTTTGAAATGGCGTTTTTACGTTATATTTCCTCCAAGTAAAAAGAGAAATACAAAGTGTATGAAAATACAACAGTGTACAGAATTGTTTTTTTCAGTTAAAAACGTTATTTCAAATGGTGTTTTTAACTAAAAAATGCTAATTGAATTAGCGTCTTTTATAGTTAAAAACGTCATTTGAAATAGTGCTTTTAACTGGCACAAAAACCCTAAATCGCATCGTTTATCTCTCTCACTCTCATTCTTTCAGTTGTAATTTATGTCTCTCCCTCCTTGTCCCTTCTAATTTCAGTCGTGGGTCTCTCACTCTCCCTCCCTCCCTCTCCATTCTGATCTCACTCTCACTCTCTCACTCATGGATCTCTCTCAAGAGTTGCTCACTCTGCCTTTTGTCTCTCGCACTCTGTCGCTCAGGGTTATCAGGTCGTCTCACCGCAAGCTAATAGAGTCTAGACTCATCTACAAGAGCTACCTGAGGTACCATTTCATTGTCTTTTTTGGTTAAGTATGTATTTTCCTAGTATGTTTCTTTGTTTCATGAGGACCCACCACATCCTAGTATGTTTCTTTGTTTTTCTTCTTCAATTTATTATAGTTTTTGGTGAAAATGGTTTTGGCATTGAGTTGAAATTTTGTGAATGAAAAGTAGGTTTTGTTTGCCATTTGTTGTTAAAAGCCATTTGCCATTTGCTATTTGTCATTGCCTTTTGTTGTCAAAAGTAGGATAATATGGCAGGATGGGATGCCTAAAGTTTGCAAACTAAAAACTTGAGCTAAGCCTTAGTGTCTCAAGCTTGACTTAAGAAATTCAACAAGAACTGAAATAAAATTTGGAGCTATGTCATTAATCTCCACGATGAGCTAGCAATTTCTACACATGTTAATATAAATAGTAGAACTTATTGAAAGAGGGGAAAAAAAAGCAAAATATAAATAAGAAACAGACCCTTGACATCACTACATACCTAAGCAATACCAATGATCAGGTTCCTATATACCCTAATTATTAGCAAGAAGAAATAACCAATGGACAATGTTTGGTATAGATTATAATGAAGTCAGCCTACATTGTTTCACATTTGTCTCATTCTGATTCTAAACTAACTCTCTGTTAATGGTAACCCTTAGATTCTGACCACTTTGTATTAACCTTAGCCAAGTTAACATATACATTCACATATGTTTTGAGATTTCTTTATCACATGAAGTTATCTATTTATAATAAGTCAGTTTGATAAGATTAGTTGACCCTTTGACTTCACTTACTAGAATTTATGTAATTGTGATATTGTGGTTTGGCTTTAAATGTTAGGCCTAATGAACTAGGTCCCAGACAAAGTTGCTGCAGAATATTGGAATCTTAACTCTGTGTGTGTGTGTGTGTGTGTGTGTGTGTGTGTGTGTGTGAAAAAACCTTTTTCTGAAAACATGAATGATCGATTGATATGTTTCTATATGAGTCATCCATATATGAGTGATCCATTGATATTTCCTTTCTTGTATTACTAACATGGCCTTGCTTTTAATTGCCAGAATTAAATTAGCAATTATTCTATATAAAGTATCGATAAAGGAAATATGGTGTCAGTATGGATCTTTTCTTTTATCTAAATTATTTGTTTGTAATATATGTGTTTGATGGTAGGCACAGTTAAGTAATAACGATAATGGTATGTTTTATTTGGGGGGAAGGGGGGGGGGGGGGGGGGGGGGGGGGGGGGGGGGGGGGGGGGGGGGGGGGGGGGGGGGGGGGGGGGGGGGGGGGGGGGGGAGGGAGAAGATAGTAAAAGATCGCCGAGAAGGCATAGCCTATGATATAGAAGCTAGCGGCTGTTATGATGTAGAACTAGAAACTTCACTTGCTGGGTTACGAGAAATGATCATGCTTATGATGGCTGGGTATGGAGAACATGTTAATATAAAGTTAATATGTAGATACCCTTATCGATGAATTGGAGAAGTCTTGGTATATAAAAAGTTGTCGGTCAATGACGACATGCCATTGCAAAATGTCTTGAATCTCCCTTCGAGATATATTGACTTGCATTATGTTGAAATATACGTTGTCCATGAGGGGAGCACAATGACCACCAGTGTTAGTCGTGCAAATATGAATTGAGGAGATGTCTAGTCCTATGGTCAACTCTTGTCGAGTGGGGGTGATGTATCGACGTTGGGGATATTTACTGGAATGCTTACACTTGAGCAAAGTAGTCAAAGTGCACGTCAAATGTCTAACCTTTTTAGCCCAAATGAGAATTACTTGGAGGGTTGGAGTAATTTTCAATAATTTTAAGATTTTCACATTCCAGCTACACCTTACCCAGAATATGCTTCAAGCCAATGGGGGTGCGCAGAGGTGAGAGGTCTCAGTGTAAGTATGGATCCCATGGAACAGCTCGGTGGCTTAGATGAGATAGGGAGACGGGTAAATGAAGATAACGATATTCAGTACGTTGAATCAGACGAAGATGTTGATGTTTTGATGAGAAATGAAGGAAACATTGACTCCAATGACGATGAACACGAACAAGTGAACATTGCTAACTTGAATGACACTCCCGTGCCCTTTTTTATGAACCTGGATGGGGTAGATGATAACATAACTGGTTGAAATTTATATGATTGCGGTCCGATATGGTTAGATGCAAATCTGAAGTTTGCAAAATAAATGATTTTCAAAGATAAGAATGCCATGATTAGTGCATGTAACTGGTATCATGTGAAGAAAAACAAACATTATTATTTTGTAGAAACAAACAAAAAAGTATGGAGTACCAGGTGCACTCACGATTACCCATGAAAACTACGTGCATGTTTGAAGAAGAATCATACTTTCTTTGAGATCACGCAATGCCCCAGGCCATATACCTGTTTACATGGGATGCATAGTTAGATCATCGCAATATGAATTTGACATTCATTGCACACATGATTATGTCCCAAGTTACGGTAAGTTATTATGAGTTTTCAATTTAAACTGAGATATGTAAATTTATGTATTCATGCTCTTCCTTTGTAAAGTTTAAATATTCATTTGGATCTTGTGGTGTACAAGAAAACCTTGGTTGGAAGATAATATCCATAGTGAAGAATGTAACAAACAATGCTGGTTTCACAATATCCTATAAAAAAGCATGGCTTGGAAGAACAAAGGCCATTGTGATGGTATTTGGTGATTGGGATGAGTCATACGAAAAGCTTCCAAGGTATATGATAACATTGGAGTTCAAGAACCCGGGCACGGCTGTGATTTCACAAGCATGTGACATTAGACGAATGGGCGAAGTTGCTCTAGACATAATATTTTGGGCATTTCGACCATGCATTGAAGGCTTCAAGTACTGCCCTCCAGTGATGGGTATCAATGTAAGCACCCCATTTTTGCCCGCTTGGCAATCTCCGGACCAATTAGGCTAAGTTTGCTAACATCACAACACATGCAAGTTCAAGATGACCCTTTCAATCTCCAATCCAACCAATTGATCGCTTCTCGGGTCCAAAAGGACCCGTTGGAGCCATAAGCACCATTATTCCAGGCAGCTTTCCGGACCAGGCAGTCCTAAAAACCAACGCCATCCATGTAGCTTCCGAGATCAGGCGATCTTGGGGACCAACACCTCATCAAATTTTAGACAGTTCGCTTCTGGCGCTTGCTAGCCCGCCAATGTAGAATGTCCGTCATTCGGTAGTTCTATGAGACCGGGCATTCTCAAAGACCAGCACCACCCTTCCAGGTAGCTTTCTAGGACCAGGCGTTCTTAGGAACCAACACCACCCTACAGGTAGCTTTCTAAGACCAGGCGTTCTTAGAGACCAACACCAAGCAGGTAGTTTTCTAAGACCGAGCAGTCTCGAGAACCAACACCTAGGTCAACATCGGCGCTTGCTAGCCCGACTCGGTGAAAAATGACCAAACCTGTCCCTTGGGCCTCCAGGCATGTTTTGAGAAAGCTCAAAATCCCTCAAAACGATAAGTCAACCTTTTCAAAATGTTGCTAAACTGTTAGGCATCCCCCACACGCCATTTGGTCCAATTTCGGTCCTATTCCAGCTAACTCCAATCAAAATGACCGTTTTGCCCCTGAATACCTCGGCACTACACAAACCCTGCCAAATGGAAAAAGACTCTCCTAAAAACATCCTTGAATGACTCGGTACACTTAACATGACATTTAGATCCATTCCTGACCATTTCCAGCCTAAACCGGCCAGAATGACCATTTTGCCCTTGGCGAACCGAACGCACCCCAAAACGACAACGGTCCTTGGTTATTGAATGGAGGATTTTGTCATAAGCCCCTGTCTAACCTAAGGAAGACCTCACAATGGAAAACACTCACGACTTGATAAAAGTTTCCCAGAGCGTCTCGCAGACGCTTTGCCAAAATTGCCATTTCTTTCTGATTCCCTGGTCATAACGCACCATCAAATGACTTGAGAAGTGCATAAATCAGGGAATTCCTGAAAGCTCGTTCCTATACCTTCCCATCGATACGGCTCGATCGGATAGATCGCCTCCCAAAGCCCTTCATCGTATGGCTCATACACTGCTACTTTCGACAACCCTGGAGCGTCTCACAGACGCTCTGCCAAGGTTGACTTTTTTCCCAATTCCCTGATCAAAACGCACCATCAAACTACTTGAGAAATGAGTAAATCTGGGAACTCCCGAAAGTATTTCCAAAGTACTTTCTATCAGTACGGTCTGATCGAAAAGATCGCTTCTCGAAGGCCTCAATCACGAGGCACGAAAATAGTTACTTTCGAACACCCTCGGAGCGTAACACAGACGCTCTACAAGAATGTCATTTTATGCACGTTTCCCGAGATGATATCCCACGCTTCCGAACGTAATTCAAACTTTTCAAAAACACGAAAGTACACAAAAAACCCTAGGAGAACACCATGGGTGCAATCAATTCTCCCGAAACCTTCTCGATTGGCTTAATTATCGAGACAAAGTTTGGACGAACCTTCCCAGTGATGGAGCGTATGCTACATGCACTCAAATTTTGATTAGGTCGACCAGATTTTGATCAACAGTCGAGATTTAACCAATACATAGAGTGCCATGTGTCATTCTAGAAATGGAACAGTACATGCGCATGTCCTACATACGCCAGGTCAAATTTTGGTCAAGCGCATGTGCTACATACGCCAGGTCTGTTCCAAATTGCCTATAAATACTAGGCCCCCCCTTTGCATATTCCATCTGCGAAATTGATGCGAAGCTTTGCTGGAACTGCTCCAGAACCTCGAATCCTTACATATATTCCACCACTCCAACACTTAGGCTAGATTCTATCTCTCTCAAGCCTATACACTTCACCTACAAGGCCTTATACACCATTACACACTCCATTCCAGCCTCTCAAGCCTTTTTGAAGTCATTTAAGCTCCAATCAAGACATCCATTGAAGACTACAAGTGTGTTGAAGGCAAAAGGTGGTATTCCTTTTACATTTTTGTCTTCCCCCACTCTTCTCTTCTCCCTCCTAGCCTACTTAGGTTATTCTCTATTTTAATCCCTATCTTCAACCCCCATTCTTGCATGCTTGAGCCAAGAGGGCTCTTAGATCATGCCTAGAGGAAAGCAAGTGAGAGCCACCATGTAGGGGGATCTCTCACTAGCCTACTTTAAGATGGTATGGCCTAGGAGCCCCTTGTTTATGTGGTGTAGCCTAAAAGTCTTGTATGTGATCATGACCCCTTGCATATTACCATTTAATCATGTCTTGTGTGCTTGGCTTCATTTCCATGTTCTACAATGCTTACATTGCTCTTATTTCTATGCCATTTCCAAGCTCTATATTTCTTTCGAAAATGGTTCCAAAAGTTGTCCCCTTGAAGCTTAGGATAAGACCTTAGAAATCATGCCTTAGAGAGTTCCCCACTAACCCCCTAACTCTCATTTTGGCATCATTGCATTTTCACTTGCATAAGAGTTATTTTCTAACTCTCTAATTTTCAAGGCTTCCATTCTCTCAAGTTAGTGGTTGGAATGGCTCCATGGAACCCTCTCATGAATAGTTTCCCTTTTATTTGGCCATAGGAACCTTCTCTTGATAGAATGGCCTCCTACAAAAATGGTTTTTAAAACTCTTTTAAAAAATGGTTATCAAAAACTCGTTCTTTCCATCTTTGCATTAAAAATGGTGCCTTAAAAGGTTGTCATCACCATATTGATTTTTGGGCCCCATATACTCTTGTCAAGATTATGGTTATAATGGCCATGAAGAAACCTTTCTTGGAATAGTCTCCAAACACCAACCGTATAAACCATACTATTGGCTAAAGTCAAAATTTACATAGAAATTATCTTCAAAGGGGTTGTCCACCAAAGTCCATTGCATAACATGTTTTGTTTTTCAAGGCTCTTTCCAAAAGGGCATTAAACCAAATTTCAAAACCATTTTCGAATCCAACCCTAGGTTAACTCGACCCTAGTTGTCTAACTCTAGGTTAACTTGACCCTAGTTCACTCACCTTAGGTTAACTTAACCCTAGTTAGTTAACCCTAAGTCATCTTAGCCTTAGGTGACCCCTACTCTAGTTAGTCAACCCTAGTCCAACTTAACTTTAGGTCATCCCTAACCATAGGCTAACCCAATCTAGGTTAATATGCTTTAAGGTTCCAACTCATGAACCCTTTGTGAATGATCCTCCAATTTTAAACTATACTCATTACCCACTTTTTTCAAAACCTTCAACCTTCTTGAGGTTTCAAAAATCAACTCCAAGATGTTTCCAAAAACATTTTCAAACAATCACAAACCTAAAGCATCTTTAGCCCTCTTATGGTTAGGGACCCCAAAGGAAGTTGACATATCAAGAACAACGTGATATCCCAAACCTCTATTTAATTATATTAATGAGAATTTCTAGTTTATGCAATATTTAATGTTAATTATTCATTCTTTTTGGTCAAAATGACCAATAGAAACTTGTGTTGTATCTTTTGTTGGAGGTGTAAGCCATATGAGATTATTTCTCATGTGTGTCTTTTTACAGCACACAAAACACACACACACACACACATATGCACACACAAATCGATAGAGAGAGGGAGAAAGGGGAAGAAGGAAGGGGAGATTGAAGGAAGAATGCTTGAAGGAAGGGATTGAAGCTATTGAAGACTTCACCAAGCTTGAAGAAGGTAAGGTTTCATTTCTCTCTCTCTACAATTATATATGTATATGTATCTATCTTGTGTGATTTTATTGGGTCTGTGTATGTATGCATATATTTAAGTTGGGTTTGCCTTGAGGGACTCCTTAAGTCCCAATTACTTTGAATTTGAGAGCCTGAAGCTCAATATTGGAGGATTGGAGAGTTAGGAGTTGAAACCCCCAAATATGAGAAATGTTAGGGTTTTGATTTCTTCTTTAGATCCCTTTGTTTTTATTGTTCTTTCTCCCCCCCATTTTGAGTTATTATCATCCTTGTGGGCTAATCTTTGAGCCCTAAGAGTGTTGGGAAGGTTTGGTTGTGTTTGGAGGGATTTTGGGTGAGTTTTGGATTGAAAAATCATTGCTGCGCAGGCGGGGGCGTTCGAACGCACGACAGGGCCGTTCGAACGACCCGAGCTTATCGTTGGAACGGCCCTTCCGGGCGTTGGAACGGTCCGAGAGAGTGTTTTTCATTTTTGCCTATCGTTGGAATGGCCCTTCCTAGCGTTAGAACGGTCCGAGAGGGTACTTTTCCATTTTTTCCTAGCGTTCCATCGGCCTGATTGGGCGTTGGATAGGTTTGCTGGTTTCGGCACTATTTAGTAAAATGGGCATAACTTTTTCTAGAAAACTTGGATTGATTCACCGTTTAAAGCATTAGAAAGTAGACTCATAGACCTTTGTACCCATATAAAGTTTGTTCTCTAATTTCTTATGGATTGAGAGTTATGGAAGTTTAAAGTTGACCTAAAATCTATGCCAACAACATTGTTTTCCAAAAATTTTAGTCCACCTTCCATGAGGCATAACTTCTTCACCTGAAATGTGTTTTTAGCCCATGACCTATCAAATTAAAGCCTTTTAAGCCTATTTTCAAATGGAATTAGCCTTGGGTGTGAACTCATCTTTGAGAGGTGGTTGGGACTCAACGAAAGAGTCGACGTTCCGGCTTTCACGTTCAAATCTCAACTTCATGTTCTTATTTTACATCGGGGTCTTGCCCTAAAGTTTAGCCTCGCTCTCCCATTGTGAGAATGAGGTGTTGTTGAGTCGGGTCAAGGGGTTTATGTGCTTAGTCATAACTTATGTGTTATTGCTTTGCCTTGGAACCTTGTATTGATATTTCTATGCTTCTACGTGCATTTTTTGTAGGAACACATTGTTTATCACCTATTGAATCGGAGAGAGGTGAGTAACGATATGCCATGAATAAAACTCTAGTATTTTCTAAATGTTTTAAGCTCACCTCTATATCATAAATGTTTTCCATACATTTCAATGCATCAATGTTACGTTCAATTACAAATGTCATATTTCAGATGCATGCAAGTTATATTTATGTTATGAATGAAAACCATGGACTATAATGTTTAAATGAAAGAGATGCTAAGTTCTCAATGTATGGTGCCAACTCGGGTCTTCTCGTGGCAAGACTTTAATCTAACCCGATAATCCTACGATAGAGGACGGAAAATAAACTATCTATGTTGGGAGACGTCCCTAGCCTAAAGAGCCTTAGCATGACCTAAATGGTTACTATGGAGCCTAGCTCATATGTCGAGTTATAGCACACTTATGTTTTGAACCGAGAACCATGATATGTTCACATGTTTTACGACAAGTTATCAAGTGCTATATCAAGAATAATGTTATGTTGCATCTCTTCTTATGATACTATGTTTCAAATGATGTTTACATTTTCTATGAGTTCCAAGCCTACGTTTTAAATGTTTAAAAGCTCATTTCCTTATGCATAAATGATTCTCCATCCATGTACGTTAGATGTAATTGCTAGTCCATGATATTTTCTCGCTCATGCATCATTGTTATTCACTAAGAATTAACTTACGTTTTCTCGAATGATTTTTAGGTAGCCAATCCGGGAGGCCTTAAAGCTAGGCCATATGTGGATTTTGAGATACGACCCACGGGCCTATGATTTGTGTAATGTTTGAGGGCTGGACCCAATGTTTTGTAATGATATATTGCTATAACTTTGGTGGACCTTGATTTGGTCCTTATGTATGTTATGTTTCGGATTAGGCACAGCTCTACCATGTATGACACGGATTATATTTTCAAATTATCAAAAAATTCTATTTTCTGCAATTATACATCATTCTAAATGATTATGCACGGGTGATCAACCAGTTTATGCAATGCGGCCTCAAGTAGCCTTGCTACTAGCTGGTCATGTACCCTAAATCCGTATAAGCCAGGTTATGGGACGTGACAGCGTGGTGTCAAAGCTATAGGTTGACACCGTAAGATTAAGTCATGTCTAGATAGGATTCTAGGTTTGACTTGGGTATGTTTTATACGTATATTTATGTGTAAGCTACATGTATAATGACATGCCAAGGTGTAATATATGTAGTGTTATGTTAAATGCTTAACGTTTTGCTGTGTGCATATAGTTAACCATGCTGCCGATAAGAGGTGGTCGTAGAGGGGCCCAAGAGCCCGAAGACCGAATTAATCGCATAGAAAGGATCTTATCTGGACTTGTTCAAGTGGTCCAAGATACTTATAGCAACACTGCCAATGCGCCGAAACAGCCGACAACACAGGCGCCAAGAGGAAAGGTAGTGGCACATACTACCACTAAGCAGCTTTAAGAGTTGAAGCCCCCAACTTTTCAGGGGACTTTCGACCTAATGGCCGCGGAGTCTTTGCTTTTAGGAATTGAGAGAGTGTTCGAAGTGCTGCCTTGCATAGATGAACAGAAAGTGACCTTTGCCACCTTTACCTTTGAAGGAGCTGCACTTGTTTGGTGGAAATTGAAGAAAGCAACGGAGCCACTATAGTTGTGGCCTAGGTTTCTAGAGGTGTTCAATGAGGAATATTTTCTTGAGACTGTCACAGATCAGAAGACTACGGAATTCCTTAGTTTGAGACAAGGGAATATGATTGTGGCAGAGTACAACGCCAAATTCATGGAGCTATCACGACATGCCTCGTATATTGTGTCATCGGAGACTCACAAGGCAAGGAAGTTTGAGACGGGGTTGCGATGGAACATCCGCAACAAAGTGGACATACTAGGACTAGAGACCCATCAAGAGGTTGTACAACGAGCAACAATTGCAAAAAGGGCAAATGATGAAATGTCCCAATACCGGGAGAAGAACAAGAAGAGATCGGGAAGTGACCAAGGCAAGGAACAGGGTTCAAAGCGGCAAAGTTCTGGATCTTCTAGTGGGAATTCATCGACCCCACGGGGGAATACCTTTAACCGAGGAGGCAACACGGCTAGTGAGATACCAACGTGCTCCAATTGTCAAAAGAAGCATTGGGGTGCATGTCGTTTGGGAAGTAAGGCTTGTTACGAGTGTGGCCAGGAGGGTCACCAGGTGAAGGACTATCCGAACAAGAATAGAGCACAGGGATCTGGGGCATCAGCATCAACCTCAGTTCAACAATCCTGTCATGACCCATAACCTGGCCTATATAGATTTAGGGTACATGACCGGCCAGTAGCAAGGCTAACCAAGACCGCATTACATAGATTGGTTGATCACCTGTGCATAATCATTTAGAATGATGCATAATTGTGGAAAATAGAACTTTTGATAATTTGAAAACATAACCCGTGTCATACATGGTAGAGCTATGCCTAATCCAAAACATAATATACATAAGGACCTAATCAAGGTCCACAAAAGTTATAGCAATATATATATATATATCATTATAAAACATTAGGTCCAGCCCTCAAACGTTATACAAAACATAGGCCCGTGGGTCGTAGCTCAAATCCACATATGGCCTCGCTCTAGGGCCTCCCGGATTGGCTACCTAAAAATCATTTAAGAAAACGTAAGCTAATGCTTAGTGAATAACAATGATGCATGAGCATGAAAATACCATGGACTAGCAGTTATGTCTAATGTATAAAACAATAGATAAACATTTATGTATTTAAGGCATGAACTTGAAACATGTAAGCATAGGTTTGAAATCATGGATAGCATAAACATCATATTATAGCATTCTATCGCTTCAAAACATGGTATCATAAAAGAGAGATGCAACATATCTTTACTCGTGATAAAACTTAACATAACTTGTCATAAACATTTGGACATATCATTGTTCTCGTTTTAAAACATAAGCATGCTACAACTCGACATCAGAGCTATGCTCCACATCAGTAACCTTAAAGGTCACACATAGGGCTCTTTAGGTCGTGGGACGTCTCCCGAACATGGCGATAGTTTATTTCACATCCCCTATCGTAGGACCATCGTTGCTAGTTTAAGGTCTTGCTACGAAAGACCTCGAGTTAGTACCATACATTGAAAAAAGTCTTGCATCTCGTTTTTATAAGCATTTTAGTCCATGAGTTTCAATTCATAACACAATATAACTTGCATGCCTTTAAAAGTATGACATCTATAATTGAATATAACATTGATGCATTGAAAATATATGTAAAACATTGTATGGTATGTTTTAAACTTAAAACGGTTGGAAAGTAGTAGAATTTACTCATGGCATAATGTTACTCACCTCTCTCCGATAGAATGGGTGGTAGACAATGTGTTCCTACACAAAATGCACATAGAAGTATGGAAATATCAATACAAGACTCCAAGGTAAAGCAACAACGTAAAACGAGAATATAAGGTTGAGGTTTGAACATGAAAGCCGGTACATCGACTCCTTTATCGCGTCCCAACCACCTCTCATGGAAGATTTCGCACTCTAGCTTAGTTCCATTTGAAAATAGGCTTAAAGGGCTTTAATTTGATAGTTCATAGGCTAAAAACACATTTCGGATGAAGAAGTTATGCCCCATAGAAAATGGGTTAAAATTTTGGAAGAAGAGTGTTACTGGCAGAATTTTGGATCAACTTCAAAATTCAATATCTCCTAAACCACAAGAAATTAGAGTACAAAATTTATATGGATACAAATATCTATGAGTCTACTATCCAATGCTTCAAACGGTGCATCAATTCGAGTTTTCTAGAGAAAGTTATGCTCGTTTTACAAAACAGTGTCTGAGTTGAAAAATGAAACTCGGGGCTGGACGAAGGTATCGGCTCCAGAAACAAAGGAGTCGCCTCCTGAGCTGAAGAAACAAATCTGGGAGTTCTCTGAGCAAAAGTGTCGGCTCCAAAAATAAAAGAGTCGCCTCCAAAGCTAACCGAATAAATCTGGGAGTTCACTGGGACAAGGAGTTGCCTCCAAAAATCAAAGAGTCCACTCCAAAACTAAATGAATAAGTCTGGGAATTCACTGGGACAATGAGTCGCCTCCAAAAACCAAGGAGTCCACTCCAAAGTTAAAAACTCAGATTTTAACCCAAAAATCTCCAAACCTCACTCAAATCAAAACCAAACTCCATCAAAACTCTCACAAACTCTTCCAATGCTTCTAGGGTCCAAAGATTGACCTAAGAAGACCACAATAAATCAAAATCAAACACTTTAAACAAGAAAAACGAAGGGATCTAGCGTTTTAGGAATTCAAGCCCTAACTTGCATAAGTTGGAGATTTCACATCCCAAACCCTCAAATCTTTCAATGGGGCTTTTAACATTCTATACTTAGCTAATTTGGGACTCACAAGAGTCACCCACAACAATCCAACGCATCACACAAAGATAGACACATACACATATACCATTGGAGGAGAAAATGGAACCTTACCTTTCTTCAAGCTTGGTTAAATCTTCTATTGCTTCAAGCTCTTCCTCAAGCTTCTTCCTCCTCTTTCTCTTCTCCTCTTCTCCCTCTCTTCCTTCTCAATCGGCTGAACATAAGTGAGTTGTGCGCATTTATGTGTATAAAAAATGATACACATAGGAATAATCTCATGTGTCTCACCCATAGGTTTAAGTTACACAATAGGCTTTCATTGGTCATTTTGACCCAAAAGGTGAAATAATTAACATCAAACATTATATATACTAGAAATTCTCATTAATAGAAATAGATAGAGGTTCAGGATATCACAAATCTACGGCAAACAAGAGAGAGAATCAACCACGGCAAGGCCGAGCTTTCGCACTTACACCGGGAAACACCCCAGCAACTGACTCCGTAGTGTCAGGTATACTCCCTATTTGTGGTTGATCTACACACGTCCTTATTGATTCCGGTTCTACGCACTCATTTGTTTCATATCTCTTTGTTCAATACTTGTATATATCTCCAGTACCTCTTGATTATGTTTTGGTAGTATCGTTGCCATCCGGAGATTCTATGTTATGTGATAGGATTTATAATTTTTGTGAAATCCTTGTTAACGACGTGCCCATGTTTGTAAACCTCAATCCCCTAGAAATGCACGGCTTTGATGTCATCTTAGGAATGGATTAGTTATCCTCTCACCGTGCTATTATTGATTGTGAGCTTAAACGAGTCGTGTTTCATTCTTCTAACCATTCGGGACTTATATTTGAGGGAGTTAATGTCGTACCTCCACCCTATCTCATCTCATCTATGCAAGCACAACGTTTAATTCAAAAGGAGAATTGTGCATTCTTGTGTAGCATTGTTGACACACACGTTTGCCCACTGCCCTTGGAAGACATCCATGTTGTTTGGAAATTTCCCGATGTCTTTCCAGATGAGCTACCTGGTTCCTTAGTGGACCGGGAGATTGGGTTCCACATTAACCTTAATCTGGGTACTAGACCCATTTCCAAAGCTCTATACCGTATGTCCCCTTTAGAATTGAAGGAGTTGAAAGTTAAACTCCAAGACTTGTTAGAAAAGGGATTCATCCGTCTTAGTGTTTCACCATGGGGTGCTCCGGTGTTATTTGTGAAGAAGAAAGATGGAACCACGAGATTATGCATTGACTATCGAGAATTGAACAAGGTCACCATTAAGAATAAGTATCCATTGCCAAGAGTGGATGATTTGTTTGATCAACTACAGGGCGCACAAGTATTCTCGAAGATCGACCTAAGGTCGGGTTATCACCAACTGAAGGTGAGGCAAGTGATGTGGAGAAGACGGCATTCCGAACTAGATATGGTCATTATGAGTTTTTGGTTGTGCCGTTTGGAGTCACAAATGCACCTGCCACTTTCATGGATTTGATGAATCGGGTTTTTAAACCCTTTCTTGATGATTTTGTAATTATGTTTATTGATGACATTTTGGTGTATTCTAAGAGTCTTGCAGATCATGAGCACCACTTGAGAATGGTTTTTCAAACTCTGCGAGACAAGAGATTGTATGCCAAGCTGAAAAAATGTGAGTTTTGGCTGCCGAGTGTAGCATTTCTGGGACACATCATCAGTGTGGATGGAGTGTCTGTTGACCCTTCGAAGGTTGAAGCCGCTGTGAATTGGCCGAGACTGACGAATGTAACTGAAGTTAGAATTTTTATGGGCTTAGCTGGGTATTATCGACTATTTGTGAAAGACTTCTCCAAGATTATAACTCCGCTAACATAGCTCACCCGGAAGAACACACCATTTGAATGGGACGAAAAGAGGGAACGAAGTTTCCAAGAATTGAATAACCGATTGGTGTCCGCACCAATTCTAACCTTGCCTAGCGGAACTGATGGGTTTTCCATCTACAGTTACGCTTCGCATAGAGGACTGGAATGCGCATTGATGCAACAAGGTAAGGTGATTGCCTATGCCTCAAGACATTTGAGACCACATGAGAAGAACTACCCGACCCATGATTTTGAATTAGCAGCGGTGGTGTTTGCTTTGAAAATTTGGCGCCACTACTTGTATGGAGTCACATGTGAGATCTTCACCGACCACAAGAGTTTGAAATATCTTTTCACACAGAAGGAGTTGAACATGAGACAGAGCAGATGGCTCGAGTTGATCAAAGACTACGACGTTCTCATTCAATACCATCCGAGCAAGGCCAACGCGCTGGCCGATGCCTTGAGCCGGAAGTCTACCGCCAACCTAGCATGTCTTGTCACTTTTCAGCGGCCCTTGCTCCTTGACTTGGAGAGATAGGAGATTGAAATTGTTGCACCGAGGACTAATGTGATGCTTACCACCATGATCGGCCAACCGGCGTTGATAGATATTGTGAAGCAACAGCAACCTTAAGACCCTTAATTGTGGAAGATTTATGAAATGATAGGAATGAATCTGAAGCCAAACTTCACCTTGCATGACAGAGCTTTAAAGTTTAGAAGCCGATTGTGTGTTCCAAATATACCCAAAAACAAAAGGCAAGTTTTGGAAGAAGCCCACAACACAAAGTTCACTATGCATCCAGGAGGAATAAAGATGTATCGGGATTTGAAGGAGACATTTTGATGGCCGGGAATGAAGAAGGAAATAGCCAAGTTCATATTACGATGCCTACAATGCCAACAAATCCAAGCAGAACATCAAAGACCGGCGTGACTACTTCAACCTTTACCGATACCGGAATGGAAGTGGGAGCATATCACCATGGATTTCATCGTAAGATTGCCGAGATCACCACGGGGTTGCGATGCCATATGGGTTATTGTTGATCGCCTCACCAAATCTGCACATTTCTTGCTGGTGAAGACTATGTACTCTTTATCAAAGCATGGGACCCTCTACATTGTGGAGATTATGCGATTACACAGCACGCCAGTTTCGATAGTGTTCGACCAAGACCTGAGATTTGTGTTGAAATTTTGGAAGAGTTTACAAAGGGCTTTGGGCACCGAGTTGAAGTTTAGTAACACTTTTCATCCACAAATCAATTGGCAATCAGAAAGGACCATTCAGACCCTAGAAGACATGTTGCGGTTATATGTTCTCGACTTTCAGGGGAGTTGGGAGGATCACCTACCATTGCTGGAGTTCGCCTACAACAATAGTTTTCATGCAAGCATTGGGATGGCAACTTATGAAGCGCTTTATGGGAGGAAGTGTAGATCTCCAACTTGTTGGACTGATGTCAGAAAGAGGAAGATTCTTGGGCCAGATATTGTGCAACTGACCACCGACAAGATCAAGATCATTCAGCAACGACTACAAACTGCTCAAAGCCATCAAAAGAGTTATGTAGATGTGCGAAGGCGGGACTTAGAGTTTGATGAAGGGAGCCACGTGTTCTTGAAGGTATCTCCTTCCAAAGGGATAAATCGTTTCGGCAATAAAGGAAAGCTTAGTCCAAGGTACATCGGACCATTTGAAGTTCTTGAACGGGTTGGACCCATTGCTTATCGTATTGCTCTTCCTCCGGAACTTTCACAAGTTCACAATGTTTTTCATGTTTCGATGCTACAAAGGTACATTCACGACCCGACGCATGTCATTGATCACTATCCCTTGGCCATGAGTGAAGATTTAAGCTACATGGAGAGACCAATTGAGATTCTTGATCACCGTGACCAAGTTCATCGGAATAAGGTCATCCATTTGGTACGAGTTTTATGGCAGAACCACACTTGGGAGGAAACTACTTAGGAACGTGAAGACGAGATCCGGGAGCGTTATCTCTTTTTGTTTGAATGAGAGCTTGTATTAAGTTTGGGGACCAAACTTATTAAGGGGGGAAGGATGTGATTTCCCAAACCTCTATTTAATTATATTAATGAGAATTTCTAGTTTATGCAATATTTAATGTTAATTATTCCTTCTTTTGGGTCAAAATAACCAATGGAAACTTGTGTTGTATCTTGTGTTGGAGGTGTGAGCCACATAGGATTATTTCTCATGTGTGTCTTTTTATAACACACAAAACACACACACACACATATACACACACACAAATTGGTAGAGAGAGGGAGAAAGGGAAGAAGGAAGGGGAGATTGAAGGAAGAAGGCTTGAAGGAAAGGATTGAAGCCATTGAAGACTTCACCAAGCTTGAAGAAGGTAAGGTTTCATTTCTCTCTCTCTACAATTACATATGTATATGTATCTATCTTGTGTGAATTTATTGGGTCTTTGTATGTATGCATATATATGAGTTGGGTTTGCCTTGGGGGACTCCTTGAGTCTCAATTACTTTAAATTTGAGAGCTTGAAGCTCAATATTGGAGGATTGGAGAGTTGGGAGTTGAAACCCCCAAATATTGATAAATGTTAGGGTTTTGATTTCTTCTTTAGATCCCTTTGTTTTTATTGTTCTTTCTCCCCCCATTTTGAGTTATTATCATCCTTGTGGGCTAATCTTTGAGCCTTAAGAGTGTTGGGAAGGTTTGGTTGTGTTTGGAGGGATTTTGGGTTGAAAAATCGTTACTGCGCAGGCGGGGGCGTTTGGACGCCCGACAGGGCCGTTTGAACGACCTGAGAATAGATTTTCCATTTTTTCCTATCGTTGGAATGGTCCGAGAGAGTATTTTTCATTTTTGCCTATTGTTGGAACGGTCCGAGAGGGTGCTTTTCCATTTTTGCCTGGCGTTCCAACGACACTGTTCAGTAAAACAGGCATAACTTTCTCTAGAAACTCGGATTGATGCACCGTTTGAAACATTAGAAAGTAGACGCATAGACCTTTGTACCCATATAAAGTTTCTTTTCTAATTTTTTATGGATTGAGAGTTACAGAAGTTTAAAATTGACCCAAAATCTATGCCAACAACATTGTTTTCCAAAAATTTTAATCTACCTTCTGTGAGGCATAACTTCTTCACCTGAAATGTGTTTTTGGCCTATGACCTATCAAATTAAATTCCTTTAAGCTTATTTTCAAATGGAATTAGCCTTGGGTGTGAACTCATCTTTGAGAGGTGGTTGGGACTCAATGAAAGAGTCGACGTTCCAACTTTCTTGTTCAAATCTCAACTTCATGTTCTTATTTTACATCGGGGTCTTGCCCTAGAGTTTAGCCTCGCCATTATGAGAATAAGGTGTTGTTGAGTCGGGTCAAGGGGTTTATGTGCTTAATCTTGACTTATGTGTTATTGCTTTGCCTTGGAACCTTGTATTGATGTTTCTTTGCTTCTACGTGCATTTTGTGTAGGAACACCTTGTTTATCACCTATTGAATCGAAAAGAGGTGAGTAACGATATGTCATGAACAAAACTCTAGTATTTTCTAAATGTTTTAAGCTCACCTCTATATCATAAATGTTTTCCATACATTTCAATGTATCAATGTTACGTTCAATTACAAATGTCATATTTCAGATGCATGCAAGTTATATTTATATTATGAATGAAAACCATGGACTATAATGTTTAAATGAAAGAGATGCTAAGTTCCCAATGTATGGTGCCAACTCAGGTCTTCTCGTGGCAGGGCCTTAATCTAGCCCGATAATCCTACGATAGATGACGGGAAATAAACTATCTATGTTGGGAGACGTCCCTGGCCTAAAGACCCTTAGCGTGACCTACATGGTTACTATGGAGCCTAGCTCATATGACGAGTTGTAGCACACTTATGTTTTAAACCAAGAACCATGATATGTTCACATGTTTTACAACAAGTTATCAAGTGCTATATCAAGAATAATGTTATGTTGCATCTCTTCTTATGATTCTATGTTTCAAATGATGGTTACATTTTCTATGAGTTCCAAGCCTACGCTTTAAACGTTTAAAAGCTCATTTCCTTATACATACATGATTCTCCATCCATGTACGTTGGATGTAATTACTAGTCCATGATATTTTCTCGCATATGCATCATTGTTATTCACTAAGTATTAACTTACGTTTTCTTGAATGATTTTCAGGTAGCCAATCCGAGAGGCCTTAAAGCGAGGCCACATGTAGATTTTGAGCTACAGCCCACGAGCCTATGATTTGTGTAATGTTTGAGGGCTGAACCCAATGTTTTGTAATGATATATTGCCATAACTTTGGTGGACCTTGATTTGGTCCTTATGTGTATTATGTTTGGGATTAGACAAAGCTCTATCATGTATGACACGAATTAAGCTCTAAATGATTATGCACAGGTGATCAACAAGTTTATGTAATGCGGCCTCAGGTAGCCTTGCCACTGGCCAGTCATGTACCATAAATCCGTATAGGCCAGGTTATGGGACATGACAAACAACCTCTAAGGTTGTTCATATTAGGATTCCAAACCCGTAGTCATTTCCAAAAACCACTTTTCAAAACTAATTCATTAAAACATTCTAAAGTCATGCCTCCAAGGTTTTCAAAACAAGATTTCAAAATCACGTTCAAGCTCTCTTGAGTCATGCCAAAGCATTTTTCCAAAACTCCCTTAAGTTGATCCAAAAACATTTTCAAAACACTCCACCATCCAATTTCAAGTCAAAACTTCTAAGACCACAAAGAGTCCTCAACTTCTAAGACCACAAAGAGTCTTCAACTTCCAAGACCACAAACTGTTTTCCACTTCCAAAGACCTCCAAGTGTCTTAAAATTTTCCAAAGACCTCCAAGTGTCTTAAACTTTTCCAAAGACCCCAAAGTATCTTCAAACCTTCCAAAGGCCCTAATGCGCCTATTTTCCATCGGGCTCTTGCCTGAACTACGATTGATCTGATTCTCGCCAAATGAGATACGTAGGCAACCTAAAATGGCACGATCATAACTTCTATTTCAACTCTAATCTCCTTTTCAAAAACCTTCAATTGATTTAAAGTTCTCATTTCAAACTCCTTCAAAACTACCACATTTCCAAACTTCTTCCAAAACATGCATCATGCATCATTCGTCCAAAAAGCGATGATCAAACCCATTTTTCAAAATTCTAAAAGTTGATATTGAGTGGACAAAGGTAACCGGTTATTCTAGTAAGTGAACAAAGGATGATTAGATATGTAGATACCGAAAGGGCGGGGTAGGGTGATGATCTTAGGATATCTTCCCTACACGTAACCAATCCCCAGACCATAGATTTCTGTTTTCGAAAGACCAAAATGAAGTTATTTTCCAAAAGGGCTTAAATCTTTCCAAAGGTTTCCAAACAACATATTTCTTTAAAAAAAAACCCTCTTTTGAGGGAGTTTTCAAAATTTTTTTCAAAAACCCTAAGTTTGATCTTTAGACTAGCACTTAGTTTTAGGTGCCCTAACTCACCTTAATCAAGTTAGGTGGCAACTCCTATTTTTCTAAAAAACCCCTAATTAAATCAATTCGAACTTAGTCGTACTTGTCCTTCTAGGAGGATGAGTTCTAGTGACAGAGTTCCGTGCTTTTGGTCTCTAAGCCGAAAAGACCTTGGACACCCAAAAACCGGGGCGCAACAACTGGTGACTCTATCGCGCCCAGATTTTTTGCACTCAAGGAACACACACACAAGCGAAAAAAATAATGTACTCTCTTGTTAGAACTCACCCTCCTAGAAGAATGACTGCGACTAGATTTGAACTGAAAATTAGTTTGAATAAAGGGCTTTTGGAAAACATTTGGAATCGCCACCTAACTTGATTAAGGTGAGTTAGGTCACCTAAAAAACTAAGCACAATCCGAATACTACACTTAGGGTTTTTGAAAACGATTTTGAAAATATCACCTCAAGAGATGGTTTTTAAGAAAATAGGCTATTTGGCAACCTTTGGAAAATAGTTAAGCCCTTTTTAGAAAAATAAACTCTATTTTGGCCTTTGAAAACAATGATTCTAGGTTCAGAGGTTGGTTATGTGTAGAGAAGACGCACTAAGCCATCACCCTACCCCGCCCTTGCGATACCTACATATCTATTTACCCTAAAATAACATATGAGATTCTTCAACTAACAAATGTTCAATCCTATCCACTTTAGAAAAAGAATGTTTAAAAACTATCATAATACATGATATGTAAATACAATAGAAAAAGAGAGTTGGAAAATTGATTTGGAAAGAAATTGATTTGATTTAAAAAGAAATTTGAAAAGCTAGATTTGATCTTGGAAAGTTTTAGAAATTGGAAATAGAGATTTAGAAATTGATTTTGGAATTAGAAAAATAGATTATGGAATTGAAAACTTGAAGAAGATTGTAGAATTGGAGATTTGTGGAAATAGAAGCTTGAAAGAGATTGTGGAATTTGAGATTTGAAAAAGGTTGTGACCGCACCCATGAGGGTTGCCTACGTATCCTTTTTAAGGAATCAGGTCAGTCGTAGTTCAAACAAGAGTCCGATAGAAAATAGAAGGCTTTGATTTGAGAAAGAGATGTTGATTTAGAATTTGGATTGGAAGATTTGAAAAAATTGAAGTTTAGGAAACCTAGACTTAGGAAGATAGGATTTAGGAAAGACTTGAGATTTAAGAAAGATTTGACTCGAATGTTGGACTTGGAAGATTAGAAAAGATTGGATTTTGGAAGGGTTTGAATTAGGAAAGGTCTGATTTAGGAAAGTTTCGTTTTAGGAAGGTTCCGTTTTAGGAAAGTTTTGGTATAGGAAAGTTTCGAATTAGGAAAGTTTCATTTTAGGAAAGGTTTCGAATTAGGAAAGTTTTTGAAATAGAAAAGTTTAGAATTTAGTAAGTTTCAATTTGGAAATATTTTGAAATCTTTTGAAATAAGAAAGTTTTGAAAGTTGGAAAGATTTGAAAGTTAGATTTGGAGAGTTAAGATTTGGGAAAGGGATGGAACTAGGAAATGTTTGAAAGCTTAAAGTTTAAGGAAAGATTTAAAAGTTTAAGTTTAGGAAACTTAAGGTTTAGGAAAGTACTAGATTAGGAAGGAGTTGAATTAGGAAAGATTTGGGTTTGGAAGGATTGAGATTCATATTTCCTAAAGCAAGGGATTGGATTTTGTTTCTAAAAAGAGATGTTTTGATTTTGCTTCCAAGAACGGAGGATAGGACCTAGTTTCCTAAAGAGAAAATTGGATTTGACATGGATTTGGAAAGGAAAGTTCTAGAAACCCTAGATTTTGGAGACCATAGTTTTGACGTAGAAAAGAGGTTTTGGAAATATATATAATTTTGATGTAGAAAACAAGAGGTTTTGGAAACCTAGGTTTTGAGGCCAAAGTAAGGGATTGAAAATCATGCTTTTGGGAAGGAAAATTAGGGTTTCCTAATTGTAGGTTCTAGGGTTTGACTTGAAGTCTAAGAAAAGAGTTTTTAGAAAGTGAATTTTTGGAAGGAAATCCTAGAGAGGAGTTTCTAAAAAGTAAATTTTGAAAAGAGAGTTTTTTAAAAGAAATCCTAGTAAGGAGTTTTTAGAAAGAGATTTTTGAGAAGAGTTGTTTAGGAAGGAAACGTAAGGAGCGTCTTTAGAGAGTGAACTTTGAGGAAAGCGTTTTTGGAAAGGAGCTTTTAGGAAAGATGTTCTTGGAAAGAGCTTGTTGGAAAGGAGTTTTGAAAAACAATTTTGGAAAGGAGATTGGAGAGAGTTTTCTAAGAAGAAAACCCAGGGAGTGTTTTTAGGAAAGGAATTTTGAAGATGGTGTTTTGGAAAGGAGTTGAAAAGGAAGCTTTGAAAATAGATTTTCGGAGAGAGTTTTTGGAAAGTATGTTGAAAAAGAGGTTTTTGGAAGGAGGGATTTGAAAAGAGAGTTTTTAGAAAGTATATATAAAACACCTCACTTTCCTAAAGCGATTCTAACCATAAAAACGTTATAACCACTTTAAGATAGCGGTTTTGAAAATAACAATGTTTTGAAAATATGGATCGTATTGGTCACTTTAAATGTAACACTTTCCTCAAGCAACCCTAACCATGAAAAGACTAGAAGCACCTTAAGACTGTGCTTTTGAAAACAAGTTTTGAAAAAGAAGATTTTGATGCAAGTTTGAAAACGATGTTAATACAAGCTTTGAAAACAAATTTTGGAAGAATGCAAGATCATGATATGCACAATGCAAATTGGGGTCGTGAACATAAAAGGTTAAAGGCTTTACCACATAATCAAAGGGGGCGAACCCATGTAGTCTCTGGTTAGACTAAAAAAAAGCTCCCAACACGATGACTCTCCAATAGCCTAATCCTACACATGAACTGGGAATTCCCTTGTTTCAAGCATGCAAGAAGGGGGGGAAGAAGATGGAGGATTAAAATAGAAGAAAATCCAAGTGGGTTAGGAGAGAGAAGAGAGGGGGGAAGATGTGTAAACGTAAATAAAAAACCTACCTTGTGTCTTCTTTATTTTGCTTAGCTTTGCGCACTTTGCTTTGCTTGTCTTGCTTCGGTCTTCACTTCAGTCTTCAAGAGTTTGTCTTCAATCTTTAAAGCTTTAGATTGCAACACTTCAAGTCTTCAAAGGAGGCTTTGGAGGCTAGTGTATAAGTATATAGAAGTGTATGTGAGTGTATAGGAGGCTAGGGTTTCAAAAACCTAAGGAGACTAGGGTTTAGAGAGGCTACGAGCTTTATATATCGAAAAGTAGGATTTTTAGATTGAGTTTGCGGACCTCTTTCACGTCAGAGAAGGCTCTGTATTTAAAGATAAGGGAATGACCTGGCGCCTGTTGCAGTGGTGCTAGGCCAAAAATGCTTCTGGCACCACTAGTAGTGGCACCAGCCAATTAGGAAAGTTTTAAAGTCGGTGTAAGCACCCCATTTTTGACTGCTCGGCAGTCTACGCTTCGTCCAGACTTATACTCAAGTCAATATAGACATATTCCAATCGAAACAAACTCTCTAAGTCCAAATCCTGTCTGTCCATCGCTTTGCGGGCCCGCCAGGCCCAAATTGAGGCAAAATTACCAAAATGCCCTTAAGGGCATTTTCCGTTCCAATTTCGACTCCAACCCCTCTCTCGAGACAGTTTATTCCTCGAGACGGTTCCAAATCAGGCGCGTCTTTTCGAAGACAGTAAGACCCCTTTCCAATCCCTCTCTCAAGACAATTTATCCTTCGAGATGGTTCTCAATCAAGCACATCTTTTCGAAGACGATAAGACCCCTTTCCAATCCCTCTCTCGAGACAGTTTATCCCTCGAGACGGTTCCAAATCAGGCACGTCTTTCCGAAGACGGTAAGTCCCCTTTCCAATCCCTCTCTCAAGACAGTTTATTCCTCGAGACGGTTCCAAATCAGGCACGTCTTTCCGAAGATGATAAGACCCCTTTCCAATCCCTCTCTCGAGACAGTTTATACCTCGAGACGGTTCCAAATCAGGCACATCTTTCTGAAGATGATAAGACCCCTTTCCAATTTCAATCCCTCTCTCGAGATAGTTTATTCCTCGAGACAGTCCGGCACATTTTTTGAAGAAAATCTCTTCGAAACGGTAAGTCCCTTTAAACCTGTCGATCGGGATGAGACCCCAAGTCCCCTAAATGGTAGAACGGTCCACCTTTGGTGCCTGCTAGCCCGCCAATGCAGAAATGTCCGTTTAGGCACGCCTTCCGAGAAAATTGACTTCTCAGGCGCTAAGTACCCTTTAGCAGTTTCCCGAGATCAGGCAGTCTCGGGAATGATCATGAACCGTCAGAGTAGTGAAAATACTCGCAAATATCGCAACCGCCAGAGTAGCGAAAATACTCGCAAATAGGTCAATATAGGGAATTGCTAACAAACCCCTGTGTCACAACGACCGCCGTCAGAGTGGCGGAAACACTCAAAACCCAGGTCAACACCGGTGCCTGCTAGTCCACTTCGGTGAAAAATGACCAAACTGCCCATTCGGCCAATTCTGAGACTTTTCGGTCAAGATGACCATTTCGCCCCTAGGCATCCGAACGCCTCGGGGACCACACCGACTCTGGGTATCAAACTGGTAACTTCCCAAGAATGCTTTTTATAGTGTTCAAAACCTCCCTTTACCATCCCGGATCATTCCGAGGCAATTCCAGCAAACCCGACACAGAATGACTGTTTTGCCCCTAGTGGGCCGGTCTCCTTTTCCGACCAAACTGGCTCTGGGTATCAAACCGGTAACCTTCTGAGACTGCTTTTTATAGTGTTCTCAACCTCCCTTTACCTTTCCAAATCATTCCGAGTCAGTTCCGGTAAACCCGGTACAAAATGACCATTTTGCCCTTAGTGGGCCGGTCTCCTTTTCCGACCACACCGACTCTAGGAATCAAACCGGAAACCTTTGGGAACATTCTGAATAATGTTTCTAAATCTCGAGTCTTCTTCTGGGACAATCCGAGTCCGTCCTTGTAGCTTTCCGGCCCGATTGACCGTTTTGCCCCTAAAGGCTTGGTCAACCCTTCCGACACATACTATCCTCATTTCTCAAGTCAGATACCTCCGGGATACTATTCTAAGTGTTCCTACTCTTTTCTGGCCTTCCGGGTCATTCCCGGCCTCTTCAAATCATTCCTGGACTTTCCGGAGTCACTCCTAGTAAAGCTAGGCTAAAAATTGCATGGTAGTCACTAGTATAGGCGTCCAAATCTAGTCAAAGATACGTTGCTTGCCGACCTAAATACTTTCCTAACTGGCTGGCGCCACTAGTAGTGGCGCCAAGCCAAGAATTGGCCTGGCGCCGCTGCAATAGGCGCCAGGTCTGTCTTACCTCTATAAATACAAAGCCTCTTTCAGCGTGAAAGAGGTCCGCAAACTCAGTCTAAAAACACCAATATTCGATATACAGAGCTCGAACACTCCCAAAACTCTAGCCTCCCTAGGTTTTCCAAACCCTAGCCACCATACATTAAACCCTAGCCTTCTATACACTCATACACACCCCCATACACTCATATACTAGCCTTCAACCCTCCTTTGAAGACTTGAAGAGCTGCAATCTGAAGTTTGAAGATTGAAGACAACTCTTGAAGATTGAAGACAAAGATCAAGACAAAGATCAAGACGAAGACCGAAGACAAGCAAGGTACGCAAAATAAACAAGACATACGGTAGGCTTTCTCTTTAAATTTCTGCACTTCCCCCTCTCTCTTCTCTCTCCTAACCCACTTGGGTTTTCTCTATTTTAATCCCCCATCTCTTTCCCCCCCCCCCCTTTCTTTGCATACTTGAAACAAAGGAATTCCCGGTCCATGTGTAGGATTGGACTATTGGAGAGTCACCGTGTCGGGGGTTTTCTTCTAGTCTAACTGGAGACCACGTGGGTTCGGCCCCGTTGATTATGTGGTGAGGCCTTAACCTTGTATGTTCACGACCCCAAACTTGCATTGTGCATATCATTATCTTGCATTTTCCAAAAATCATTTTCAAACCCGTTTTCAAAATTTGCAATAAACTTGTTTTCAAAATTGCATCAAAATCCTCTTTTCAAAACATATTTTCAAAATCACAACCCTAGGATGATTCTAGCTTTTCTATGGCTAGGATTGCTTTAGGAAAGTGTTACATTTAAAGTAACTTTCATGGACCATATTTTCAAACCTTTGTTATTTTCAAAACCACTTTCCTAAAGTGGTTCTAGCCTTCTTATGGTTAGAATCGCTTTAGGAAAGTGAGACATTTTTGGTTCCTTCTAAAGACTCTATTTTCAAAAATCTCTTTTCCTAAAACCTCCTTTTTCAACATGCTTTTTAAAAATTCTTCTTTCCAAAGTTGTTTTCAAAAATTTCCTCCAAAAATCTATTTTCCAAAACTTCTCTTTTTAAACTCCTTTCCAAAACGCTCTCTTCAAAGTCCACTTTCCAAAAACGTTCCCTAAGTTTCATTCTTAGAAAAACCTCTTCCTAAATCTCTTTCTTAAAAATCTCTTCACTAGGATCTCTTTTCAAAAACTCTCTCCTCGAAATTCACTTTCTAAAAATACTCCCTAAATTCACTTTCCTTAAAACTCTCTCTAACAATCTCCTTCCAACAATCTTTCTAAAAAACTCTCTTTCCAAAATCTTCCCTCTAGAAACTCCTCTCTAGGATTTCCTTCCAAAAAACACACTTTCCAAAAAACTCTTTTCTTGATGCCCAAGTCAATCCCTAGAACTCACGATTACAAAACCCTAATTTTCTTCCCAAAAACATGGTTTTCAAACTTGCCTTAAAACCTAGGTTTCCAAAACCTCTTGTTTTCCACATCAAAACTATACATATTTTCAAAACCTATTTTCTACGTCAAAGCTATAGTTTTCCAAATCTAGGGTTTTTAAAACCTCCCTTACCAAATCCTTCTCAAATCAAATCTTCCCTTTAGGAAATCAAATCAAATCTTCCCGTTTAGGAAACTAGATCCTATCCTCCGTTTTTAGAAACAAAGTCAAGCCTTCCCTTTTAGAAACAAAATCCAATCCCTTCCTAATCCAAATCTTTCCTAATTCAAATCCTTCCTAATCCTCCACTTTCCTAAATCTTAAGTTTCTAAAACTTAAACATAAAAATCTTTCCTAAATTTTAAAACTTAACTTTTAAATCTTTCCTAATTCAACCCTTTCCTAATTCTACCCCTTTTCCAAATCTTAACTCTCCAAATCTATGCTTTCCAATCTTTTCCTAAACTCAAACCATTCCTAATATCAAGATTTTCTAAAACTCAAACTTTAAAACTTTCTAAATCTTAAACTCTTTAAATTTCAAATCTTTCCAAGTTCAAAACTTTCTTAAGTTAAGACTTTCTAAATCTAAAACTTTCTTAAAACTTCAAATCTTTCCAAATCTAAAACTTTCTTATTTTCAAAACCTCCTTATTTTCAAAACTTTTCCTTTTTCAAAACCTTTCTTAAAATGAAACTTTTTTAATTCAAACCTTTTCTAAATCTTTCCTAATTTAAAATCTTTCCAAAATTCTAAGCTTTCCAAATTCAAAATTTTCTTAACTTGAAACTTTTCAAATTCTAAACCATTCTTAAACTAAACTTTCCTATTTCAAAACATTTCTAAATTCAACACTTTTCTATTTCAAAACCTTTCTCAAAATAAAACTTTCTTAATTCGAACTTTTCCTAATTCAAAACTTTCCTAAACGAAACTTTCCTAAAATGACACTTTCCTAATTTGAACCTTTTCTAATTCGAACATTTCCTAAATCCAATCTTTCCAAATCTTCCAAGTCCAACATTTGAGTCAATTCTTTTCGAAAATCTTTTCAAGTCAAGTCCAATCCTCCTTTTCTAAGTTTCTAAGTCTAGGTTTCCTAAAACCAAGTTTTCCAAAGTCAAGTCTTTTCAAATCTTCCAATCAAAGTTCAATCTCTCAATCTTTCAATCCAATTTCCAATTCAATCTCTTTTCCAAATCAACTCTTCTATTTTCAATCGGACTCTTGTCCGAACTACGACTGACTTGATTCCTCCAAAATGATACGTAGGCAAACCTCATGGGTACGGTCACAACATTTTTCAAATCTCGAATTTCACAACATTTTTTTTTTAAATTTCTATTTCTACAACTTCTTTCCAATCTCCTATCCTACAATTTTCTTCAAGTTTTCAATTCCATGATCTATTTCTATTTTCAACTTTCAATTTCAATTTCCAAAATCTTTTTTCCAAATTCAAACTTCTATCTCTTTCTTTTCAAATCAAATCAAATCAAATTTTTTTCAAATCTATTTCTAAATCAAGTCTCTTTTTCTATTACATTTGCATATCTTGCATCATGTCTTTTTAAACATTCTTTTTCAAAATGGGTAGGATTGGACAATAGTTAGTTGAAGACTCTCCTAGGTGAATCTAGGGTAAATTGACATGTAGGTACTAAAAGGGCAGGGTAGGGTGATGGCTTAGTGCGTCTTCTCTATACGTAACCAACCTCCGAACCTAGATCACTGATTTCAAAGACCAAAACGAAGTTATTTTCAAAAAAGGGCTGAATGGTTTCCAAAGGTTGCTAAATAACCTGTTTTCCTAAAAAACCCTCTCTTGAGGAGATATTTTCAAAATCGTTTTCCAAAAATCCTAAGTGTAGTTTTCGGATTATGCTTAGTTTTTAGGTGACCTAACTCACCTTAATCAAGTTAGGTGGTGACTCTAAATCTTTTCTAAAAGCCCTTTATTTAAATCTATTTTCAATTCAAATCTAGTCGCACTCATTCTTCTAGGAGGGTGAGTTCTAACGAGAGAGTACAGTATTTTTTCCGCTTGTGTGTGTATTCCTCGAGTGCGAAAAATCTGGGTACGACAGTCGGCAAGCAACGTATCTTTAGAAGATTTGGGCGCCTGTACTAATGGCGCCAGCCAGTTAGGAAAGTTTTAAAGTTGGCAAGCAACGTATCTTTGGAAGATTTAGGCGTCTGTACTAGTGACTACCTTGCAATTTTTAGCCTAGCTTCAGTAGGAGTGACTCTGGGAAGCCCGAAAAGCCAAAAAGGAGTCGGAACCCTTAGAATAGAGTCTCGGAGGTATTAGCTTTGAAAAAGGATGACAATAATTGTCGGAAAGGTTGACCAGGCCATTAGGGGCAAAACGGTCAATCGGGCCGGAAAGCTGCCGGGACAGACTCAGAATGTCCAGGAAAAAGACTTGAGATTTTAGAAACATTATTTATAATATTCCCAAAGGCTACCGGTTCGATACCCAGAGTCGGTGTGGTCGGAAAAGGCGACCAGCCCACCAAGGGTAAAACGATCATTTTACACCAGGTTTACCGGAACTGACTCGGAATGATCCGAAAAGATAATAGAAGGTCGAGAACACTATAAGAAACGTTCTCGAGAGGTTACCAGTCTGACAACTAGAGCCGGTGTGGTTGAAAAAGGCGACTGGCCCACTAGAGGCAAAACGATCATTTTACACCGGGTTTACCGGAACTAACTCGGAATGATCCGAAAAGATAATAGAAGGTTGAGAACACTATAAGAAGCATTCTCGGGAGGTTACCGGTCTGACACCCAGAGCCGATGTGGTCCCCGGGGCGTTCAGATGCCTAGGGGCCAAATGGTCATGTTAACCGGAAAGTCTCAAAATTGGCTCGAAACTGACAAGAAGGAACCTAATCATACCGGATTGCTTTTAAGACAATCTTGGAAGGGTGGACTTACCATTCTGAGGACTTAGGTGTGTTCTCGAGAAACATGCCAAAAAATGGCCCTAAGGGCAGTTTGATCATTTTTCACCGAAGTGGACTAGCATGCACTGATGTTAACCTGGGTTTTGAGTGTTTCGGCCACTCTGACGGCGGTCTCGTGATACAGGGGTTTGTTGGCAATTCCCTATATCGACCTGCTTGCAAGTATTTTAGCTACTTCGACGGTTGTGATGTTTACGAGTACTTTTGCAACTTTGATGGCTCGCGATCATTCCCGAGACTATCTGATCTCGGGAAGCTGCTAAAGGGACCTAGCGCCTGATAAGTCAACTTTCTTGGAAGGCATGCTGAAACAAACATTTCTGCATTGGCAGACTAGCAGGCGCCAAATGTGGACCGTTCTACCATCTAGAGGACTTGACGTCTCATCCTGGTCGACAGGTTTAAAGGGACTTACCGTTCTGAAGAAAATTTTTCTAAAAAACGTGTCGAATTGGATAGACTTACCGTCTCGAGGAATCAGCTTTCTCGAGAGAGGGATTAGAATTGGAATTTAGAAAAGGGGTTAGAAAGGGGACTTATCGTCTTCGGAAAGATGTGCCTGATTTAGAATTGGAAAGAGGACTTACCGTTTTTGAAAAGACGTGCCTGATTTGGAATTAGAAAGGGGACTTACCGTCTTTGGAAAGACGCGCCTATGGGAATATGGAAAGGGGACTTACCGTCTTAAGAAAGATGCGCTTAATTTGGATTTGGACCGAACAATGCCCCCTAAGGGCATTTTGGTCATTTTGCCTCTATTTGGGCTTGGTGGGCCCGCGATGCAATGAATAGACAGAATTAGACTTGGAAAGTTGATTTGACTTAGGATATGTCCACATTGACTTGAATGCAAGTCTAGACAGACTGTAGACTACCGAGCGGTCAAAAAAGGGGTGCTTACAGACTCCACTAGGGACACTTAGAGGGTTAGGCCGTTAACATGTCTCTTCACCCATCACTCACCCAGAATCTCCGGTTACTTTCTTCACTTTTATCCACTCTTCAAATTTTCTAAGTTTCCAAAGCAAATTATATTCTCCAAAACAATTTTCAAATATATGTTATCACTTCCATCCATTGCTTACGTGCATACTCATACATTAATCATCCATTTTACCTTGCATTGAGTTTTTCGAAAAGGTACTAACTCTTTGCATTTGTCTTTTGTAGGTGGACCTTTGTTCACATTTTTATTCCATGTCTTATTTATTGTCATATATGTGAATGAATGGACAGGATGTGATGTGTGTTGTTGGGTCCTCTCCTCCATTTTTCAAAAATTCCGCACACACTTGGTGCGCTCACTTACATTTGCATCTTACATATATTACCTGGTTACTACCCTTCTAGATAGAAGAGGGAACAGTATATTGACTATGGGCGGATGCTGTGTCAGTTTCTTAGCCTACGGTCTCTTGATAGTTCCCCCGCTCGAATCACCGACCAAAGATGGAGTTCACCCTTTCAGGGGTGGACGCCAGAGGTTTGAAGATTTGGGGACCAAGCATTTTAGGAAACATTAGTAAACCCCCAACCTCATGTTCATATAGCACCCCATGCATAGCTGAACCTCTGCCAGATTTAGGACACACGCGTCAATTTCAAAATCAAGAAGGAAAGGGCGACCGCTTTATTTTTCCTTATATATTTTGTTTAATCCATGCTGTTATGCTAGTTAATTCTTTCTGTTTCCATGTACATGCATCATAACTGTCCAAGCATTGGAATTCACTTCAAGACAAGAGTTCTCAAAGTAACTCAAGTCATTGCACATTCATGCATCCAATCAACTCCTAGAGAAAGGCTCAAAGACCTTCTCGTCTAAATCAAGCCAGCCCAAAACTCCTAAAGGTACCACAAGACCCTAAGGATTCGTGGCATGCATCAAAGTCATCTCATAAAGAAGGGCCCTAATCCCTCTTCGCTCATGGAAATAGGATTGTCAAGAAGACAAAGGAGCAATTCAAATCAAGGGTTCCTACTAACAAGGTGAATCCAGAGGCTCAAGAGTAGTTTAAGATCTTATGATGTAAATATAGAATAGGTGGAAGTCCCAAGAAAAATGTTCCCCCTCCCCACTTTTATGTATTTTTGAGAAATTCTATGTACCCAAGAGAATTCATCTTAATAAAAGTGTTCTTATTAACAAATGAATGAATGTATGTATGAATTGATGAATGAACAGGGGCAGGTATAGTATTTGCATACAGGGGCAGTCCTCTATCTCCGGACATGAGCCAAAGCATCATATTTAGTTCCCCCCCAAAAAGCAGGGGCATCCTTAGGCCATGCATCGCATAAAATCTCTCCAAAACAAGAACCTAACATATAATCCTTTTGTTTTATTTTTCTTTATTTTCTATTTTCTCCCTCATCTCATCAAAAGACTAGCAATAACTTTGGTGAGACTGCTCGCATTGTAGGTCGTCATTGCTCCAAGAAAAGGAAAGAAAGGAACACGAGGGACCCCCGTCGTCCGAACGCCAGTCCGTACCCGACAGAGAACAGCATAAATGTCGAGCGAAGGCAATACTCCCAATCAATAGAACAATTCAATGACACGCGAAGAAGTGAATGAAATGAATGTGAAGATAGACGAGATGTTCAAGCTCATGCAATTGATGGCCTTCAAAGGACTTGTCATGAATCCATCAACCTCAACATCCCACCCCAAGGAAACTAAAGCAATCCCACCAAGGGTCGTCCTGCGAACTAATGGTGCAGTGAAAAGCAAGGAGCTCCCCAAAGCGGTACACCTCGAGGAAGGTGAAGAGGACAACCCTGAAACCATCTTGCTAACTGCCATATCAAAGAAGGAAGGCCCGGACCCTCTTGATCTTAAGATACAAGGCTTAGAGGAGTCCCTGCGCAGCCTACAAGGTCATAACACCTTCAGTGGGACGTCCTACGATGAACTCTGCTTCTTCCCTGACCACCCAAGGCCGCCCAAATTCAAGATGCCAAATTTTCAAAAGTACGATAAAAGCGAAGATCCCGTGGCTCACCTGAGACTATACGCTAGGGCACTAAGTGGCCATGGGAATGACCTCAAACTCTTGATGCAACTGTTCCAACATAGTTTGACCGGGCCCGCACTACAATGGTTCGTCCAGTTGGATTTGAGGAAGATTACAACCTAGAACGAATTGGTCTCAACCTTCCGATCCCAATATTGCCATAATAGCGATCGAACCATGGACCGGTGTGCCCTAATGATGATGACTTGAGGAGAGAAAGAGACCTTCAAGAATTACGCTCTAAGATGGAGGAGGCAGCCGCTCAAGTCTATCCCACATTGCTAGAAAAAGAGAGTGTGCAGCTATTTGTGAACACCTTCCAAGGACTGTACTATGAACATCTGTGTCTGAGCATCGGAAAGAGCTTTTCTGAGCTGATAATGTAAGGGGAAATGATCGAGAATGGACTGAAAACTGGCAGAATCACTAACCCCTATGCCAAGACAAGTGAGGGATTTACGAATGTGGCCAAGAAGGTAGCAACCACTAGGGGAGTCGGCAAGAAAGAAGGAGAAGTATCTGCCATCCTGCCTACACAACAACAACTATATTACCCCCAATACAAAGCTCGACCATCACCGCCTGCTCCCATCATCAACATCCCCGTTGCTACTACCCAAGCACCCGCAACTGGACCTGTTGCAGCCCGACCATACCTCAACCCCAACAGAAACAACAACCGACGGAACCGAGAATTCACACGTTTAGCATGCACCTAGAAAGAGGCCTATCATGAGCTCCTCAAGGCCAAGCACATAAACCCTATTCCCCCGCGACCTTTGCCAAGCCCGTTGCCTCCAACTTTCAACCCTACCCTCACCTGCGAGTACCACTCCAGAGGACAAGGACATGACACGGAGTCCTGCTTTTCATTAAAGCACAAGATCCAAGATCTCATCGACAACAAGGTCATTAATACCCAAGAAACAAAGCCGGCACCCACCCCCAATGTCATGGAAAATCCCTTGCCAGACCATGTTGTCAACATCATCACCGAGGATGAGGCAAATCCAGATGCCATAATAACTGCAGAGTACTTTGAGGGCGAGTCAGACACTGAAAGCGACTAGGAAGAAGAACTACCACCATGCCCAATCTATCTTTACAATACAAATAGAGAGTAAGACCCTTTCGACTGGCCCATGGATGAACCCATTGCAAACATTCCCAATGATACTACACCGATGGATGGCTGGGGAGAAGAGTTCCTACATCCTAGATATGCTGAAGCTAAGGCTCGCCTGAAAGAGGAACTCTTTGACTACGAGGACATGGGCTGGGGCATCTATGAGCCGAAACTGCCAAACCCACCATTCGAATTCAACGAAGGTGATCTGGATAGCCTGTTTGCAAATATTGACAAAAAGGAAGCTGAAAAAGAAGAAGCCAAGGAAAATTCGTCGCAAGCCTCTGAAGAAAGCCTAGTTATGAAATCCCAAGAAGCCGAGCAAGAGAAAACTACCCAACTAAAGGAGAGCCAGCAGGGGTCCCAAGATAGGACACACAACCTCACTGACCCCATTAAAGAAGAAGAAGGAGGAAGCTCTAGTTGCACTATGACCACTAATCTCTACCACTCTGTAGCTGTTGCATCAATTCGCCCAGCACAACCAAGTGAGGAAGCCGGTGAATGGAGCATAGAGGAGGCAGGTGTGGTCCCAAAGCTTACCTGAAGAAGTGATTGTCAAAGGGATGTTCTTCTACCAAACTTTGTCTTTACTTTCCTGTTAATTTTTGTTTCGTTAACTCTAATTTCATCTTTTGCTAATCAAGAGCTCATCATGTAAACAGAACTTTTGAAATGAAAGAAGTTGAAACTTGCATTTATCATCTTTGGTACTTGTTCTTTCTCAGAATTTTCCTTTCTTGTCGTTATACCCTAACTTGAAAGGAGGGATGGTACGTGCATCCTCGCCTATAGGGACCATTTTTGATCCAAAAGAAAGATAGCGAAAGGAAGGAAAGAAAGTGGATCATAAAAAGGGTGGCCTCCGAAGAATGCCATGGCAAAGCAGTCGGCAATTAAACCCTCGAAAGGAAGAGAAGCCCTCATTTCAAAATCCCTGGAATAGCAAAAGTAATTCCCTCGGTCAGCCCACTCAAGCCACAAGTGATTTTTCTTCAAACACCCTAACCAGGAACCACTCCCCACACTGGGGCTAGTGCGAATAACAGAACAATGGGGCTAACACCTGTTTGTTTTTAAGGATGACGCCAAAAACTCTTAAACTGAACTTCATAGACTAAGCAATCTTGTCTGAAAGGAAGAGGGGCTATCTATTCTGCTACCATACAGTTAAAAAAATCTCCTTTCAAAACCCCTTTTTGAGCCAAACCATCTTTCTACGGAGAACCCCCACTGGTGATCACCCCCTACAATGGGCGAAAGCAAATTCAGAGGAAAAAGTGACGAAAAGGGAGCGTGGAGAGAAAGAAAGCCCCCTCATACATCAAAAGTGGCAGGAAACAAGGCAATACTCAAAAAATAAAAAAAAAAAAAAAAAAAAAAAAAAGAAAGAGAGGAGATGACGATTGATGCCTCTTGAGAGTCAATAGATTGTGCAAGCAGTAATACTGGGGCAAAAACTAAAAGAAAATGACAAGCCCTAAATGGGTGCGAGTTCGTACAAAAAGGGAAGAGAGAAAAAGGGGAAGATAAGCCCACAAAGATCTGAAAAGCTGATCACTGGTAAACCCCAGAAACTACATAACACTTTGAGCCTTTGATACCATTCCCTTCAAAAACCCGCAACCTGGCCACATTACAACCCACAGAAAGTCCCCTCAGATCAGGGAAGATTGCTTAGTCTAAACAAGTTCAAAAGAAAATGGCGATATTCGAAAAAGAAAAGGGAACAAAGCAGCAAAAGCTTACTCAAGGTGGTTTTGGTTACTATCACCCAAAAAAAAAATTGTTTGAGCCTGAATACCCCTTCATTCCTCGCCCTTAACTGAGCCTACATTACGGTCCAAAGTAAAGCCTTCTCGGATTAAGGATGGAAACTGTCCGCTCCGTTGCTAAAGGCTACTTCGCTGTCACCTAGAGAGCCTACTAGGCCCCCGAGAGAAAGTCAAGTGAGTGACAGTATCTCAGATAAGAGAGATGGGAGTTGGATCAGAAAATGGAGACCTTAGGAATGGGGCAACTACTATCTCATCCTGGCAGGAAAGGACCATAACAAGAGAAGGGAATCTTCAAGGGAGAAACAAAAGGCCGAAATAAAGGTTCCTGGTGAACACCCAGAAAATTAGAATCTACCTCTAGACCTGTCTTCATAAAGTCATATGCACGCCTGTGCACTTTGCCTGAACATGGGCAATAATGCACCCACCTTTTTCACATCTACTTAAAGCTTGTACATATCCACCATTTCTTATGCGTACCATGATTTTTGTACCCCTATGTTTACATTCATACCCATCATATATCCACATAACATGCATGATGAGACAAGAAGGAAAAAATAATCATCATCACATGTAAGAAACGAAAAGATAATAGAAATAATGTACATAAAATCATCATACAGTCATCATCCATAAGGGTCAACATGCGGCCTCGAAAACATAAACAATACAGCCAAACTAACTAAACTACTGCTGTGTCAATAGATGAAAAGGGGCGTCTCAAGGAGCAGGGTCGTCGTCCAAATCAAAATCATCCAAGTCCGGCACACACGGGGAGGGCTGGCTAGAGGAAGCTCCCGCGTCAAAAGGATCCTGACCAAAGAAAAAGGCAAAAAGGAAGAAGAGCTAGCATCAGAACACAAGGGATGCATCAAGAACATAAAAATAATGAACCATAAATTACATACCCAATGGGCCTCCATCAGAGATATGCGAGCAATCAAAGCCTCCACCTCAGCACGGTACTGATCTCAAGCCTGACAAGTTGCCAAATACTCCTCTTCGGAAACGAAGCCCTGAGCTCGACGCCACAGTTACACCACCTCGTGACTGGCCACCTGCCCTCCGACCACCAAATCCAGCTGGGTGAAAGCACCAATGGACCTCACCTGGAAATAAGCCTCGTAGTCCACATCTGGCGGGAGAAGAAATTGCGCGCCAGGAACCCCGACTATATAAGGGATCTCCACCCCGACCTGATAAAGTCTGAACATATACTAGGGAGGATCCATGGCCACGCGGAAATCAGTATGAAGCTGCCGCAAGTGGCGCTCCCTAAGATATGTCTACTATGACACAGGGCCCCGGAAGGTGACCCGTGATCTGGATAAGAGGATGACGTCCCTCATACCGGCATACTGGGAAGACCAGTGGTAAGGGGCCCAAGTCACGTCACGAGGCCTCGGCAACTCCAAGTTAGCCCGAAAGGCTACAAAGTCTGTAAGCAAGTACCGCTAAACTACCTGCTGCCTAGCCCACGTCGTGGCCCGCAAGAAGGCATCGCCAGCTAACACCTCCGGTCGGCGAACTGGCAAATACTCATAGCTCCACCATACCAAAAACGGCCAAAAGCTTGTCAAGCTCCCCCAGGCCCCGAATGTCCTCACTCTCATCCCTCGTAAGAAGCAGTCAAAGGTGAAAGCGCCCCAATCAAAATAGTCTAGCGCATCCAGATCTGCTACCAGGCTCACCAGAGATAAAGGGACCATCGACCTATTATTGTTGCAAAAGCAACTAAAGACGACGTATAGCACCAACCAATGTGTCATAATAATCTGGTCATCTAGAGAAGGCTCAAAAGTAAAGGTTGTCTCTGCTGAGCATAAAAGTGAAGTGGGGAAACTCGAACCTCTAATCCCTGGCAGCCCCAAGAGAAGACGGGCCTCGTCCAGAGGCACATCCCATAAAGAAATCAGAACCCCTCTGAAGGATAGTCCGGTAATCATGGCCCAGTCGACAGGGGTAGGTCCTAACTCGAAACCCACCAAGTGTACGGTCCCAGTCTCCCCGAACCACTGCTCTAACAACCCCACAGCAATCTCGTGATCAAGTCTGACCATCTGCAGGGTCATAAAAGCACCGAAACCAATCCTATGCAAAAAGTCCTGATAAGATGGAGCTGACGCCTACATAGCCCTCAAGGCCGAGATACTGGCCCCTCTAAAGGAACTGTGGGTAGATGATGGCCTCCGACCATAGCGCGAATACAGGCCTGGGTGGAACGCCAAGTCTCGTAGCGGTGGGATACCAGGAATCGCTAGCTGGTCGTCGGTGAATGAAGTATCCCTCCGCCTATCCCGAACGGAAGCCATACGATACCCCATCAGTGGATCCACAGATGCGTCAGCATCATCCTCAACCCTCTCATCAGGAGCAACTGAAGGCTACCCCATCACAACACTGCCACTGGAAGCTATCCTGCTCGAAGATCGCTGGGACCCGTTGTGGCACCCCGGCTACTGCCTCTAGCAGAACCGCTTCTGCTGTTGCCCCTAGCTGAGCTGCCCCAGCTACTGCCGCCCTCCTCGGACTCAATTCGTGGCGCCTTTCCATGGCGCCTCCTGTCTGGACCGTCACCCCCAACCTTTGACATCCTGAAAAAATGACAACATGCAGAAATCGGTCAGTCTCTGTACATGAAAAGTACGAGGATGAATGTATCAATTCATATATATGAAAAAAAAGATATATATATATATATATAGAAAAAGGAAAAAAACAAGCAAACCAAAAAAAAAAGAAAGGAAGAAAAGAAAAGAGGGAGGAAAAAGAGGACCAAGGTCCTGTCTAGTCTCATTTCAAAAAAAATTTCAAAGCAGTTTCTCTGGCTTTCCCCTTCAAAAGCCCTGTTTTAGGATTTTCTAATAGTTTTCTGAACTTTTTCCTGAAAAAGTCTAATTTCAAAATTTCAAAACTGATTTCCCGGGCTTTCTCCCTCAAAAGCCCCGGTTCAAAGATTTTCTAAAGGTTTTCTTAACTTTTTCCTCAAAAAGTGTCATCTAAACAATTTCAAACCTGTTTCCTGGGCTTTCTCCCTCGAAAGCCCTACTTCTAAACATTTTCTAATTGTTTTCTAGGTTTTCCCTTAAAAAACCCCGTTTTAAAGTTTCACCAGTTTCTCAGGTTTTCTCCTTCAAAAGCCCTCGTTTGAGGATTTTCTATGGTTTTCGAAACTTTTCCCTTAAAAATTTTCAGAGGTTTAACGATTTCTTAGGCTCTCACCTTCAAAAGCCCTGTTCCACAGTTTTCTAAAACCAGTTTTTTAGGATTTTCTCCTTCAAAAATTCCACTCCCAAAATTTCTCTAAAGTTATGGTTTCTCTGGGCTTTCTCCCTCAAAAGCCCCTTTCTCAAAAGGATTTGCTTTACCGAAAAATTTTAAAGTGAAGTGTTAAAAATTTTTTTGAAAATTTCGGCAAAGTTTCGCCTTAAAAAGTCACTACCCCGAAATTCCACAAGTCACAAACATAGCCTAGAACAATCTCAAACCTTCCACCACATCAATCAAAACAATCTCATCCCCCACGCAAATGTCCCGTCCTCAAAACACAATTTTTGGGACAATTCCTTCAGCTTCCAAAATTTTTCGATCTCAGTTTTATTTCCAGAAATTTCACAAAAATTCCTAGAACCTTCGAGCTTGTCACCACAATTTTCTAAAAATATTCTACAAATTTTCAACCTTCAACAGGATCTATTTTCTAATTTTTCCCAATTTTTCTATTTTTTGAAATTTCTAGAAATTCAAAAACTCATAATTTTTCAAAAAATTACAAAACCTCATATGGTTGTTTCACACATTTTTCTAAAATTCTCGATGCAAAAATCACACACAACCAATCAATACCCAAGCCTGTAGAGGCGATTTTTCAAGTCCTGCAAGAAACCTACTTTCACAAACATGAAAATCATTCAAAACGCACTCAAATCTCCACCGAATCACAAAAACAATCCAATCATTGTGTTCTAAACATCCTAAAACATAGGATTACGCGGATCATTTGCAAGAAACGGAGATATATGCATCAAAATCGAAGAAATTTTCAAAAGCTAACCTTCCAAATTCTCCGGCAAAAACCAAGTTTTCTGGCGACAACGACAGTAACTGGCGAGAATCCGGTGACAATGACAGTAACTGGCGAGTGCCCAACGTCTCCCAACACCCTTCTAATGATTCCCAGTCAAAATCCCTTGAAAATCCTTCAGAGCAACCCTCGGATCAAACTCAAAACATGAAGCACGCACTGAAAACGCAAACCTATTCTGGTTTAAATGCTCACGGGCTAGTGCATGTAGCAGATGCGCCAGCACAAAATCTGAACTGTCACATATGCTACATGCGCCAGGGTTAAAACACGCCAGGCGCGTGTAATACATGCGCCCGACCCTTCAGCTTCCCGCCAAAATCAGTTTCAAACTTCTGAGAGTCTAAATTTGTTTCTGAGGCTTTTTCAAAAAGCCAAAAATCAAGCCTTCAACATTCGCTTACAACAAACCGAATGCCCCGAACCAAACCGTGGCAAACCGACAACCCGATTCCTGACCAAAACGCAAAAACTCTTTGGATTCCAAAACCTTTCGGACTGGCAGCCCACAGGTGGTCCCAGAACATCTCAAACTCACCGACACATTGTCCCTCCGATCGCCGCGCAACCAAAAAGGGATTCTTACTTTGTTATTTTTCTGCCTTTAACAAGCAAAAGCAGAAAAAGAGGGGCAGCTGTAATCACCCCATTTTTGCCCGCTCGGTAATCTCCAGCCCAACCAGGCTAAGTTTCCCAACATCACAACACATGCAGGTTCAAGATGAGTCTTTCAATCTCCAATCCAACCAATTGGTCGCTTTTCAGGTCTACAAGGACCCGTTAGAGCCATAAGCACCATTATTCCAGGCAGCTTTCCAGACCAAACAGTCCTGGAAACCAACGCCATCTAGGTAGCTTCTCGGGATCGAGCGATCTCGGCGACCAACACCTCATCAAATTCCAAACGGTTCACTTCTGGCACCCTCTAGCCTGCCAATGTAGAATGTCCGTCATTTGGTAGTTCTTCGAGACCGGGCGTTCTCAGAGATTAGCACCACCCTTCCAGGTAGCTTTCTAGGACCAAGCGTTCTTAGGAACCAATACCACCCTACAGTTAACTCTCTAAGACTAGGCGTTCTTAGGGACCAATACCGCACAGGTAGTTTTCCGAGACCAGGCGGTCTCGGGAACCAACACCTAGGTCAATACCGGCGCTTGCTAGCCTGACTCGGTGAAAAATGACCAAACCTACCCCTTGGGCCTCCAAGCACATTTTGAGAAAGCTCAAAATTCCTCAAAATGATAAGTCCACCTTTTCAAAATGTTGCTAAACTATTATGCATCCCCCACACGCCATTTGGTCCAATTTCGGTCCCATTCCTGCTAACTCCACTCAAAATGATCGTTTTGCCCCTGAACACCTCAACACTGTAAAAAACCCCGCCAAACGAAAAAAGACTCTCCTAAAAACATCCCTAAATTACTCAGTACACTTAACATGACATTCAGATCCATTCCTGACCATTCCCAGCCTAAACCGACCAAAATGACCATTTTGCCCTTGGTGACCTGAACGCACCCCAAAACGACACTGATCCTTGGTTATTGAATGGCGGATTTCGTCATGAGCCCCTGTCTAACCTAAGGAAGACCTCACGATGCCAAACACTCATGACTCGATAAAGGTTTTCTGGAGCGTCTCGCAGATGCTCTGCCAAAATTGTCATTTCTCCCCGATTCCCTGGTCATAACACACCGTCAAATGACTTGAGAAGTGCGTACATCAGGGAATTCCTGAAAGCTCGTTCCTAGACCTTTCCATCAATACGGCTCGATCGGATAGATCGCCTCCCGAAGCCCTTCATCGTATGACTCAAACACTGCTACTTTTGACAACCCTTGGAGCGTCTCGTAGACGCTCTGCCAAGATTGACTTTTTCTCCAATTCCCTGATCAAAACGCACCGTCAAACGACTTGAGAAATGCGTAAATCTAGGAATTCCCGAAAGTATTTCCAGAGTACTTTCTATCAGTACGGTCCGATCAAAAAGATCACTTCCCGAAGGCCTCAATCACGCGGCACGAAAACAATTACTTTCGAACACCCTCAAAGCATATCACAGACGCTCTGCAAAAATGACATTTTACGCACATTTCTCGAGATGATATCCCCCGCTTCCGAACCCAATTCAAACTTTTTGAAAACACGAAAGTTCATGAAAAACCCTAGGAGAACACCATGGGTACAACCTATTCCCTTGAAACCTTCCCGATTGGCTCAATTATTGAGACAAAATTTGGACAAACCTTCCTAGTGATAGAGCGTATGCTACATGCACTAAAATTTTGATCAGGTTGACCAAATTTCGATCAGCAATCGAGATTTAACCAGTACATAGGGTGGCACGTGTCATTCTGGCAATAGAACAGTACCTGCGCATATCCTACGTGCACCAAGTCAAATTTTGGCCAGGCGCATGTGCTACATGCGCCAAGTCTGTTCCAGATTACCTATAAATAGTAGGCCCCCCCTTTGCATATTCTATCTCCGAAATTGATGCGAAGCTCTGCTGAAACTACTCTAGAATCTCAAATCCTTACATATATTCCACCCCTCCAACAATTAGGGTAGATTCTACCTCTCTCAAGCTTATACACTTCACCTACAAGGCCTTATACACCATTACACACTCCATTCCAACCCCTCAAGCCTTTTTGAAGTCATTTAAGCTCCAATCAAGACTTCCATTGTAGACTACAAGTGTGTTGAAGGCAAAATGTGGTATTCCTTTTATATTTTTGTCTTCCCCCACTCTTCTCTTCTCCCTCCTAACCTACTTAGGCTATTCTTTATTTTAATCCCCATCTTCAACCCCCCATTCTTGCATGCTTAAGCCAAGACGGCTCTTAGATCATGCCTAGAGAAAAGCAAGTGAGAGCCACCGTGTAGGGGGATCTCTCACTAGCCTACTTTAAGATGGTATGGCCTAGGAGCCCCTTGTTTATATGGTGTAGCCTAAAAGCCTTGTATGTGATCATGACCCCTTGCATATTACCATTTCAATCATGTCTTGTGTGCTTGGCTTCATTTCCATGTTCTACAATGCTTACATTGCTCTTATTTCTATGCCATTTCCAAGCTCTATATTTCTTTCGAAAATGGTTCCAAGAGTTGTCCCCTTGAAGCTTAGGATAAGACCTTAGAAATCATGCCTTAGAGAGTTCCCCACTAACCCCCTAACTCTCATTTTGGCATCATTGCATTTTCACTTGCATAAGAGTTGTTTCCTAACTCTCTAATTTTCAAGGCTTCCATTCTCTCAAGTTAGTGGTTGGAATAGCCCCATGAAACCCTCTCTTGAATGGTTTCCCTTTTATTTGGCCATAAGAACCTTCTCTTGATGGAATGGCCTCCTACAAAAATGGTATTCAAAACTCTTTTCAAAAATGGTTATCAAAAACTCATTCTCTCCATCTTTGCATTAAAAATGGTGCCTTAAAAGGTTGTCATCACCATATTGATTTTTGGGCCCCTTATACTCTTGTCAAGATTATGGTTATAATGATCATGAAGAAACCTTACTTGAAATGGTCTCCAAACACCAACCATATAAACCATACTCTTGGCTAGAGTCAAAATTTTCATGAAAATTATCTTCAAAAAGGTTGTCCACCAAAGTCCATTGCATAACATGTTTTGTTTTTCAAAGCTCTTTCCAGAAGTGCATTAAACTAATTTTTAAAACCATTTTCTAATCCAACCCTAGGTTAACTCGACTCTAGTTGTCCAACCCTAGGTTAACTCGACCCTAGTTGTCCAACCCTAGGTTAACTTGACCCTAATTATTCAACCCTAGGTTAACTTGTCCCTAGTTATCCAACCCGAGGTTAACTTGACTCTAGTTCACTCACCTTAGGTTAACTTAACCCTAGTTAGTTAACCCTAAGTCATCTTAGCCTTAGGTGACCCCTACTCTAGTTAGTCAATCCTAGTCCAACTTAACTTTAGGTCATCCCTAACCATAGGCTAACCCAATCTAGGTTAATATGCTTCAACGTTCCAACTCATGAACCTTTTTTGAATGATCCTCCAATTTTAAACTATACTCATTACACACTTTTTTCAAAACCTTCAACCCTTTTGAGGTTTCAAAAACCAACTCCAAGATGTTTCCAAAAAATTTTCAAAAGATCACAAACCTAAAGCATCTCTAGCCCTCTTATGGTTAGGGACCCCAAAAGAAGGTGACATATCAAGAACAACCTCTAAGGTTGTCCATATTAGGATTCCAAACCCTTAGCCATTTCCAAAAACCACTTTCCAAACCTAATTCATCAAAACATTCTAAAGTCATGCCTCCAAGGTTTTCAAAACAAGATTTCAAAAACAATTTCAAGTTCTCTTGAGTTATGCCTAAGCATTTTTCCAAAACTCCCTCAAGTTGATCCAAAAACATTTTCAAAACACTCCACCATCCAATTTCAAGTCAAAATTTTCAAGACCACAAAGAGTCTTCAATTTCCAAGACCACAAAGTGTTTTCAACTTCCAAAGACCTCGAAGTGTCTTAAACTTTTCGAAAGATCTCAAAGTGTCTTAAATTTTTCCAAAGATCCCAAAGTATCTTCAAACCTTCCAAAGGCCCTAATGCACCTATTTTCCATCGAGCTCTTGCCCGAACCACGATTGACCTGATTCTCGCCAAATGAGATACGTAGACAACCTAAAATGGTGCGGTCATAACTTCTATTTCAACTCTAATCTCCTTTTCAAAAACCTACAATCGATTCAAAGTTCTCATTTCAAACTCCTTCAAAACTCCCACATTTCCAAACTTCTTCCAAAACATGCATCATACATCATTCGTCCAAAAAGCGATGATCAAACCCACTTTTCAAAATTCTAAAAGTGGATATTGAGTGGACTAAGGTAACCGGTTATTTTAATAAGTGAACAAAGGGTGATTAGACATGTAGGTACCGAAAGGGCGGGGTAGGATGATGATTTTAGGATATCTTCCCTACACGTAACCAACCCCCGGACCATAGATTTCTGTTTTCGAAAGATGAAAATGGAGATATTTTTCAAAAGGGCTTAAATCTTTCTAAAGGTTGCCAAACAACCAACTTCTTTAAAAAACCCTCTTTTGAGGGAGTTTTCAAAATCTTTTCCAAATACCCTAAGTTTGATCTTCAGACTAACACTTAGTTTTAGGTGCCCTAACTCACCTTAATCAAGTTAGGTGGCGACTCCTATTTTTCTAAAAAGCCCCTAATTAAATCAATTCAAACTTAGTTGCACTTATCCTTCTAGGAGGACGAGTTCTAGTAACAGAGTTTCGTGCTTTTAGTCTCCAAGCCAAAAGGGCCTTGGACACCCAAAAATTGGGGCGCAACAATCGACAATACTTATCTTTACGAAAAATACACAGGAGTTATGTTGAGTAAAAAAACTATCGTAATTGGGCATGATTTATCTACAATATCAAGCATATTATTGTGCCAGGGCACGAGGGGATCACTTTGATTTCTGATCGACATGCCGCCATATTGAGCCCCGTTAAATGTGAATGAGAAAGACCACAACCAGGGCAACCACCTAGATTCCGTAGATATTGTCTTAGACACTTTCGAAGTAATTACCAAACAAATTTCGGTAACGCTAAAGTTAAGGATCTTATATGGAAAGCTGGAAATGTCCATCAAGTGCGTAAATTCGATGAGGTAATAGAAGTAATTAAAAAATTATGTGAGCCGCTATACTATGAGTTGTGTAAGGAGGACCCTATGAAGTGGACATTGACACATGATGGAGGTTATCATTGGGGAGTTACAACCACCAACGATTCAGAGTGCTATAATAATATATTAAGAGGTGCACAAGACTTGCCCATAACTGCTTGTGTTCAGGTAACCTTCTACCACCTGGTTAATACTTTCAATAAGAAACAAAGATAAATTAAGCGTGATTCAGCTAAGGGGTTGAGGTACGCAAGCGAAGTGCAAGACAAGATAAAAGAGTATCAAGCTCGATCAGCGGGTCATAGCGTAACTATCTTCAATTGGTAATGTCATAAATTTTGAAAAGTGTATATAGTTGTCTCGCCTATTGCTAGAATTCTATACTTCTAAATGCTTAATACAATGACCTTGTTAATATATTTCAATTACAAGGGTAAGGGTTTTGTTAAGGTTGTTACAAATCTAGCTGGCACAAAAGGGAATAAGAAACATGCGGTGTCTCTGAATCCTCCCTCGTGTGATTGCGTAAAATGGATAATCTATAATTATCATTGCTCACACATGCTCACAGTATGTGTGATATCGGGCAGACAACCATGACACTTAATTGCTCTTCAATATAGCATGGGCGTTTACGCTCATGTGTACGAAACAAGTTTTCAATCGATGGTGCATGAGTATTATTGGGCAGCATATGATGATCTTAAGGTCATACCCGATCTGAGCCGTCAGCAAGAAGTCACATTTGGGCACCCAAATACAAAACGAATCCAGAATGAGATGGACGTCTCTAGGAAATAACAAACTAATCATTAAGGTATTTGTAAGGAACAAGGGCATGATAGGCGCAAATGTCCAAATTAAATTGCCTAAGTTATGTATTGGAGGGTAGTTAGCCATGTATTATGGTTTATTTATATCTGTATTGAAGATATTACTTAGTTGTACTTGTATTTGAACTTAATCTTATTTATGCACTGCATTATCTCAATTAAAGAACAATGTATTAGTAACATCCTTCACAATCTTTTGTCAGCAGTCATTACAACTTTACAGAGAGTAATAACATCATCCTTCGCATTCATGGAATAGTCACATCCTTCACATGGCCTGCAGAGAGTATTCACATCCTTCATAGCCTTTTATCAACTTTCACTACCGTTAGTCAAAAGCTTGCACCCTGCATAGGGTAGTCACACCTTTCACAACTTTTATTCATTAGCTTTTACATACTTCACAGCCTTTAGTCATATCATTCACAAGGCCTGCAGAGTTCATAGATTTTTGTCAGCCTTCACAACCTTTGGTAAAAAGCTTACACCTTGCGTAGGGTAGTCACACCCTTCACAGCCTTTATTAAAAAACATATATATATTTTATAGCCTTTAGTCACATCCTTCACATAGCCTGTAAAGAGCAATCACTTCGTTCACAGCCTTTAGTCACATCCTACAAAATTCACTACCTTTTGTCAACTTTCACAACCTTTGGTCAAATCCTACACCCTGCGTAGAGTAGTCACACCCTCACAACCTTGACATGTGAATGGTACCACCAATTGACATCCAAGGTGAAGTGCAGTGCTAGCCTTGCTTTACAAGGCCATACGCTAGGTGGTGAAGTCCAGCGCGATGTAGATTGCGGGGGCACTAGTGTTGTTACAGGTATTTACTTTGGTATAATTGACAGTGCTTTATAATAATGCATATTTTTTACAAGTTATTTATTGTGCGAGTGTCACCCATTTTGTACAGATATGGGCATGTGAGTTCTTTTCACACATGACCCTGCATCGTATGGATGACACTACTAATCACCAGCAGCCATTACTTGTAGGAAGGTTACAGTTCCCTGCCAGACCATGAGGAGCCAGGTATGAACGACTGACTTATGACTCTTACCTACAAATATATACATGTTACTAATAATTTTCATAATATGTTTAGCATTTATGTTAGGTAGAGATGTAAATATAGCACAGACACTACTTCACCCATATGGTCCGCGTATACTGAGACCAGCTATACCGATTGAGGCTTGACGAGTTATGTATATAATGTCTTCCATTTGTATTTCATATTACTTAATTGTACTATCATTGCTTACAAAATTGGTACTGCTAATGTAATTCATACAATTCCTGCTTATTGTCGGGCAGAGAGTGATGTATGGGTGACTCGATCCCTTTTACTGTGCTTTGAGGTCATTAAGTTACATCTACCTGATTGTGTCTGCTGGCAGTTTGGGTTCAAACAGGATGTACCTAAGGAGTGTTTTACCTCAGTCAGGTTACATGTTATCGACATGCGAGGGAGAGACCAGACTGATTGGACCGACAGACACATAGAGTACATGCAGCTATGGAAGCGTAGGCGTAAGCACCTAGTAGTTAGGGTTCTTGAGGCTGCAATCATGCGATATGACGATCCATATATGGTGTGGTATTGTAGTATTACACGCCCACTCGTGGGATATCCAACTCACCGCCCTGTTATTGGATACCTAGAGGTGGGCTCCACCATAGAGATTGTAGTTAGTACTGTCTTAAAATTTATTTTATTTCACCTTGAATTCTTAATATCAAATAGTCATAAATACATCCCTTTATTTTGCAGACTCATCATTTCACATCAATACATCAGCTCGTAGATCATGCCATTTATGTGTATGGCTCGACAGAAGCATTGCAGGTTATGTATAGGGCATGAGACATGTATACCACGTCACTTCATGTATTACGAGAACAAGAGCAGATTGCATGGTCAGCAGGTCCAGTCGCTCCCCTTCCCGTGTGACCACACCGCCCAGGATCATCGTCATATCAGATGCCATAATCGTTCGATGCTACTAGGCCATACTCATCACACGTGACTCCGACGATGCCAGCGTACACATATTACAGTGAGTCACGAGATGTACCCTTTTCATCACGTGCGACTAGTTGCAAGATGAGACCACGTAGCATCGGAATACGCCACATTAGTTCCCCTGTTGCGTATGACCAGGAATTTGGGTACTCGGCACTAGGTGATGACGAGGACTTTGATGCATATGTCGACCCATTATTAGCATCAAGGCAGGACATAGAGACACCTTTCATGCACACAAAGGGTTGCGTTTCACCTCCCATGTCATCCTAGTATACATCTCCATATCCACCATCATACCTAGAGAGGCCATCTTAGGAGGCTTCACAAATCACGTAGGTAGAGGTACAGCCAGAGCCATAGCTAGAGCTATAGCTACAGCCACAGCCACAGCCACAAAGACTACGTCAAATCACACGTGTTTACGAGAGTCGTAGGCCAAGGAAAGATAGGAGACCACCCCGATGCGGTACAGGAGGTCATATATAGTAGTTGGGGTACTTAGTTTTTTGTTGGTTTTTTTGGTTTTTTTGTACCTTGTAGGTTTTGTTGTGAAAACTTGTTTCGAAGAAATTTCATATTATGGTTTTTTGTAAAAAAAAAAATATTATTGCAACATAAATAAAGTATAGTTCATCTAGTATGTCAGTCTCTGTTATTAGTTGTCATATCAATGGTAAAGCTTGGCTTGTCCTTGAGTCTTCATGTGAAGTTATGTTAATGGTAAAGTATGACTTGTCCTTAAGTCTTCATGTGAAGCCTACACAAAAGGCTGTCTTGCAACCCAATAAATGCACTTGAACTCTTTACTCATGCATTATAAAATATTACCTATATATACATCGTGTAATTATGTGAAGAATTGTTAAATCATACTTCCAAATATGTCGAATCAAAAAGGATTATCTAAGGCATCGTCCAGTCGTTCGGTTCTAAGCAGGGACATGGATGAAAACCAATCCTTATCCATCCATATGGTGTGTGCATACACGGATCCAGTTGGTAACAAACCTATCCTAATGCACAATACAATGGGTCCAATCAGTTACATCTTCATCGGCGATGAATCCTTACGTCCACCCTGCGAGGTGATCGACGACCAATGCATAAGGTTGTCATGGGAGGACTTCTTCGATAAACGATGTGAACAAGAAATGTATTGCCGATGGCATGGCCTGCGTGTCCCAAAGGCCCATTCAACTAAGTTGTTCAGCAGGTTATCTTATAGCAAGGTCATGAAAGCACTCGAGCGCGAGGTCAATCAAATGTAACGAAAATTGGATAGATATCATTTTATAGATCATGCAAATAAAGAATATGTTGATCCAATACAATGATTAATAGAAATTGTTGAAGATCCGTTGCTAGTTTCTGACCCAGAATTTTCAAACTTCTTAGAAAAAGAAGGTCATGATGACTTTGTTAACTATCTACCTAGTAGTCCTAGCATTGCTGGCAAACCATTATATTGTTATGAACATAGTCCCTAAAGCTTGTTCTAGTTTTTAGTTTAGTATGATATAAAATAAGTTATTATGTTTTCATGTAATATATGTGTGAGTTTGGTTTGGGTCATATTTGTCATTTTTTATTTCATGTTATATATATATTCATGTTATTCAACTCGATCGTTGGGGTACCGAAATTAGGAGGAAGAGTCCGTGGAATGCGAAACTTGATGGGAGGCACCGATGTGACACGAGTGACGTGTGGAAGTTGAAGGCACATCAATCAGTTTCCTAGTTTGAAAGTTATGCAAAGTTTTAGAATTTTGAAACTTAGGTTTTTGAAGGTAGGCCAACTCGACCGTTGGGGTACTGAAATGGGGAGGAAGGATCTAGGAGAAACTTGACGAGAGACACTGGTGCAACACGAGTGACGCGTGGGAGTTGACGGCACGTCAATCGGTTTTTCAGTTTGGAAGTTATGCAAAGTTTTAGAATTTCAAAACTTAGATTTTCGAAGGTAGGCTAACTCGGCCGTTAGGGTACCAAAATAGGGAGGAAGGGTTCGAGAATTGTAAAACTTGACGGAAGGCACCGGTGTAACACAAGTAACGTGTGGGAGTTGGCGATATATCAATCGGTTTCCCGGTTTGGAAGTTATACAAAGTTTTAGAATTTTGAAACTTAGGTTTTCGGAATTAGGCCAACTTAGCCGTTGGGGTACCAAAATGGGGAGGAAGGGTTCGGGGAGTGCAAAACTTGACGGGAGGCACCAGTGTGGCACGAGTGAGAAGTTGACAGTAAGTCAATAAGTATCTCGGTTTGGAAGTTATACAAGTTAAGTTCAACTGCTTCACAAAGAGATGGGGGCTGATTTCTTGATATAAATGCCCAAAAACGCAATTTTAAATAGCGTTTTTTTTTTCCAAAAAAACACTATTTCAAATGGCATTTTTGGGTCGTGTATATACACTTCATATTCTATACACTTCGTATTTCCCTTTATTTTTTTCCTTATTTACTTGGAAGAAATACAACATAAAAATGTCATTTCAAAAGAAGTTTTTATTAAGAACGTCTTTTGAAATAGGGCTCAACCTAGGATGTTGAATTAAGTTGAATTAGCACCCAGATTGGGAATAAAGGAAAAAAAATGGTTGTGTCAAGGAAATTAACCACACAACCATTTCATCGATATCACTTTAATTCTATAGCCAACATCCTCCTCAATTTCTTCACCTTTATGAATAGTTGACTTAAGATATCAAAAAATGTCACTCTTATACATATCTCTTGTCCATCAAGTTATACTCTATGTTGGTCTATATTTCTAGTTTTGCTAACTTTACATTCTATATATATTTATCTTAGTTCTACTTGTCACACCCCACCACAGAGGTAACTATGTGACCTTTGTATGATAAGATGGACATTACAAACTCACTATCAAAATATACAATTAACATAATATAATTGAGAAATACTTAGGTGGGCTATATGTACTATAAACACAATCCAAGCTCACCTATAGATGCAGATAAGAAAAAAGTGATGTACAAACATCCATTTACATGTATTTATAAAGGAAATAAAAGCACTCTCCTTGCTTCTTATATTACAAATAATATAATGTGATTAAATATACAAAGAGTACAAAAGTCTCATTTAATCACTGACTTCTTATTTCAAACCTAACTCAACAGTGAATTCAAGCTTATCTAAATGTCTGAGAAGGAATCACTATAAGAGTGTGAGCAAACCACATACTCAATGAATGTATTAACTTACAAGAACATAAGAAAAAACATTGCAATACTATATAATCACTAGATCTTGATAATACGTATTATTATATTGGCTCCAAGTTCAGATGCTACTATGCTCATCATGTATTGCATTCATCTCATATCATATCTACCACATATTGGTCACCGGCCATGCACTATAAATAAATTGACTTCTTAGGCAACATCCTTAGGATATTGATGTAAAACATATAAAATAGACTTATGGGCAATGTCTCATGGACAGTGAACGATAACGACACTAAGGTAATGTAATAAAACACCACTAAGACAGTGCAATGCAATACATTAACTCTAAATCACATCAAAATCACCACTTAAATATTTCATACAAATCAACACACTTATAGCTCAAATAGATACATATTCATGTTCTAACCAACATTCGATATGAATTATTGCGCTCACCTCAACCAATCAAATCACTAAAATAGATAGCAAAATCACTTCTTTGCTAAAGTTGAAGTACGCTTACTTGCCTCTGAACCTAATACATATCGCATTACTTAACACATAAGTATTTAAATGTCAAAATGGCACAATAAAAGAGTATATGAAAATTGAAAAAAAAAAACTCAATAACAAAGAAAAGGCACCTTCAAATAACAAATTGAAAACTTGAAGAAGAAGTATTAACTCTTGAAACAAAGTGTTGACCTTTTAAATACAGGTGTCAACTTTTTACACATAGGAATCAATTCATCAAATACAGGTGTCTAATCCCCCCCAACCCCCCAAAAAAAAAAATCTCAGGTGTCAATCTTTAGAAATAGTATACTAAGATTTGTTAGAAATATGAAAAATGTTAACACTTTGAAGTAAAAGTGTCAATCCCTAGAAGCAGCATGCAAGGATTCGCTATGAATGGTAAAAGTGTCGACACCTTGAAGAAAAGTGTCGACCCTTAAAGATAAAATGTTTTAAACAACTTACTAAAATAAATATGTTGACACATTGTTAAAAATATCAACACATTGATTCATGGAACTGCACATCATAAACTTTCTTGACAAAAGTATTTATACCTAAGTTTAGGTATTGACACCAAAACACTAAGATATAAGGAAAGTTGAAATACTTAAGATTCACTCACAAATGATTATTAGAAATAGGATCCTTGCTAGATACACATCACCTCTTGTACTATATTTCAAAATTACAATAGTTCACAACTCTTAATAGTTTCCAACCACACCATTAGACTCAATCTCCCAACATGTGATTCAAAATACAAATTGTAAACATAGAATAACTTTAAAGAGATTTCAAACCAGTTCATTAAAAGAATTACAAACATAAAACCCTATTTCTTACCTTAAGCAAGGTTTACACAAACTTTTCTTCAATTTTTTCTCTTTCTTTCCCTTTCTTCCCTTTTTCTCTCATTTTCTTATTCTTTATTACCTAACCAACACAAAATATTACACAAGTTCCTCTCTTCTCTAGCTTGTCTTCTTTCAATTCAAGACCTATAGATATAATTGTATATCTATTATTACACATGTAACAGACACACACATACTATAAGCGAAATACACACCAATGCATCACGCGCACACACACACACAAACACTTAATTAACAATAATTAATCCTTTAGATTCACAAAGAACCTCTTTTGCTATTTTTTTAATACAACTGGCCATCTGACATCACATAAAATTGGTGTTCTCTTATGTAGTCTATTTTTCTTCCTTAATCATTATGTTCTTAATTCTACCATCTAATTTATGGGTGCCTATTTCTAACATCACATAGAATTGGTGTTTTCTTATGTAGTCTATTTTTCTTCCTTAATCATTATGTTCTTAATTCTACCATCTAATTCATGGGTGCCTATTTCCCCACTTTTCCTTTGCTAAGTTCTAACACATACATCTAAGTAATGTTAACATATGTTGAGTTATTGATAATTATCATGTTTTTATAAAAATATAAATACAATAATTAGCTCTTCCACCTCATGGAAATTAACTATACATTAACTTATTCTTTCGGCCCCATGGTGAGGTCATTGCAATTATCAATCTCTTGAACTTTCATATGAATAAAGACTTGAGCCACTAAACTATTAAGGAGCTTTGATGTGTATTTTTATTTTTATGTAAATTATATAATTGAATCTTACTAGTTACTACAAGTTGGAAGGTCAGGCTCATGCTTAACATTAAATTTTAGGTTTTTTTTCAAATAAAGAGTTTAGGACTGAAGTTGGTTTGGGTTAGACTCAGGCTAGTACATTAAGGGCTAATTTTCATAACTAGGGCATATTTTTATCTTTATTCCCAACCTGGATGCTGTTTAAATTTAATTCAACAACCCAAGTTCAGAGCTTTTTGAAAAAGCATTTTTAGTAAAAACGCTATTACAAAAAGCATTTTATTGGTATTTATAAGTTGTATGGCCAAAAACATAAAACGTTAATTCAAAAAGCATTTTCTTTGAAAACGCTTTTTCAAAAAGTGTGTTATGTAAACATAAAACTCCCTCTCGCGATCAATCGCTATCATTCTCCCTCTCCCTTTGAAATTTTTCAGAAATGCTTTCAATTTGAAAGTTTTCTCCCTCTTGCGATCCCTCTCGCTCTCACTCTCCCTCTCGCAGTCTCACTCTACGTCATCTTGCCAAAGGTCTACCTCTCTCTCGTCGTAGCTCACTCATTATTGAAGCTTGCATTGGAGCCTAGGGCTTGTTTGAAAGAAATAAAAGAGGTAAGTATGAATACTCATTGGCTCCATTCATGATTCTTGGCAAAATACTCATTGGCTCCATTCATGATTTTTTGTAATATTGCTTTTAATCTTGTTTCCTACAAACGTTATTTGTTTTTATTTTTTTAAATGTACACGAAAATCAACACCAAAAGAATAAAATTTGACACGCCCTTGAGAGGCTCATTTTATACCAAAAGCATAAAATTTGGTTATACTCATTGGAGGTGGTTGTATGTATAATGTATGTATATGGGGAAGATCAGATCAAGTAGGAGTTGTCTTCGCCATTAAGACTCAATGTTTATTTATTTGGGAATTTTTTTTCCTTTTATTCTTCATGACACGTCACAAATTTGATACGCCCACGAATTTCAAATGAAGTACTAGTGTTGAAACTGAGTTGTGAGAAAACTACATAGGGAATTCTATTCCGGAGCATAAAAAACAAAAAAAAATCAAAGCTATGGGAAAACTACATAGGGAATTAGCAACAAAAAAAAAAGAAAAAAACTCTATATGGTTAATCATAATAATTGATGAATGATAGAGAGTAATAACTTGCTTAGAAGTTGGCTAAAATGGGAGCTGACCAAATTGAGAGGCTTGTCATTCTTGAAAATTCACCAGAACAAGTCAGGTAATTGTTGGTGGGAGACATGTTGGAATTTGTTACTCCAATATCAATGATAATTCATTGGACATATAATTCTTTCTAGCATTAGGGGCTCAAAATTACATAAAACCAGATAATGGACCCAATCTAGTCTCAATAGGTCAGTTTAGTTTAGTTTAGTTTATCAGCAGTTTATTTGATTTTGGTTTTTAAAATAATCAGCTGATCAGTTTGGTTTGAGTATTTGAATCACCGCTAAGCTTTCTAGAATGTGTAAGCAGAAAATAGATTTTTTATGTTGGGCATATAGGGTTAAATAAGCAGAAAAATAATGATGTAACCATAAATCTTAATACATTAATCCTCAGGTGCAATATTATCCATGCATGATTCTTGTTATGTGAATTACTCAATGATTTTACTGTACATTCACGTGACATAATTTTTAAAACCTGTGATTTAATTAGTTTGTATATATATGACTTTATATAAGTTGTGTTTCGTAGGTAGAGCTAAGTAATGATGACAATGGTTATGTTTTATTGGGAGAGCGAGAAGATAATACGAGATCGCCGAGAAGGTGTATCCTACGATATAGATGCTGGTGCATGTTATGATGTTGAACTAGGAACCTTAGTTGCTGTGTTACGTGACATGATCATGCCAATGATGGCTGAGTACCGAAAACATGTGGCTATAAAGTTCACATGTAGATACCCACATAGACGAAATGGAGATGTCATGATATATAAGAAGTTACCATTCAATGATGACAGGACATTGCAAAATGTCTTGAATATCCATTCGAGATATCCTGACCATTAATGTGTTGAAATATATGTTATGAAGGAGGAGGGTAGCACAATGAACATCAGTGGTAGTAGTGCAGATGTGAGTTGGGCAGATGTCTAGACCTACAGTGAACTATTATCAGGGAGGAGAGATGTATCAGCATTGGGCTCATTTACTCAAATGTTTTCACTTGGGCAGAGTAGCTGAAGCATAATTGCAGAGGAAGCGCCAGGGCAACGAATGTTTAGTCTCTTCAACCCAATTGAAGATTTCTCTCTTGGCCTTAGTAATTTTGAACAGTTTCATAACTTTCACAGTCCACCAAAACCTCACCCACAATATGCTTCAAGCCAAGGTGGGTGCATAGAGGTGGGATGTCCTAGTGGAAGTGTGGATCTTGTGGAAGTCCTAGTTGCCTCAAATGAGACCGGGACACAAGTAGATGAAGATGCGAATGTTGTTCAGTCCAACAATTTAGATGAAGATATTGATGTTTTAATGAGAAATGAACCAAACGACGAGTCTGATCACGATGGACACAAAGAACCGAATAATAGATATTATGTTGATTATAGATTTTATGAAGGATGCGAAGAAAGAATGTGTTGATTCAAAAAAATGAATAATAGATATTATTAAAGATCCGCTGCTAGGTTTTGACCAAGAACTTTCAGACTTCTCAGAAGAAGGTGACAATGACTTTGATAACTATCTACCTAGTAGCCTTAGAATTGCTGGCAAATCACTATGTTGTTATGAACATGGTCCATAAAGCTTGTTCCGGTTTGTAATTCAGTATGATGCAAAATAAGTTATGATGTTATCCTTCGTAATATATGTGTGAGTTTGGGTTATATCTATCATTTTCTATTTATGTCGTATATATTCACGTTACGTCTGGGAGTTGACGGCACGTTAATCGGACCCCTAGTTCAAATGTTATACAATATTTCATGATTTTGGTATTTAGGGTTTTGGAGTTAGGCCAAGTTAGCCTTCAGGGTACCGAATTGGGAAGGAAAGGTTCGGGGAGTGCAAAACTCGACAGGAGGCTCCGGCAATCCCGAGTGACGTGTGGGAGTTAACGGCACGTCAATCAAACTCCAGTTTAAATGTTATACAATCTTTTAGGATTTCAGAATTTGGATTTTTGGAGTTAGGCCAAGTCAGCTTTCAGGTTACCGAATTGGGGAATGCAAAACTAGACAGGAGCCTTCAGTGGGTCCCGAATGACGTGTCGCAGTTGACGACACGTCAATTGGACTCCCGCTTCAAATGTTATGCTATCCTTCAGGATTTTGAAACTTTGACTTTTGGAGTTAGGTAAAGTCGGCCTTCGGGGTACCGAATTGGGGAAGAAAGGTCTGGATAGTGCGAAACTTGACAGGAGGCTTCAACAGATCCCGAATGACGTGTGGGAGCTGACGGCACATCAATCGGACTCTTAGTTCAAATGTTATACAATTTTTTGGGATTTTGGAACTTCGACTTTTAGAGTTAGGCCAAGTTGGCCTTTAGAGTACCGAATTGGGAAGGAAAGATTTGGGGAGTGCCAAACTCAAGAGGAGGCTTTGACGGCTCCCAAATGACATGTGGGAGTTGACAACACATCAATCGGACTCTCGGTTCAAATGTTATGCATTTCTTTGGGAATTCGAAACTTGGACTTTTGGAGTTAGGCCAAGTCGGCCTTCATGGTACGGAATTAAGGAGGAAAGGTTTGGGGAGTGCGAAACTTGACGGGAGGCTCCGATGGATCCAGAGTAACGTGTGGGAGTTGACGGAACGTTAATCGGACTCCTGATTCAAATGTTATGCACTTCTTTGGTATTTTGAAACTTAGACTTTCGGAGTTAGGCCAAGTTGGCCTTCAGGTACCAAATTGGGGAGGAAAGGTCCGGGGAGTGCGAAACTTGACGGGAGACTCCGGTAGGTCCTAAGTGACGTGTGGGAGTTGACGGAAAGTCAATTAGACTTCCAGTGCAAAAGTTATGCAATTCTTCAGGATTTTAGGACTTGGACCTTCGGAGTAAGGCGAAATTGGCCTTCACGGTACCGAATTGGGGAGGAAAGGTCCGAGGAGTACGAAACTTGACAGGAGGCTCTGGTGGGTCCCAGGTGACGTGTGGGAGTTGATGGCACATCAATTGGACTACCAGTTCAAAAGTTATGTAATTCTTCGAGATTTTGAAAATTGGACTTTCGGAGTTAGGCGAAGTCGGCCTTCTGTTGGCCCAAAAGGCAACCCAAGAGGGGGGCGAATTGGGTTTTTTGAAAATTAATGCAATTAAGATTAATTAAAAACTAATTTAATCAATAAAACAGTAATTTAAGATATATGCAATGCAATGTAATTAACAAAAAAATGAAAACAAAACAAGAGAAAGCACACTAAGAATTACCGAGGTTCAACCACAACTTGTGGTCTATGTCCTCATTGAAAGATCCCTTTGAAGTCTTCTTTCACTATACAATCTCCAATTATAAAGTACGTGCTGATTTACCAAGCGCTCAACTCACTTTTATACAATAACTTTTTCTCAAGTTCTTCCAACTACCAAGTGGTTTTATTCAAGATCCACTTCAACTTACAAAAGTTTTTCTTTTACAAGAGAACTCTCAAACTTTCACTTACAAGTGTATGAAAGATATACAAATGAAATACAAACTCTCTATCAAGAGTGGATAGAAAAATAATAGCTCACTTAATACCAAAATGAAGACAAAAGAAATGTTCAAATTTTTCTTAGCTTGATTAGTTAGTAGATGTAGTTTTTCTTGTCTCTCTTCTTGCATAAATGTAGTTGGAAGCTTGTATATAAACCCCTGTATTGATTTCGTCTGTTGGTGATTGTTGGGGGTTCATTTAATGCAAGTCCAGTCCGTTATAACTTTAGAAAACTAGTCGTTAGCCTCCAGGTGTTGACACTTGGTTTTATGTGTCGACACATTCAGCTTGCATTTTTCGGATGTTGTTCACTGTCTCCATGTGTCGACACATCAACTCCATGTGTTGACACTTGATCATGCTGTCTTCAAACTTTGGCCTTTGTTCTCATGTGTCGACTTTTCATTTTCATGTGTCAACACATTACTCAGAAATCTTCATTCATCCTTCCATTGATCAAGTTTAGCTTCAACAATATTATAAGATCTTCAATGAATCTTCTCTTTAGGGTATTATAATAGTTTGAGATTTTTAATCCATCAAAGCTGTCTTCCATTCAATTTGGATTGAATTTCCTTCTTAATAGTCATATCTTCTTTGTTGTCAAGCTGCTAGAACTTCATTCCATTAATACCAAGCTCTTCTTCCTTAGTGTCAAGCTCTTTCCATCTGCTGCTAATGAATTTTTTATCCATGTAGAGCTTCATATTTATAATACCTCATTGCTGAGTTCTTCTTTTTGCTATTAATCATTCTTTTTCTTTAGGATCATTTCAATGAGTCTTTATAAGTTTGATGAAGTTTACTCTTGAACATCTTTAATTTCTTCAAACACATATTATCTTCATTGACTTTTTCCATCCCAAATGAAGTCTTTACTTGAATTTTTTGTAGAGATTTTGCAATTATGATAGATTCTCTTTTCGAACACCTTCAATCCCTTTAAATTAATCTTCATTGATCCTTTGCACACTCAATGAAATTTTCTTTTGAATATTTTCAATCTCTTTGAATGCAAATCATTTGATTGAAGTTTGAATAGTTGTCATTGCTCAGTTTTGGTGCATTGCTTGACTTTTAGAATGCATTGCTTGACTTTTAGAGTGCATTGCTTGACTTGGCTAGTTGTGCATCTACTTTGACATGTATTAGATTTTAAGTCAAAACCTTTTAAGTTTAAATTATAATATTTATTAATATGCACACTAAGTAAATGTATTAGTAGAATAATACAAGGTTTAGTTATTATCAAAATTAATATGGGGATCAACCTTGAGTCAACACCTTCGGGGTATTGAATTGGGGAGGAAGGTCTGAGGAGTGTGAAACTTGACGGGAGGCTCCGGTGAGTTCCGAGTGACGTGTGAGAGTTGACGGCATGTCAATCAGACTTCCAGTTCAAAATTTATGCAATTTTGAAATGTCGGCGATGGTTTTTAAGTTTGCTGATGCACTGAGGGTGTATTATGATATAAACGCTTTTTGTAAAAGCGTTTTTAATAATACTTTTTCTATTAGCGTTTTTAATAAAAAGATTTTTTGAATTAACATTTTTAATGAAAACACTTTTTTGAATTAACGTTTTATGTTTTTGGCCATACGGGGTATAAATAATAATAAAATGCTTTTTTAAAAAATTCTGAACTTAAATTGTTGAATTAAGTTTAAATAGCACTCAGAATTAGAATAAAGATAAAACTATATCCTAGTTATGAAAATTACCCTAAGCCTCATATGAAGTGTAAGCCTGGCTCGAAACCAATTCAGCCTAGCCTGGTCAGTCCACATAATTATTATCATTTTTACTATTATTTAATTTTCATAGGAAATCCTCCATTTTATTTGGGTACAAGGTATTCACCTTTGATTGATCGTTTTCTTTAATTCCAGCAAAGATATCATATAAATTATATATATTTAGATGAATGATGACTGAAAATCCTCCTTGACAAATTTTAGTAGATAATTTGTTTTAAAATAATTGGTCATAATTCAACAACCACGTTTTTTTTCCCTTTAAATAATAAGCACGTTATTATTATTATTATTATTAATTTTTTGTTTCTCATTATTATACATGGGCGGAGGTATGCTTGCCCGAAACCCATTAACATTCGCATTTGGAACTTGAAGGTTGGACGGAGAGAGAGTCTAAGGAAATGGAAGGAAAACAGGAACAAGAGGAGGTCGTCAAGGTGATCCACTCATGGTCTGCTCCAAGATCTCTCAGTACCAGCCTCATGTACTCTTTTGCTCAGGTACCCCATCCCACTCTCTGACATATGCATACACATTGCTGTCTCTATATTGATCTTCATAATTATATTCCTATGAAATAAAATGTTTTATACTCTTATTTTATTTTATTTTATTTTGTTAATTAGACGAGCTCGTGTTTGTTGGAATCACATCCCCCAATGAAAAGAGGGAGTTGTTTACTCTAACTCTTTGAAAATAGAAAAGTATATTGTACTGTATGTCTTTTATGTTCATATATGTGTTATCCCGTTGCTTTGCTATAAAATTTGAATTTCGTAGTTTATTTTCATTTGATGTAGAAAGTGTAGGAAAGAATCGGGGCCAGTTGGGCTGCGCATATTGGATTGTTTAATGTTGAATTGAATATTTTAAAATTTGTGAAATCATTGAGGAAATTGGAATTTTCGTATAGGCTTTGAGACCATGAGATTTTAAATATCCCATTACTAGATTGGATAATCCCATGTTTTAATGTAGTAAACAAATTTACTTTTTCACATAAATGTATTGAGTTTTGTGTTGTTTCTTTTTAACAGCTAAACACATCGTATTATCTATTTTGTATATGAGTCAATTGTGAAGTGTTCCTGTTCACTTATTTTAAGACAACCGAACGGACCGTGAATCTGTGTTCTGAATTATATGATCAATGGTGGGATCTCTGTAGATCCTTTATATCATTACTAGTGGTAAGGCACGTGCGATGCACGTGAAGTGTTTTTTCTTGAAATTTCTGGTTAAGAATTGGCCTCCTTGAATATGCGAAATAACTTTTTATGAAGCATTATTGTACCAATTGGTCTTCGTAATTATTTGAAATTGTTTTTTACGTGGCATTGTCATAGTTAAGGATTGGTTTACATGATTACGTGAAATGGGGAAAGAAATTCAATGGTTAAGAAGTATTGGGTTTCCAGTAATAATCTCTAGGAAATTGTAACTTGGTGTATTTTTTTATATTATCAACTTGAATTTGTGGTAACATGGATAAACTTTTAAGAGAAAAAAATTTTAAGAAAAAAATGTCGCATGATCCTCCTCAATTTGTTGTTGAACAACTTTTGATTGAAATTGGTTAGTTAGTTTTTAGAGAATTTTAGTGCAAGTTTGGTTTTGTACAGCTATCATCTAGAAAAAGGAAATTGTTGGATGACTGTTTGAAGAGTTTCATTTGTTTCATTCCTACAGTCTTGATGGGGTGAAAATGTGTACATTTATGTTCATCTTAAAGAACTTAGTTCTTTGGTCTTCATCTAAGAGTAATTCTTTTAAAATTGCTTGTGATGTAATATTTGTTTCATTTAAACCCACTTGCATATGGAACGTGGAAACTTCTTGTGGTTAAACAATAAAAGTTAGTTTCATACGTTATAAAAAACAGAAAAAGAGTACATACAAAATTGTTGTAACAAGATGATTACACTTTTCTAAATACTGCATTGCATTGCATGTCCAACAATTACATTTCTGCAAAATTGCAGAATCTGATGGAACAGAGTATTTGTGCATGAAATTCGAAGGTAAATGGTTTTTTTTATAGATGGTTCCTCGTCTCCTTCCCTTTATAGTTGTTGCACACAGGCCCATACTATACAGAAATTTGGGGTTTCCTGCAAAAAGTGGAGCAGTCCCTGTTTCAAGACTTTAATTTCCTATATAGAAATGTAAGATCGGTACGCCAGGGCAGTGACAATGGAATTATCTTTTGACACATTTGTTGCAGAATTCCCAATAGATCATGGTAAACTAACACCTGCATGGCAAGGAGATTTTATAGTGAAAAATTCAGTTCGTGTGATTTTACATAAATCAGTGTTTATCATAAACTAAAGGCTACTTACCAAAAAGTGCCACACATGATCTAAGAAGCAGAGAAGTAGAAATCAATAAGAGCCACAAATGATATAAACGGCACACATGAGATACATCATACAAGCAGAAGCTGAAGGTGCGTTGAAATCCAACAGTTAAAGCATATAGATAAGGCATTTGTAGATATAAAAAGAGACAGAAAGATAGAAAATAATAAAATATAGATGCAATGCCTTTATCAAAGGCCAGAACAAAACTCATTCTAACTTCCCCTCTTCTGTTCAAAAGATAACTCTCATTTTAGGACACATAGACAGTATCTCTTGCTTCTACTCCACAGTGTTTCGATTATCAAGGGAAGGGCAGCAATTCTATTCAACACCCAATCATTTAGAATGCAATCCCTTCCAAATACACTGCCATACTCCTTGTCCAAAACTCAGTAAGATAAATGCAATCTAAGATGCTGTTGCACTTATTGTTGGAAATAAAATGACCAATAGAAAGTGCAACTTGACTGAATTTTTTCTTTACACTCTGATTAAGAATATGTTAAAGTAGCTCTAAAGTTAAACCTGACATGCATTTTATCCCAAGATGGAGAAATAGGTTGTGATTTTGTCATAATCACGGAAATTATAAAAACAAAAAAGGAAGAAATCTGTGTGCAACGTTTTCTTGGAGCTTTGTAGAGCATGATAGAGTTAGATGCCCGAATTTACTTTGATTTTAAAACACATTTTCCTATTCACAAATAAGAGAGCAAAACAATTAAGCATATGGAATGCAAATACCTCAAATTCTATGTTGCTAATTCTTTATAAGGTAGGTCAAATTATGCTATCAGTGCCCCCCTGCAAATTTCAAATTGGAACGATAAATGATCAACCTCGAACTCAGGGCCAACAATAATGGTGGCATTATAAACAATTAGACCTGAACTCCAGAACTTCCAAGCCGGAAATGGTAATGAAAAAGGGTTGTTTTCATGGAAAGAAGTCATTTTCTCACTTCATAATGCAACATGAAAATTAGGATAAACTCTGGGAAAATAAAACTAAATTAGAAATAAGTACTAATTGTGCAAAGAGCACCAATAAAAGAATTCAAGAAGAATAAAAATGTAAGTTCTACAGGACACAAGTCACTTGATAAAGTGGGAAATGATGACTTTGCCTTCCACAAACTTAAGTTTGTTAATAACTTAAGATGCTTGAGGACGGCCCATATTTGCATTCCACGGATCTCTAACTTATTCTCAAATTCAATAATTCAAATAGAAGAACAATAGAAAACACTAACAAATGATCAAAGCCGAAAACTATAATCTACGAATGTCTCTGTTTCCTCAGGCTTTTTTCTTGAGATAGTCCATTGATCCCTATAAGAACTGCATTGACTACCAGACAGTGAGAGTTCATAACCAGAGAAAAAGATGAGTGACAGCAAAAGAATACAAAACAGAAACACTTAAAATTACTTCCAGAAAATAAAAATCAAAGTCAGATTGATGCCCTAGTGTTCATGCCAAAAGTCCATCAAACCAACCCCTATACTCGAGACAAATTGGTAAAAAAAAAATGCTGTAGTAGAACTTTAGAGAAGAAAGAAAGAGAGATTGATAACAGGTCTAGAATACCTTACTTAGGTGTCCTAAAATAAGCAATCTACCCGTTCTTAAATTTCGATTTCGCAACTCACCACCACGAATCACGACCGTCAAATTCAACACAGCCCATTTGATCCTTTCCGTTTGGGTCCCCACCAAAGCTTCTTCTCAGACTCTATGTCACCAATACCTAGCAAAGGTCTTTGCTTGAGCATCAAAAGAAAGAAAAGGCAAAAACAAAAACAAAAAGAGAACAGAACAGGTTCAATGGACCTTACAGTAGCAGATATTTTCATCTTATACCCATTTTGCTCTTACCTTTACTGGAAATGTCGCAGGTGGGAACTTTGTCATGACCAACTCTCTCATCTGTCTAAGCCTTCACTTTGTTCTTCAGAATGTTGAGTAACGGCAGCAACTCCGTCTTTAGTGGAAACTGTTTTGTCAGCCTACACCGCTCTGATACTGCCATAGACGAAAGAAAGAAGGAGAAAATATCTTTTTTGACAGTGAAGGAGAATAAATCTGAAACGTTGTTAATTCTTTTAACGTGGCTGTTCAAATGGATGGGTAGTATTTATCATTTTCTTTTCATTGTAGGGGCATTTATGGAATAGAAAGTGTGGGAAACACCACCAGACCTTCCGTCTTTTAAAATAGTAGAGATACGTTACTCGCTTGTATAAAATTGAAAAGGAATCCCCTCTTTTTGCAATCAACTTTGCAATTTGTGTGGGGAAAATACGTTACGAGTTATCGTTTCAACTGTGAAATTTGAAACTAAACTTTTGGTTTTGTGCAACTTTCTTTAGAAGCTAAAATGTCTGGTGATTGGGTCTTTCAAATTGTTTGGTCCTGAATTCGAAGCGTGGTTTGTAGTTGGAGGAGCATTGATAGCATTCCTTATTTCTTTGAAGCAATTGAATCCAATAAGTTAGGCACGTAAACTGATGAAAGTAATGTTTGTTGGTCGCCATAGTTGATAAACTGGCGAATGAGAATTGGGTTCTTGTTGCAATTTGTGCTATTGCATGATATTAGGTTTTTATTTGCTTTCATTTTCTAGGAAGTTTTTTGCTGAATGGTCTAATGAAGAGGAACTAACAATGACAACATTCATTTTGTGATGAAGACATTATGCTTTGTTTCTTAGTTCATAAATTAATACATTTTTTCTCCCTTATTTTGGGTTTTCCTCAGAGGGATGATACAGAAGTGCTTGATGAACCCTTGTATGCAAATTTTCTGCGTGTAACAGGTGTTGAAAGGCCTTATAGAGAAGCTGTTCTATCAAAAATGGTATGTTTGATGAAGCATCTCTATTTTGACCTTTCAATCCTATTTTAAGAATCTTGATTGCATTTTTTCAGTCCAGCTAAAGTGATATTGTTTATTTTCTTCTCATATTATGTAATGAGATTTTTTGCTTTCTACTTAATATATGTTGAGACTTGAGAGAGCGACTAGAGTAGCTTTAGTTTAATGATTTTGAACTCTTGCGAATAAGAAGTAATTTTATTGTTTACTTTTCCTGTAAGAATTTCATGACAAGTTATGGACAAAGTGGGATCTACATTGTCATAGGCCTGCTCATTGAGACTGGAATTTTCCCTCCAAGGAAATAATGTCACTAACTGCTACACCGAACAAATGAATTTTCTTTGATGGGCAAAAATAGTTCAGTAATTGATAAAAAGAAGTTCACTTATCAAAAAAAAAAAAAAAAAAAAGGTTCACTTTTCTGCAAAGTAATTGCTACATTTCCACATCAATTTCATTCAAACCACAGGTGATCCAAAGAATTAGTGGGATTGTATGATCTCAGTACTGATGCATATTTTATTTTAATGCTTTCTAAATGTTATATTTTATTATAACTATTATTTTTCTTGTTTTTATTTGACATTTCAATGTATTTCGCTCATGCATCATCTTAGCTCTTGTGCATGGAATTGATTGTATGAAATGAATAGGAATGCGACGGGAATAAGGTTGTGAAAGATGTCATTTTTGGTCCAGGAGTAAAGAAATATCGGTTCTGTAAGGTATTATAACCTTTTGCATTATTACTCAAGATCGCTCGAGTTTATCATGTCATAATAAAAAATTGTATGCTATTTTTCCATTCTAGTGAAACCATGCTTTGGAATTATTATGCCAAGTGTAGAATTGTTTATGATTGTCCATCCTCATATAAGAATCATAAGATTACTATTCCATTGTTTGGTTCATGGACTTGTTTAGAGAAAAGAAAAAGAAAATGTGAAGGGAATCTTTATTCCTTGTTTTGTTACCATAAAAAACAAGGAGGAAAAGTAAATATGATGAAGGTGTGTGAATTTTTTTTAGTTCTATATATCATTTCTTCCTTTTCTCTTGTCATGGTTTCATAAAACTTTTTAATCTCTATTTGTTTTTAAAGTAGGAGGGAATACACAAAGGAAAGGGCTCTCAGTCTCCACACTGGCTACTCTCCTACCAATTTATCATACTTATGTCAAGAATTCTCGAGTTTTTTCTGAATATCCGGAAAATTATGAGTAATTCCTGCATTTTTTTTGTAGTTTCCAAATCATTTTAGAATGATGTAAAATTAGAGCCATAGTTGTAAGCTTCCTATATAAGTTTCTTTCCTTACACTATATTTTTTCACTAAATTTTTTTCTGTACTATTAGTGAGATTTTCCTGAAAACTACTGTTTTGAATACCAAATCTGAAATTGCTTACTGTGGTATAAGATGTTTTCTTCCTGAACTCTAATTTGGGAACATCTTATTGTGACTTGCCAAGTTATCAATAACCAGGATCTTCTCTAAGGTTGCTGACCAATTGAATGTAGCCCAAATGTGAAAAAAAAAAAACATCACTTTTTTTTGTCTGACTGTGTCGCAGGTTCACCGAATTTGAATTTTCCAAAGGGCTCCTTTCTTGCAAATGCTAGCGTAATATTATGTGAAGATCTTACATTTATGATTCACTCACTTCGTGGTTTTTAGGGAGATCCTTCCTCTCGTCCCCTCCTTGTATCTTTCCACAAACTGGTATCAAATGGTCTGCACACCTCTAATGAAGTCCAATAACCCCAACGTGCCACCGCTATCAGTTCCAACTATACTGGAGCCTTTTGTTGTTCTAAATTTTTTGAGGCTCACTTGTGAAAGAGACCTCTTCTTGTCATGAAGGTGCAGAGAAGAATTATGTTCCTGTTGTTAATAGTCATGACTGCTTAATAAGTATGACTTGTTGAGGGCTTAATATTCTTATTAAACTTCTCTAAGGCTATTTGAGCCACTAACAGACTGATGGGACTTTTCTGAGGACTAGACATGCCTTATTGGGCCTCTGATGGGGTATTTGGGGTTTAGGTGGTTTATTTTTCAGCTCCTAAAACCTTACTCATAGAATGCCATCAATTTAAATGGAAACCTAGGAACATATAAGCTGGATGTCTCCTACTGGGGTGTGTTTTGGTGCATGGTTCAAAGTGCTATTTCCTGGTCAAGATTATGTTGGATAAAAAATGCAAAATCTGAGAATGTAATAACAACATGGTAAGATTTTGAAAGTAATTTGTAAATGCTTGAAAGTGTGAAACCCTAATTTCATAGGCGATGATGCATGTGGATGTAACAACTCATTAGTCTTGTTGTTTTGGGCATAGAATCATTTCCTCTCATCTTCTCTACTGCAAAGGCGAGGATTTTGCAACCCCCCCCCCCGGTTCTCTCCTTTCTCATGGATTTCTATTTACTGTGATAAACTGTAAAGAAAGCATTTTGATTTAAGAGACATGTAAAAGCATTATTCTTAATTTCTACATTTAATTGGGTTATTCGGTTTAAAAATAGTATTGTGAGATGAAAATTTAAACATAGCTTTGAATTTAATTGCCAAAACTACCTATCAAGACATGTTTCAAGATCTGTAATTTTCAGTTTTATCTGTATCTAGTTGTCTAATGTAAGCATAACTTGTCACACCCCAAAATCTGGGGGTGATTTATAGTACAAATTACTCATTTTGGGAAAAAATAAGCCAAATTTTCAACATTGTAAAAAATAATAGAGTCCAATCATAATAAACAATCCAAAGGTACAACAGAGTAACTACACGTCACTCAACGAATAATCTAAAACCCAAAATCTCAAGTATAACTAGAATACAAAAATACACAATAAGATTATTCCCAATGCTAACAAAATATACACTAGAAACAAAATGTATAACTAACATCCAGTTAGTCCAAGACATCTTCTTCGTGTCCAACTCTACACCTGCAAGGCCTAATGGGGTGTGAGCTTTCGCCTAGTAGTCCGAAACATCTAGAAATAAACATAGAATCTCGTTCTATCAGTTCCAATCCATTGGATCATCATCTAATATCATCAAGATCAATATATTAAAATTTCATAACCATCGAAACAAGTTTGACAGTCGATCCTCATACAACGACCATTGACCCTTTATTCTCCACCCATTCATGACCACCATTTTAGAATCAGAATTTGGACAAAGTAACCCCAAAAATGAACTCTACATGCTGAAAAACATAGGGTTAGGGTGCTCTCTTTGTTCAGAACCTGTATGGTGGACCCCGAAATCACAAGGGTGCATTGTAGCTATTGATAACTGACCACACCACATAATCTGCCCAGTCTCCTCCACGTTTGGACGACCCAGCACCCACTCTCTCCGAAATCAGATTTCTCTCTAAGAGATCAGTGATCACTCCCTCTCTCTAAAAATTCCAGCCTCTCTCTTCTCTTTTATCACACTTTTCCTATTCTTTCCTTTCTCTTCTATTTTCCTTCTCTCTTTCCTTTCCCGCTTTTTCCTTGTCTATTTTCCCTAGCCAAAACTGGCCTTTTTCCAGCCATGGCCTAATGGCCATGTCCATCCAGAACTGGACAACTGCTGGCCTGTTTTGGTTTTCCTCTTTTTTTCTCACAAAACACACACATACATGTATATATATGTAGACACAAGCACAAGACACTCAGATTACACAGTTAACTAATCTTCACTCTCTTCTTCGTACTACAGAATACTCTCACAAAATACATCCCAATATATATATATATATATATCCACCATTAAGGGAATAATCAACCCACATGTATATAAATATTTATCTTAAAACCGAAACAACCATAGGCACTCAAATCTCTTGCGGCAAATCAACATCCATGACCAAACCAATTAGACACAGTTGTGGGATTCCTACACAATCCAGATCAGGCACACCCACTTATATATGCTCATACATATAAGCTCCTACATAATGAACAAACCTACATATATATAATCAAAACTCTGATTTTCTACCTCAATTTCCTCCCAATACCGAAAGCCAGAATGGCCATAATAAACCATCATCAGGAACCCTTCTCTGTCAGCCGCCAACCAAGAACATGAGAAAGAAACCCAATGTTCCCATAACTCAAACACAAACACGTTCCTATGTATTGAAGAAGCCAAATCTCCATCAACTTGGATTATAGCTATCCTACACGATGGCTAGACTTACCGAAAGTAATTATTCAACCAAACATACAGAGAGTATGGATAACCTTACATAAATACATATCCATATATTTGTATCAACATGTATATGGGCAACTAGATGGTAAGATCTATACATATAAGAGAGCAAGTAAAGGGATTAATTCCATCACCCTACCTCTTTATCGCTGTAGAATTTCCCCGGAGAGGAGCCTTCATCCTTGTCTATGTGGCAGCTCACACTCGCTTTTCTCTAGTTTTATCTTTCTCTAAGCAGCAGCCTCTTCCTCTTTTGTTTTTTCTATTTTTATCTTTAGGGTTTTCTCTCCCTAACCCACTCTATATATTGGTAGTACAAAGTTCTATGGTGCGGGTGATTACACTCAAACGAAAGCTTTTAAATTACACAAATACAATTTTGGTTAACCCATAAATTATAAATCTCACAATCACCCAATGATAGATAATTTCCGATGCATCCAAATAAATATATAATAATAAATTAAAATGGGATACAAAGATAAATGAGAAAAATTATAATAATCCAAGAAAAAGTGGGGTTTTACATAACTAATATGCATGATGGATAGAATAAGAGACTCATAATGCAAAATTTATCTATTTCTAGCATCATTATGTAAATATGTACCTGTTTAAACATGAACGTCAAAGGTATATGATTTCTTATGTTATTAAGATTGAATGGGAAGGAAAAGGGTGACGTGCCTACAAAAGCTAAACTAGGTGCATACATGGAACAAAATTTCCTCTCATTTCTATCTAAACAACCAAAACGTTTACGTTTCTTAGGAAACCAAAACAAAACGGAGTACTGAAATTTCAATGTTTCCACTAGAACATACCAGAACACATTGAAACACTAGGAAACATATCAAAACAATGAGTTATTTTGACATGTATTTGAGTGTTTTGAACCTTTCTTGTGGCTCTTTTTTATGTTTTTTATTATTATTATTATTATTATTATTATTACAATTGTCATAGTTATTGTTATCTTTATTATTTGACGGGAGATTTTATTTATTGTCAATACAGTTAATCTAGACCAACATTTTTAGATACTTATTTGCAAACTTATGCATCAAAGAAACATATGAACTCTCAATTATCTTACAATCAGTGGCATCGACATTAAGTTAGAATCAATTACAAAAATAATCAAACTCAATTATTTAATAACTAACGAAATTACTAAAATCAATTACCTAAGTATTTTTTGATACATATTAGTATATTTATTCAATGCTATCAGGGATTTGTTTAATGTTAATGAGTGTATAGTTTTCAACATGTTCAATTACTAATTTATTGGCTTTAGAAAATACATGGATAGACTTATATTCATATTTCCAAATGTTTCCTTATGTATTCAATTTTTTTTTCTCCATTTCCATTATGTTTCTGAAAGGTTTCCATTTCTGAGCTTTCCAAGATAATACACCAAAACAAAACTCTTGTCCTTAGCTGCATAGAAGAAATAATTAAACTTCAAATAGAAAGGATACTTCCCCATTATTTTCACGTCCTTCTTTTACTAATCAACTAAAAATGTCCAACATGGAACGGACTTAAATAAGCTGTTTTATGGCTCTGTTTTTACAAGTAAAAGCATCTGACACAACCTCAAAAATTCTGCATTCCTCAGTCCTGATTCCTAAACAATGAAAATAGAAAAAATTCAGTATATGTTGCTATAACTGGAAGTCACATTTTCCAGCAGTGACGTGCTACGCCATCTAGGAAGCACTGACCTGCCTAGAAGGCTTCCGATTGCGCGTCTGAGACAGATGCGCCAACACGTGTCGAACACACGTTGACCCGTGTCTTGACTTTTTTCCAAATTTTCCTCTGCCGGACATGCTCCGGACTCGGGTGTCCATTTTCAGACACCTGTGGGACACGGCAGCGAGAACAAAACAATCGAAGAAGAAGAAAGAAGAGCAGCAGTGGTGGCAGAAGGGGCAGCGGCAACAGCAGAAGAGGAGCAGCAGTGGCAGCGGCAGCGGCAGATCTGGTCGATCGCATTTACCTATACTCTTCTTTCTATTATTTTGTTCCATTTTTTGCTTTTTTTTTTTTTGTTTTGGGTACACAGAGCTGCCATTTGCTGTTTTCTTTTGTGTAGCGTATATTGTGCCCTGATGTCTAATGGGCCCAATTTAATGGGCTACTGTTTAAAAATTGAAAGATTGTTTGTTCTTTAGAAATAATCTCTTGGGCCCAATTCAATGGGAGATGATCTATAAAAAAATTCATAAATCCAAAAGAACTAAAAAAAAGCCTTTCTAAATTAAAATTACTATAGTAGTATTTTCGTTATTTATGACTAAATAAATGTCAAATAAAAAGATGTACAAAAAATAATTTTTTGCATATAAAAATATTTAAAATTATATGGTTTTGCTGTGTCCTCGCTGTGACTTGTCCTGCATTATTTTAGAATTTCCTTGTCGCTGACATGTGTGTCCGTGCTTCTTAGAACGTCATTTCCATGTGCTTAGTTCCCATGCATCAATAGGACACCTCAACGTGTATGATGCTCCTCTAGGGTCAAGTCATACTGGCTGAGGCTAATGTATGTAGTGCCTTAGCCTCAAGCCTAGGACCCAAACAATCCACACGAGGCTCTCCTAAGCATGCTCAATTTCCCTCATCCAGTTGAGTTGATATTCACTAGAGTGCACCCATCCCCTCTCATGACAGTACACTCGGACTCCCTTGGTTTGGCTAAGCGGCTCTTCGCCAAGCGTGCCTCTCCTATGCCTTAGTCCCTACTTTGCAATGGCACCCTGATCCTCCCACACCAGCCTAGGGTGAGAGCAAAGCCTAGAGATCCCTTGCGAGTGGTGCAACATTCATGAGATGTTTGAGGGCTAGAATTGGTATCTTCTCCAGCCTCTTAAGTCAGTTTTTGTTATTCTGTTCTCTTTTCAAAGAAATTTGGTAATAACTAACTAAGGAAAACAAATATATTTTCATTAAAATTAAACAAGAGTTTTGAGAGAGTTAACTATCTTTTTAGTTTCTTCAACTATTAACTCAAATACATGTTTTTTTATGCATAATAATTATTCATACATATATTTTTCCTAAAGATTGTATTTTTCACTTATGCCACTATTCACTATATTCACCAAACTCATATGATTTGCATCTTCACAATCACATTAAGTCATTCAACTATTCGTTTAGACAAATGTATTATTGATAATTACAATACTTTGTTAGAAAATATCATAAATAGAATAGTTAAGTGATTCTTCTAATTGACATCAACATTAGCTAGCCTCCTCCTCCTCCTCCATTTCTTTATCTATGCCAGCAATTATTTTCATTTCCTTGAATCACTCTATTAGTTTCATAGTTTACTTAATTAAATCACCAAAATTAGAAAATGTAACTAAAAAATATATTAATAATAAACTTAAAAATAAAAGTTCTGTGCATCGTACAAGCCTAAAATTAATAGATACTGAGAGAGAGAGAGAGAGAGAGAGAGAGAGAGAGAGAGAGAGAGAGAGAGAGAGAGAGAGAGAGAGAGAGAGAGAGAGAGAGAATATTTGCAGGAGACAAATCTAATTGCATGAATTGTGGAGAGATCGTTTGACTAGATGTATGTATTTATATTTATATATACAGGGAGGGTTTGTAGCATGCCTGGAGGCGAACGCTAAAAAATTCTCCAATTTATATCATTATTAAACTGGCCAGTTTCATTATCTGGTTTGGCGGTCCCAACGGCAGTTTGAATGGTTTTCAAAAAATAGAGCAGTCTCGTTTAGGGAGTCCCCTTCTTTACTGAGTAGGGTTCCCGGGTGCCTATGCGATTATTAAGGCAGGGTGCTACTGTACCAGTAGTGGAGTGGCTTGAATCAAATCGTTTGTCTAGAGAGGGTATAGCGATAACCAAAGCTGACTGTACTATAAACTCAAGATGCTGTATAGGCAACTGGCCTTAAAGTAGTAGTGTATCGAACTGCAGGACAGGAGCGACCCATAATCATTGACGAAGACGAAGGCTTGGAAAGGGATCAAACATATTGAGGAGAAGCTTTCACAAAGGCCAATGTGTTTGAAACATTGCTTCCTCGATCTCTCAAGAAAGTTAAACTGGTTCTCCTTTCATGAGATCATCAAGTTTTTGGCCTAACCACTCCAACTGCTGTTTCATCTCCACCACCTACTGCCTCTTTTGATGCAAAGTGGTGGACAGTTTTTGGCTTTGTTACCACATGCATTCGGGGGGGTGATGCGATTTCCTGTTTCGATCCAGTTGGGCCAAAGTTTCTTAGAAGGAAACAAGGGAAAATACCTCCAACAAGGTGCTAATTTTAGCAATCCCTAATGTTCTCAGTGACAAGATAGCCAAATGTAAATTTTGACATAATCTGACGTCCCTCAAAAGCCGTTATAGCTTGTGTTTATAGGAAACCAAGGCTACAAATATTAAAAAATTTAAATACTAGCCATTAAAAAGATCAAATCTCAGCCATACATAATGCCATAAATGAAAAAAAATATTTTTATTACAATTATGCTCGCAATAAATTTTACTGTGGCATGAATAATGCCCTGGCTACATTATTGCTAAAATACTTGAGGAGAGTCATGCTACAGTAATAGCCACCTTACCCACAAAGATAATGAACTATGATATTCGTAATGAAAAATTCTATTGATCATGGAAACCCCAATAAACCCCAAAAGAGGCAGATAAAGGACAGTGGAGGAGACTCTATAGTGATTAAAGAGATGACCTACTGATTCTTTGGAGCAGAGACATAGGACATGCCTGCTAACAGAAACCTGAAGCCCTTTTGTTAGACCAAAATTCTTATGAACTTATTCGGAAACTAACGCATTAAAGGAATGTGTAAACTCTCAAATAGTCTAATAATTAAATAATACTTGTTTCTCAAAGTCAATTAACTTAATGATTAATAAAATTATTAAAATTATTTGCTAGCTTTTATTTTATACCTATTAGCATCCACTATTCAATACTATCATAGTTTTCTCCAATCATTTTATAAAGTCGCTAATCATTTTATAAAAATAATATCTCAACATCAATCAACATAATGATTAACTAGAATTAACTTGCTAACTTTTATTTTATACCTATTAGCATCCGCTCTTCAATGCTATCATATTTTTCTCTAAAGTAAATGACTTTATAGGCCTCAAACATGTTCAATTATTAATTTATTAGCGCTAGAAATACACATGGCCGGACTTTAATTCACGTTTCCAAATGTTTTCTTATATTTCCAATTTTTTTTCTCTATTTCCCTCATGTCTCCAAAATGCTTCCGTTTCCTAGTAGACCGAAACAATGCAATGAAATGAAAATTTTCACCTTGAATAAATAAATAAAACCCTAGTAATTGCTTAGTTTAGTATATTCAGATTTATACAATCGTTAACATAAAAGAAACATAAAATAGAAAAATCACCGTCACTATGAACCAAAAATTGTAAGGATTTTCAAATAACTCAGTTTTATTAAACATAGGCGTAAGTGATTCTAAAATTATGTGAGATCCCAACAATATAATGTCTAAAAGTTTACTTAATAGCTGTAATAGTATTCCTTTATTACTAATAATGTTTATTCGCGTGGAACAAAATTTTCTGGTCATATGAATCCCATTATTATTACAAAAATGTGACCTAGAAAATGTTAACCAGATTACAGTCTATTAGATACACTTAGGGGATGACCTATTACAGTAATTACACTTTGTTTTGACTCATGTCTCCAAAGCGTATTTTCCAGAAGGATGTAGTAGTTATTTACATGAAAGCATGCATATTTGGATAAAGAAGGCTGATAACTGGTGATATAAATTATACTTGACTTAATTATTGTTAATTCATAACACTATCACTGCATCTTAGTTTAAGAACTTCTGAAACTGAAATATGTTCAAACAATATTTTAGTGAATCAACACTTGAGTTTTGCTGAACTTTGTTAAGCTTTCCTAGGTCGCTGTTATGGTTGGTCTGAGTAGATTATAGGTGGTTTGACTAATCCCAAGCTTTCATTTCACTTCTTGCATGAAGAAAAGGTGTCTGCCATCTCAGCATGCTAATCTTCTGGTGCAGGAACTGAAGGAACTGATTCAGTTTTGAAACTATAACATTTCACAAACCTGGTTACATTTTTCCTTTTTACAGCATATGTCAAAACAATTGATACCTGGTTTGTCAGATGAGTTGATGAAAAATGGAAAGCACTTCATATTAATACGAAATCCACTTGATATTTTGGTAAGTTCTGTCTGTAACATCTCTTTGTCATTTATCTTAGATGATAAGCCCCTTAAATAGTTTTTTCAATCTATATTGTATATTCATTTGCTGTTAGTTATCTGTTTTCGAAAATTTTAAAATATATTAATTTCACATCCTGTTGATTATGTATTTTTGAAAATTTAAGAATCTAGTTATTAAGCCAATGTACTTATCAATTAAAATTATAATATAGTTAGCCAAGGATTCTAAAGGCTTTGTGTGTATTAACTGAAGCTTTGGAAACTATTCCTGGATAGGCTGGAATAGGATCATTATGCTTTACTTTGAATATGTTGGTTTCGCCATCGCTCATTTCACTGATCTGTGTTCAATATGTTTCATGTTGTCAGCCGTCTTTTGATAAGGTTGTGCCCCCGTCCTTTCTGGAGCTAGGGGTGGCAGGCTTGGTCTCTATATACAGCGAGCTCTGTGAATTAGGAAAGCCCCCACCAGTCATTGATGCAGCAGAACTTCAAGAAGATCCTGAGGTTTTTAGAGCTCTCTGAATAAGCCTGGTTAAATTTTGAGCGTTTTCTTTTTCTTATTCTACATTTTTTACTTGTCCCGCAACATAAAGCATGGGCTGGGCAATAGTTCTGGATAGAGTTTGTTTCGTATTTGTAATATTAAATTTTATTTCCTGGTTCCTAAAGCATGAGTATCAGTTTAGATATACACAAACACTCTTAGTGCCACACTTAAAGAAAAAAAGAATAGAAGTAATCAACCTGAACTTTTCAAATTTTTAAATGCATTTTCCTCCGTTGACAGTGTTGCTGATTGTTGGTTCATCTCTCTCGTTGGCTGATGTCTTTGATGCATTAAGAACCACATTAGGATAATGGAGTACAAGTGTGGAGGATACTCTTCTTCAAGCTATATCTCCACAATGGATGCCAAAAGTAATATAGGGGTTTATTTTGAGGTTGATTACAAATAGCTTGGTGGCTGAGCAAGTCTATCAAGAATATGGAGTTATAAGGTTTAGCATGCATGTAGCATTGTGAACAATAACTATCATTAGTTTGGTCTATTGGGTGCTAGGATTGACTAACTGAACTGCGCAAGTCATAGTGCATTGATTAGAATATTAATGAGCGGAAAAGGGGTTAATTGAATCTTCTTGTGGAATTTGAATGCTTATAAAAAAGCAGAAAATTAAATAGAAGAATATAATAGAAGACCAAGCTAGCAATCATATTTAAACTACCTAGAATTGCATCATGAATAATATAAACCCAAGGGATCTTTAAAAGATGCTTGGGAATTTTCAAACTGATTTTTCTTGACTGGAAAGAATTGCAAAGCTGTATATGAGCTTTATGTTGAAATTAAGACACTTTGATTGGTACCCATAGTAACCTACTTTCCCCATATATAAAGATCCAAGATCTCAAGTGGGCTTCATCTTTGACTAATAATTACCATATAGAACTGACCCGCAATATCCTAACCTAAAAATAAACATAAAAAGGACTTGGCCAAGCCTTAAAGTAGGTAATACAATGTGCTAAGTTGACTTGTCTTTAAACTGACTTGATTTATTTTGTGCTTCCTTAAATTTCTTTTCCTTGAGCTTGTAATGGACTCCATCATCCTTCTTCCCTATTTGTGGAGTGGGTGGGAAGACACCTGAATGCACCCACTCTTTATGGTGTTATAAGTAACCCAATATATATTGATCTGTGGGAAAGTTTAGAATACATTATTGTGAAGCAAATCAAGCAATATAGAAGGAGTTAGGCTGATTACTTCTTGAGTTCTTGTTTAGCTGAATCCTAAACGCAGCCTTGGGTCATCATTAACGATGTATACTATTTGTTAGATTGTATGACTTCATTTCAGTTTTACTTAGGCAGTAATAATTCCCTCGGTGGTGATGCTTGAGAGGAAGGTTCTGGTTCCTTGGAGATGGACAAACCCTAACACTAAACCAACATTTGAGGCTGGACATGGATATCTTGCTTCAGCATATATTCCTCCTAGTCCAAACTATCCTTTCAGTTGACTAGTTTGAGTTGGTTGTACTTTGTCTACTGCAAGGGATTAACTTGCTCATTTTCCTGAATCCTTGCCTGTATGTTTACTAACTTTCTTGTTTGACACTAACAGTACTTCATTTTCATAAAAGATGTAGAATTTGTCCTTTTTTGCCAGCTCTTTTAAGATAATGTTATCTTTCTGGCTTATTTGCAGGCCGCTTTACGTCGTCTTTGTGAAGACTTGGATATTCCTTTTCAAGCTGCAATGCTGAAGTATGCTGAACATAATTAATTTGAAAGTTAAAATAGTCATTTAACCTGTATGGTATCTATGTCTTGAGTGCTATTTTTTGATGTCATGGGAAATCACATGGAAGTATTTCCCATTGTGTTCCACCGATATCAACTCCATTGCTTTCTCCTTGCAGAATCTATAAATAAGCTTATTTCAAAAAGCTTTTTTGTACTGAAAAAATAGGTAGCTATGCAAACCCATTGCACCAGCATGACCTCCTTAGTGAACTCCTAAGGCATTGCATCCTCGTTACAGTTTCATCTCCGGCTCTTTTTGGCCTTCCTTTGTGATTATATCAGCTTCACTCTGCACTGCATGTCTTTTTCTTATAGTGCTGTTGTCTATATTCATTGATCGGACGCAACTCTCTTCAATTCAAAGTTGTCTATGCTTTCACACTCTATTATAGAGGATGTTGAACCTGTCCTCTATGTGATCCAAGAGGATGCAATGTACTTGTCCTTGAAAGCCTAAATAGTTAATATTCTCCAACTAAATAAGAACCATGCAATGGGAAGCAAAGGTGATAAACAATGCCAGATTGTCATGAAGGCTGGCACCTCCCTTCCAAATTAAAAAATAGAAAAAGAACGAGAAGCTCTGCAAATGATTCTTATCACTTGTGACGGGCCTCTCATTCCCCCAACTTCTAATGTTCTGAATTACTATTCCCCATATCCTTAACTGAATCACTAGACCTGGTTTCTCTATTTCCGCACATCCTTCCCTTCACGTTCTTTGTCTTCACTTCTAGTCAATGGAGCTGGTGCTTCGTGTTATTCAATTTTGATATGAATGTATTGCATTTCCTGGTAAAAGAAGCACCTAAGCAACCAATATGGATTTACTTGGAGTATTACTTAATTGTACTCATTTCCCTGTATTGTTTTTAGGGCTTTTTGTTGGGCTAATTCTTGTAATTTTATATCTTGGTATTTTCTTGCCATCCATCAGTTTCTAATCAATTTGAAAATCATCTAAACTTGAAAATGAAATAAGTTCATTTCACTATGCTGTTTAGTTTTAGCTTCCATGTTTGGAGAAAGGGCATAGCCATCTAGCTTCGTTTTTCTTTGATAAGCAAATAAACTTCATTAAAAACATGTCTAATCAGATGTACAACCCCTGTACACCTGGAGTCAGGGGTGGACCCATAAACAATTTTGAGGGGGGGCCAAGACAAAAATTTTAAAACTTTAGAGGGTTAAAGGTAAAATTTGCTAAATTTGTAGGAGCTAATACTCATATTCTTATCCTAAATACTCAAAATTTGTGGGATATAAATACAACTTCAAAAATCTAAGGAGAGCCAAAGTACTATCTTTTGTCATAAATATACAAAACCATGGGGTTAAGCATAATTTCAAAAATCTAGGGGGCCAAGGCCCATTGGCCCACACATAGGTCCGGCCCTGATAATAGGTCATCTCTATACGAGGTGGATCTTGAGATGAGTTATGTATGTTTGTTCATAACTCAATTAGTACGACAACTATTGCATTATAAAAAGAGGAGCAAAAATAACGTGGCACTCAAAGAGCATTAACTAATTTGTTTAAATACAAATGTTTTGCGACTTCCACTTGCATAACACTGGAGAAAATATTCATTGTAAGAGGTACCATTTCATATTGGTTACGTAGTATCATTAATCAATAAAATCACACAAATAAGTGAGTATTTATTATAGTTACTTAAAATTGCTCAGTTAGTGCTTTTTTTATTTATTTTAAAATATTTCACAATTGATGTGACATTCTTAGTGAGAGATTTTAACTTGCTTATGTGCATCTATCTCCTTAACTTGTGATATTCGGTCTGCAAAAAATGATGTAGTATCGCCGTTATACTAAATATGTTATCCTAAAGCATATCATTGTATAATTAATCACCATGACGACTGTTGAAGAACTTGATATGATAGAAATGTAAAAATGATTTGCCTGACCGGTTATGCTCTAGCCCAATTCAGCTGGGACCAATTTGCCAACCCCTAGGCCTAGGCCTACCCTATTGCCTTAAGGAGGTATTGAACTTTAGAAGCCTAGACCTCGGAGTTTGCAATTTTGTAGTATTTTTAAATTTCTTTCTTTTGTTTTGAATTGAACAAGGACTTTTAAGAAAATGAATATCATATGACAACATTTAAAAAGTATTAGTATCAAAAAATTCTGTATTACCTAACAACCGGACTTTTTTCCATTTTGAATAAAAGAGTCTCTGGTATGATGATGTGATGGTGGCTATGGATAGTACTTAGGAGAAGCTTATTTCCATTCCAAAATCCAAATAAAAAGAAATGACAGAGTACTAGTCTAAGTCCACGTAAGCTGCATGGTTGAATCATGCAGAAGTTGAGATTCGAGTTGTACGTGGAAAAATACATGGGAGGTTAATGTGCAAACAACTCGGCTCAGTTGCACTGCTGCAACACATCCTAAAGTCATTCGGATTGTTCAAACTTCAAAATCCTTTTCTTTTTCTTATTTTATTATTTTGAATCCCTTTTTCCAACAGTCAGACGACGCAATAATAGCAGATGCACTATTTCATTATTATTATTATTATTGTTTTGTTAACTAGTGTTTGGGCTAGCTTGCGTGTATATCGACTAATCTTGGGGTTTGTGTAATCGTCCCGGCTCACACAAATCAGGTAATTACCAGGTCAAAGGTCTTGGAGAAACTCTTGTACTTGACAAGAGTCGAACCCTGACCTCCCTTTGGGGGGCCATAAGTTCTGGCATTTATTCAAGTCTTTTGAAGTTTTGAAAAACTTATTTGTTAGTGATTTGTTATAGGAACATGAACTTGACAACGCTATGTGTTTTTGAGTCATTTGAGATACTTGACAAGATTGTTTTGAATTACTTATGTTATGTTAAATTAATTGTTTGTTTAATTATAAAGGATGATAGAGTGGCTGATTTGTTCTCATGCTAACCACGGTGGTCATGAATAAGCTCAAGGGAGTAATCAGCCGAAGGTTTGAACATACTATAACAAAAATAAAAATAAAAATTAATAATTTATTTGCGTTTATAAAAATGTAACACTTGTTAATCCGGAATGGAGAGACGAGAGAGAGTAACGCTATAACTAGCCCTACACGGGTTTAGGGTTGTTATCATCCGAATCCTTTGATCAAATAGTGTTTCCGAATGGGGTTTAATGTGAAGCAGAGAGTGCATTGAAGATGATCTAAACAAAAGTGTATGTCTGAGACTCTGAATGGAACATCAAATCAAGCTTTAACGTTACATAGAGCCACAAGAAGTCACCCAATCTCTTCTCTTCCCCTAAAGCTGCTTCATCATGAAAATGAAAATAGAGACCCCTGGAGCTGAGGAAGTGGATATCTTACGACGAAATAAGAAAAAGGTTAAACGCCAACATGAGGATGGGCCGGAGGATGAGAACCTGGAGGATATAGTGGAGGACACCATTGAGAAACTGCTACTAGAAGCTCGCTCGTTAGAGCTCGGACAACCATCCTTCAGGGATGCACTCTCTAACTCTCATGTGTTGTGTAGAAAACATATTTGTCTTCTGATTATTCATACTTTGTATCTTATCGAAGTCATTTTTCGTGATATTGGGAAAGAGAAGAGAAATTGACTTGATAAGAATTGATTGCCATCATCCTTGACAAGGTCAGTTCAACTTCCAAACATGGCATATCACATCCCTTTCTTTTTTCGAAATGGGGAAGTGGGCCTTCGGATGTGGAAGAGGATGAAGTAGAGGAAGTTCTCCATGGTGGGGAAGACATCTAAAATATGAAGGATAAAGATTCGCGGGTCGTGGTTTGGAAAGAGGAGCTCTGGTAACTTCGAACCCATAGAAGAAAGATCTCATTGTCAAGGTGCTAGGGCATTTTGTGGGATTTAAGGTCCTCCACCAACACATGTAACAACTTTAAAAACTGAAGAGCATTTTGGAAGTCATCGACCTTGGTGAGGGTTATTACCTGGTTCGTTTCATTGTCAAAGAAGACTACTCACATGTACTCTTTGATGGTCCATGGCTTGTTATGGGTCATTATCTGACAGTACGAAAATGGTGCTCATATTTTAAACCTATGCAAAATGATTTACCAACTACTATGATTTGGGTACATTTTCCAGGATTGCTGATTGAATATTTTGAAGGTAATATGTTGATGAAGCTTAGAAATTTGGTTGGAAAAGCCATCAAATCGGACAAAACTTATGCGATTCACACTAGAGGAGAATTTGCTTCGGTGTGTGTGGAGGTAGATTTACAGAGGAGCTTAATTCCTCAAGTTTGGATCAATTTGGTTGCGTATCAGTGGAATATGAAGGGCTACACTCAATCTGTTAGGGTTGACCATTTTAGGGAGTTTTGTCTGATATGATGGCTTTTCCAACCAGATTTTCAAGTTTCATCAACATATTACCTTCAAAATAATCAATCGGCAATCCTGAAAAATGTACCGAAATCGTAATAGTTGGTAAATCATTTTAAATAGGTCTAAAATTTGGGCACCATTTTCTTATTGTCAGATAATGACCCATAATAAGCCATGGAACTTCAAAGAGTACATATGAGTAGTTTTCTTTGACAATGAAACGAATCAAGTAATAACCCTCCCCAAGGCCGATGACTTTGAAAATGCCCTTCAATTTCCAGAGTTGTTGCGTGCGTTGGTGGACCTTAAATCCCACCGAATGTCCTAGTACCTTGACAATGAGAGCTTTCTTTCATGGGGCTCAAAGTTGCTGGAGCTCTTCTTTCGTAACCACCACATGCGAATCATTATTCTCCATATTTTGGATGTCTTCCCCACTAGGGAGAACTTACTCTTCCACATCCGAACCCATATAGATAGTTTGGGGGTTTTTTGGTTGGGTGGGGTTGGGGGAAGGGGTGGGGGGGAAGTGCATCCTTGAAGGATGGTTGTTCGGGCTTCGACGAGCGAGCTTCTAGTAGCAATGTGTCTACTTTCCAATGGTGCCATCCACCATATCCTCCAGGTTCTCATCCTTCGGCCCACCCTCATGTCGGCGTTTAACCATTTTCTTATTTCTTCGTAGGATATTTGCTTCCTTAGCTGTTGGTACCCTGGTATGATTCCAGGGGTCTCTGTTTCTATTTACATGATGAGGCAACCTTTGGGGAAGAGAAGAGACTGGGTGACTTCTTGTGGCTCTATGCAATGTTAAAGCTTGATTTGATGTTCCACTCATAGTCTCAAACGTACACTTTTTTTTAGATCGTCTTCAATGCACTTTCTGCTTCATATTAAACCTCATTTTGGAACGCTATTTGATCAATGGATTGAGATGATAACAACCCTAAACCCATGTAGGGCCACTCACCCTTGTCTTTCCATTATGGATTAATAAGTGTTACATATTTATAAATGCAAATAAAATATTAATTTTTATTTTTTATTTTTTTTACAGCATGTTCAAGCCTTCGGTCGATTACTCCCTCGAGCTTATTCAGGATTGCCGTGCTTAGTATGAGAACAAATCAACCACTATGTTATCCCTTATGGTTAAATAAACTATTAATTTAACATAATATAAATAATTCAAAAGAATCTTGTCAAGTACCTCAAAACACATAGCATTGTCAAGTATATATTCCTATAGCAAATCACTAGCAAATAAGTTTTTCGAAACTTCAAAATACTTGAATGAATGTCAGAACTCATGGCTTCCCAAAAGGAGGTTAGAGGTTCGACTCTTGCCAAGCGCAAAAGTTTTCCCAAGGCCTTTGGCCTAGTAATTACCTGGTTTGTGTGGGACGGGGGGACTACACAGATCTCAACATTAGTCGAGGTGCATGCAAGCTGTCTCGGACATCGGTTAGCAAAATAATAATAATAATAATAAGAATGAAAGAGTGTGTCTGCTATTATTGCGCCGTTTGATTGTTGGAAGAAGGGATTTAAATAATAAAATAAGAAGAAGAAAAAGGCTTTGAAGTTTGAACAATCCGAATGACTTTAGGATGTGTTGCAGTGGTACAACTGAGCCGAGTTGTTTGGACATTAGCCCCTCATGTACTTTTCCACCTACAACTTGAACTCAACTCCTACTTGATTCAGTCACGCGACTTGCATGGACTTAGACTAGTACTCTGCCATTTCTTTTTGTTTGGATTTTGGAATGGAAATAAGCTTCTCCTAAGTCCTATCCATAGCCACCATGACATCATCATACCGGAGACCTTCTATTCAAAATGGAAAAAAGGTTCGGTTATTAAGTAGTATGGAATGTTTTGGTACTTTTCAAATTCTGTCATTTGATATTTATTTTCTTAAAAATCCTTGTTCAACGGGGTAGGCCAGGGCCTAGGGGCCGGCAAATTGGTCCCACCTGAATTTGGCTAGAGCATAACCGGCCAGGCAGATCATTTTCACATTTCTATTCATATCAAGTTCTTCAACAATCGTTATGGTGATTAATTACACAATGATATGCCTTAGGATAACATATTCAGTATAACGGTGATACTAAATCATTTTTTGCGGACCGAATATCACATGTTAAGGAGACAGATGCACGTGAGCGAGTTAAAATCTCTCACTAAGAATGTCACATCAATTGTGAAGTATTAAAAAAAAAAGAGCTCTAACTAACTGAGTAATTTTAAGTAACTATAATAAATACTCATTTGTATGATTTTATTGATTAATGATACTACATAACCAATATGAAATGGTATCTCTTACAATGAATATTTTCTCCTGTGTTACGCAGGTGGCAGTCGCAAAACATTGTATTTAAACAAGCAGATAAAAAAAATTAGTTAATGCTTTTGAGTGGCACGTTATTTTTGCTTCTCCTTTTATAATGCAACAATTATCGTACTAATTGAGTTCTGAACAAATATACAAAACTCATCTCAAGATCCACCTAGTAAAGAGATGTACCTGTTATCAGGGGAGGACCTATGTGTGGGCCAATGGTGCCCCGGTCCCCCTAGATTTTTGAAATTATGCTTAGGCTCCATAGGTTTTGTATATTTATGACAAAAAAAAATGCTTTGGCTCCCCTTGGGTTTTTTTAAATTGTATTTATATTCCACAAATTTTTGAGTATTTAGGATAAGAATATGAGTATTAACTCCTAAAAATTTAATAAATTTTACCTTTAACTCTCTGAAGTTTTAAAATTTTTATCTTGGCCCCCCCTCAAAAATATTTATGGTTCCGCTCTGCTTGCTATATTATGAGAGGTAGAGCACATATGACATGGTGCAGCGAGAGTATTAAATAATCACTCGAACAAATGACAGTCAAAACAAAACCACTTGACCAAGTTTTTACAACTTTATAGGACCAGCTTGTCTCTTTCAATTTTTTAGCTGAAGAACCCAATAATTATTAGGGAGACACCACTTTGAAATTTCCAACTACACTCATGACATTGGATCCATGATTTTTGTTCAGTGGGGATGAACTACACTTATATAGAATCGTATACGAAATTGTTTCTTAATTGATAATATTTTTTCTTTGATAAATAAAGAGATAATTATATTGAAGATGGGACAGCATCTCTGTACAAAAGTTGTATACAAAAAAAATATACCATTATGAAAAACCTGAACTCAAATTTGGCTAGCTAAGGTTCAAAATTTCGAGAAGGGGTTCTGGGATTTGGGTAACTTAGCGTATAGCTACAATTAAAAGGGTGGATGAATACAAAAGGTTTTGGGATTTGAGCCTTTTTTTAACTTTTTAAAATAGTAGTAGATAGTAGTTGGATAAATGAAATATTACTTGGGGTAAGAGGATTTTAATTTAATATTATAATAGAAGATTAAGAATTAAGATTGTGTTGTTTATTTGGCCAAATAATGAAAGGTTAAAGAGACATCTATATATATATTGCTGTAGGTTTCGTGATATTCACTGGGGGCAAATGTAGGTGATAGTAAATTCAGAGATGGGCAAACATAGGTGGTAGTATTTTTAGTGGGGGCAAAGCATACATTTACAACCTACGATCAAATAAATACGCAAAATTTTCTTTAGAATAGTGGAAGTTGCCAAGTCAATGGGGGCAGCTGCCCCCACTGGTCCCTTCATAGATCTGCCTCTGCCTGGAGTATGCAAAAAGTCTAGACATCATGTATTAAAGAAATATTTGCCATGAAGTCAATAAAATGCAAACTAACAAAAGTTTCCTTGTAACCAAATATGAATAACCATGCAACAAAACTAACTTAACTATTCAGCCTCCTCAAACGTGCATCTATTATGCTCCCTGCAAATGCACCACCACATCTGGCTTCATCTTGATGCATGTACTTGACTGACCCTAAATTATAAAATTTAAACACACACACTGAATAATGTAAGAGCTAGATGTGGATGTCCCCTTGTAATTGTCCAGATCTGTGGAAGACTGTTTTGGCCTACTTAAAGAATGGAGCCAACTGTGTAATGTTTTCAAATTGATAAATCTGCTGTGCTTGGGGAATATGGATGTTAAGCATGCCGAGGAGAGAAGAAAATGGAGCGACTGAGACAGACCTGGTGAAACCCGCCGCCCCCCCCCCAAAAAAAAAAAAAACAGAAGGAAAGAAAAAACCCAAAAAAAATGAAAAAAATACACATGCGCACACAACAGATATAGATTGAGGGTGAGAGGTCTTTACTGGGGGTATGAATAATTGGGTGAACTCTACATTTACCTTCTCGAATGTTCTCATGGGCGAGCTATATTGTATTATTTGTCTAGGCTAGCATAACATTTCTCTTGACAAATAGGGTCCAATTTTTCTGGGGTTCCTTGCCATTATAACATGTAAATCCTTTCTAAGGTTGCTGTATAATGCATCTAGACAACCACAATTTGGTTGCATAAGCACAGATAAGTTAAGCACCTGGTATGATTGTTTTTCTTAGTAGTATGATCACTATTTCTGAGTTTGCTACCAAACTTTGTTGTATGTTCCTCTAAATCTTGGTATTAATTGTGAAAATGGAAAATTTCAAACAAATATTTTCAGATGGGAAGCTGGTCCAAAATCAGTAGATGGCATATGGGCCCCGTGGTGGTATGGAAGTGTACATAAATCAACAGGATTCAATCCAGCAAGGAAATATCCTTTGGTATGTAGTTTGTTAGTCACTTTTTATTAAGCACACAACTGCAAATTACCCATGATGAAAAACAAAAAGGTTCTTCTCAATCATCTCCTTACAGAAACAAAAATAGTAGTCAAAATCTGTCACAAATCTCTCTACAATCTACAGTTTTTTTATTAGAAAACTTGAGGAACTAAATCGGCTGACCAGCCTTTTTAAAATTTCAGACATTTTTACATGGTATTTGATTCTAGTCTCAACTATTAATTTGCTGGACTTCTAATAGGCTTATTCTTAAATATCTTTCTTTTCACCATTTCAAAATTTCATTGCAAAAGATTCCATGTTTCAAACAATAAAAATAAAATGAATATTGAGGAAATCTTGATACAGGAAATGTTTTTTCAAAGGCAAATATGTCAAATGAAGCTCCTTTGAAATTTTGTTTTGCATTTTGTCATCTTTTTGGGTGTGATTTATGGATGTAGTATACATGTGTATTATAGTGTTATGGTAGAAACTAGAAATCTTCTTGCATGAGTTAGTTGCTATGTTTCTTTACGTTCAGACTGTAATTAACATACCACGTTTGTTCTGCCCTCTATCTGCTTGTTTTTAGAAAGTTATGAGGTAGGAAGCCTAACCAATTTGGGGTGGATCTTTGTATTATATATTTGAATATGACATGCACACGTGCACTGCATAAAGCATGATCAATTGATAAGCATCACAATGATGATAAATATGAAATAGAAAGTTGAATAAAGAATTGCGAAATTGAATGGCATGTGTAGAGGACTTCATCATACAAAAGCTTCAGTGGATACCTCCTGTGCAACTAGTACCCTTCTCTCCTCATCTGTATATATACGTAGACACAAACGTGCACAATTTTTACAGGAACACTTCACTTTCCACATGTACTCTCTCTACGTGAAATTTGAGATGGATCATTGATACAAGAGAGGTATTTTAACGACAAAACTTGGCTTATGCTTTAAAATTTTTTATTTTTCGTTTTCAGCCATTTCCATCTCCTTTCTATGACTTGCTGGAGCAAAGTTTGCCTTTCTACAATATGCTTAGGCGTCATGCAAGGGGGATGTCTTTTCTGAAACCCCAACTGCCTCGTCCCAAACTTCCTGTTCCTGCTAATGAGAAGATGCTTGTTTGGGTTGGTGATGAGATTGTACCTCGTGACAGTGCAAAGGTAATTGTATATTAACCACATAAGGATATCTATTGTGGAAAGCTTTAAACTGAATTTAACTCTCACTTCTTCTTTTTTGGATTTGATATGCAATGATTTTCAAATTCTCGTGCTTGCTCGATGAGCTTTTCAAGGTTTCAGTGCTTGATTCAGTTGTTCAAGGTGGTGATTCAGCATGGGAGGGACTTCGAATTTATGATGGGAAGATATTTAAGTTTGAGGAGCATTTAGATAGGTTAGTGAAGGAACAACATTTTGTTTCACAAAAATTAAATCTTGGTGCAACTTTGCAGGCGTATGTGCTGTGCACACCCACCTACTCATTCAAATCTGTACAAACTTATCAACAACAAAAAAAATTGTATGAAGTATATTTTGTGATGCTGTAGTTTGTGGACAGGGTTATTATATTGACACTGTACTTCTTGGATTCAAACAAACATAACTGATCCTCAATGTTAAGAAACTCATTATAAATCATGAATCATGTGTGAAAAGTATCTGTTATGTAAATGAAATTCTGAAAGTTCATAATGTAAATTAGATAGGTATTTACTACGGAGATACTCTTTTTCAGTTATGTGCAGTAGAACAGTTGGTTACCTATAGTGTCTTATCACACTTGGTGATTTGAAATATCATGTGGTCCTGGAGAAGTACGAGATTTGGATGGTTGTGAAAATAATTCTGTAAACTAAACTTTCTTTCTGGCACAACTAATGTGGTGGTAAGGTTTGTTTCTCCTCAATATAGTTTCCCTGTGCTCTGCTTTGTGAAGGACAAGCTTTTCATTTTTTCGGAACAATAACTGAGTTTTCCATTACCAGGTTGTTTGATTCAGCCAAAGCTCTGGCTTTTAATAACATTCCAAGTCGTGAAGAGGTGAGGGTCTGAAGACCATTTGATTATCATCTATGCGCATTTTAGGTTGTTTCAGTGCCTATAGTTTGAGTAGTTGTTTGGTTCGTTGTCTCACCATATCACTGTTGCAACAAAATGCAGGTTAAGGAAGCCATATTTAAGACCCTTATTAGGAATGGGATGTTTGATAATGCACACATTCGGCTAAGTCTGACACGTGGCAAGAAGGTTTTGATTTCTCGTATCATCTCTCCCTTTGTGTGTGTGTGTGTGTGTGTAACGAACCTGGTTAAATTTTACTATGAAGTTGGAGACATATGACCACAAGGAGAGATCACAGGGTGAAATGCCAGGACTAGAGAATAATAGCTGCTGAAGGAACATGGGCCATTAATTTTTTTTCTCTCAATATGAGTCTGTAGCCAGATCTTGTATGCACCATGAATGAATGGTGAATGGTTGCAGTGTAGTACAAACTAAACCAGTTGGTTCTGCATGTGCATCTCTGTGTGTGTTTTGTGATAACTGCACCATCTTGATGCTAGGAACTGACAAGGTCATGCATAATTCTTTGGTGATATCTCAGTTTTCTGCCAAACCAGATAATATTTCTCTTATATGAGTTTGCTGCCAAATGAGCTATTCATCAATGGATGGTTTTATTGTAGTGGATGCATTTTATCAATATAAAACTTATATGTGTAGTATAGGGTTTACTTATTGATTTTATTTTTTTTCTTTTTGCTTAGGTTACTTCAGGGATGAGCCCAACTTTCAATCTTTATGGATGCACCTTAATTGGTAACATGCAATCTTAGTCTTCTACCTTATCTGAAAATGGCATGGCTGTTTTAGCCTGTTGGCATGTTGGCTATATTCAAAATCTCTGTACTCACAAAGTATTTTTGAGTAAATAATTTTTTTTTTTTTATTGTTTTGGATTTTTGAAGTATTTGGTGGGGCAGTAAAGCTGTGTTATCTTTCTTGGTGGCTTCTATTTTTTCCTATGAAGCTGCTGTTACAGGTGCTCACATGGGTGCTGGTGTTTTGAGACAGTTAGGTGACTATTTACTAGTTATTCTTTAGATTAAGCAACCACATCAGTCATCAGGCTCCTAACAAACTGTTTCAGCATGGCCTTATTATGTTTTCAGTGGGACAAGTGCTTGAGTTATTTTGATTGCTTTCATGGCCAGAAATACAACCAGCTCACTGGACTTTCTCTTGAGAGAAGTTGGAAGTAACCAACTACTTTTGACAATAGTGCTCATGTATTTATTGATATTGTTGAACAGATCTTCCTATCTCCCAGACCTTGCCTTGCTTGCCCTCCGCCCCCCCCTCCTCAATAACACAATGCTGTGTTGGTTAAATGAGAGTGTTGGGAGGTGTAGGGCTGGAGATGGACCTAACTTTTGGAATTATTTGCACAAAGTGGCTGCTCTTATACTCGAACCCGAGTTCCCACCCTTGTCCTTTACCCTCTCAAACTTTTTTTTTTAAATTTTTTATAGTAGAGCAAAATAATTTAGTAGATAATGCATTCTACATATTAAAAGTAGGGGTTTGCTTGGGTCGGCTCAGTTCGGGTTGGTGCCAAATCCAAAATTGAACAAACCTTGGTGAATACCAAGTTTTTGGACTCAGAGCCAAACTGACCGTCCTAGGGTTGTTTCCGGTTGGAACTTCTTTCTTTGTCATTGTGACAACCTTGAGCAGTTTGTGTGTATCTGAGAGAAAGGAGAGAGATTTTTTAGTTAAACTGATGAGGAAGGGAATGACAACTGGGGGAAGTAACAAACAAACAATACTTCATCGATAGTGGTGTACGGAGATTTACTTTTGAAAGTAAAACCCAAAATCTCCAGAAGAGAAAGTGAGAGCAATGCAGTCGATTGAAATGGTTGTGTGTTTGTCCTCGAGGTTGATTTCTGGTGAAGATGGGGCTCTTCATTTATGAGCTCAGTAGGAATTTGTTTTCCTGCTGAGCAAACATCTTTGCCCTCCAAGCTCTTCCTGTACAGGTACTCTATCCTCACTCTATGTCTCCACCTTAGCTCCTCTATATGCATAAACATATATATATATATATATATATAGAGGAGGCAGGGAGAGGAAGGGAGAAAGGAGGAAGAGGGGGGGGGGGGGGGGGGAAGTAGCAGAGTTGCAGGTAGAGGGGAAGAAGGGGTTAAGCAGCAGAGTCAATTAGGTGTAGCAAAGATAAAAAGAAGTGGGAGATTCCAGTAAATTGCCTCTTATATAGCCTGATTAGTTGTAGTGAAGTGTACAGTAGTACATGGTCACAACCAATGATTTGAAGACATATATATAATATATATAAAGTCTTGAGTGAAATATGTATAGGGTTGAGTCTGGGTTGGTTCAGGTTACAGCAGTGCTAATCTGAGACGTGAACTGACCTGGTTAGGCTGGCCATTTTAAGAGCCAGACCCGAACCATGACCTGACACATCCGAGTCAAACTGAACCATGGAGGCTGGGCAGCTACAGTTCTCAGGCTTTTTGGTTACTTTCTGTGCCTGTAATTTAAAGTAACAATCAGGTAAAGAAGAGCTGGGGCTTAATCAGACGGTAATGAGGCTCAAGAAGCTCTTTAATAGCAGGAAACCGCAAAATGATGCAGTTCCAGTCACTAAAATTTGAGGGGGGCCTTATTTGTCAAAAATCCAATTATCTTCTTCTTCTAGATAGAGCAAGTAATCTGGCTCAAATTATAAATGGGAATTCCTGCTGAAATTGTTGGAAACCTTCAGCTCATTTGCATCAAAGCACGCTCAAGTATTAGGAATGAAAACATGTGCACTGAAGTAATTTAAGTATATTAGACTGTATTTAAATATCACAGGATTTATGGCAGCTTATGAAATCAACTATATACTCTTCCAATAATGTTATTGGTTGAGGTGCAATATATCTTAGTTACTTGACAAAATTAATAACACTGGCAAGTTTTGAAAACATTTTGTGTAGAATGTAAGACATAGTTATGACTTGACAAGTTATTATGCCCTATGCTTATCAGCAAGTTTATTATCCCAGCAAGAGCGGGTAGTGAGCTTTCATACCCTGTACTGAGAAAGTTGTCCAAAAAAGATGAATAACTGGTGATTTACTACGTTTCTTGTGCTATCTATTCTTTTATCCTTGTTAGAAGTAAGCACTATTGTTCTCTTTTTCTTTCTTCCCTTTATTTGAATGGGCTATAATAATTTATGTTAATGTGGTTGCTTTTTTTTTTGTAAAAATACAGTGCTTGCTGAGTGGAAGCCACCTGTCTATGACAATATGAAGGGTGTAACTTTGGTGACTGCAACTACACGACGTAATTCACCGAATGTAAGATTTGTGGTGTTTATATTATATTCAGTTGGTAATGTATAATAGTGGAAGATAAAGATCCTTTTTGCTTTCTTTCCTTTAACATGACAAAAATTGCAGGGTTCTTCTCAGCTTTATATTTTTGGAATGGTTTTTGTGGCTTTTGATGTTGGGTTATTATTGTTCAACGTTGGAGAGAGCAGCCTTTGGCACAAAAGAGAGCGGTTTAAAGATTTGCATATGCATGCTTGAAAAAAGTATATATTTTAGTATCCATCTGGGTAGATTGTTAAACATTGGGCCAAAAGTAACTGTGGAACTGATTTTTCTCAATATTTCAGCTCTATTCTGGGCTTGGTTGGGTTCAAATTCCCAAAATCTACAGTTGGCTCTATTGTTATGGTTGTCTGGGTCGCCATTGGTATTCTTAAGTTATTCCTTTGAACCACGTTAAAACTTCACCTGAAGGACACCAAGAATGTTTCCAAAAAGAACATATTTCCAGTTTTTTTTTTCCTGTATCTTTTGCATGCTAGAGGAATTTATATTTGGAAGTGATCTTGCTTCAATTTATTGCTGAAATTAAATGTCTTTTTGCTTCAAGTAATCGGCCTCTGGCTTTAACATATATGTGTTTGTATTCACATTTTGTGAGCTTGTTCCTAATAAAATGTTCTCAAAGATGGCACCTGAAGGTGAAACATTCTCCAAATGAATCGAACTATTTTGGCTTAAGAATATGTCTTCAATGGGCAATCTTATGTCAGCTCTAGTGATAAAGTACAAGCAGCAGCTTTTGAAGGAGATTAACGAAATAATTTATTGATGCTGTGTAATTTAGTTGCAACCAGTGATTCACTGGTGGTTGATACCCTACTTTTCCGTTAAGTAACAGGATTCTTTTCTTTTCCAGAATTTGGATTCAAAAATTCACCACAATAACCTCCTCAACAACATACTTGCGAAGGTATGGCTCTATTCAAAAGTCTAGATATTCAAGATGATGTGTGCTTTACAGAAGTGATATTTTGTGGGTGATTGTGATAATGTTTGTTCTCTTCACTTGGTATGTGGGGAAGGTCATTTCAGATCAAGAAGATTATAACAAATAAATCCAATAAGATAAGCTCAGGCTTTTGGTTTTGTCGAATGTTCTTGACGGAGAATTTCTTTCATCTTACGGACCTTCTAGTTTATGGACTTACAATTTGTTTATGATGATCGAATAACTTATTACTTCAGATTTTGAGTTAGGCCATGAACTTCATGAACGCGTGAGTGTTATATCAGGTGTCTATACAAGTGTAGCAGAATCCATTAGTCTTATTAACATGGTAGCACAGTGTTACTTTCTAATTTTTGAAATATGTGCTCTTTCTGAATTTGACTCAGACAAATTGAACTTTTTGTGTTGGAGCAGATTGAAGGGAATAATGCGAACGCTGATGATGCCATAATGCTTGATAAGGATGGTTATGTCTCCGAAACAAATGCTACAAATATTGTAGGATATGCTTCTGCTGATTTTCCAGTGCCATACTTATCTATAAATAAGGACATTTTAAATTGCTGTTAGGAAAACCCTATAGATGGGCTACCAACACTGGGGAGGAGGCACTCACCATGAGGCCCATCACTACTTGGCATATTAAATTTGTTTTTATTTTCGTTTTTACTTCAAATTTTGAAGAAAGAGTATTAAGAGTGGATTACTTTGCTGATGCAGTCAACTATAAGTCTAGTGCACAAAATATCCAATGAATACATAATTGGTGATCCAACCTGACCATACCTGCGTCAATGGTATTGCCATAATGTTGGTAGACCTTTCCATGGCTGTTTGCTAGTTCCAAATGCATAGCATTTTTTCATGATTTTAGGATACTAACATTGAAGGTGTTGCATGTGCATCTCGAGAGTGAGCTTTGCTCATGTTTTTGATGCAGTTCTTAGTGAAGAAAGGCCGTGTTGTGACACCTCATGCTGATTACTGTCTTCCTGGCATAACTCGAGCAACTGTAAGTTTTATGAATTTCCCCTTTTAAAGTGCTGCACTTCTTTTTTTTCTATGTGATGGTGAAAAAGCTTCCTTCCATTTCCCTTTTCTTTTTCTTTGCCAGGAGTGTTTGCCCTTCTATAGAGAGTTAGTCATATTTTAAATCCTCCAATAATACAATTTTTGGTGCCTCTTTGAACCCAATGCTTGTCAATTAGCCTTTTTAACTCTTCGTAAGCTAATCCCATTGAAAAGATTCCAATATCAAGTTTGTGTCTATTGAAGCCAAGCCAAACCAAACCCATTCACAGTTCTAACCCTTTTGCATGTATAAGTCCATATACCTTTCTTCCACCATTTCATACAAGTTGTAAAAATGTCTTCTTCTTTTTTATCCTGTTTTCATTGTTGTGATTTATTTGTTTTTTTTACCTTCTTCTTTCTTTCTTTATTGTATGCATTAAATCAAGAATTTTAAAAATCCTTATCCTAAAATTCTTAAACTGTCAACCCTACTCTTAAGTACTGAAGATCATATCAAACTAGTCATTCTTATTCTGTTCGTTCTCCTTTAATCAGTGCAGTCCATGTAGTGATTGATCTGCACAAAATTTTGCAATATGTCTTAAAAGAAAGTGAAGGCTTCTCAGTAATGAAATTAAGTGAAATAGAATGTGGCATGGTCATGCTCTGGTTTTAGGTGGGCCAACAACTCTTTCAGCAATGGAGAAAGAGGCTCGTGCTCTAGATAAATATATACCTATGTGATTTCATATGAAATATTTGGAGGACTGGGAGTAGAGTTGATGGCCATTGTTAGCATATGTCTCTCAAATGTAAGAGAAGTAGAGAAAGTTTAGGAAAAATGGCAGTCTAGAGCACCAGGCTCCCATCAATGCAAGGTTGGGTAGGGTCAGATGTATGCAGCCTTTCACTTGTGTGCAGAGTGGTTGTTTCCATGTTTCGAACTCGTACTGCCCAGGTCACAATGAAGCAACGTTACTGCTGCGCCAAGGCCCGCCCTCAAACTGGAGTAAGTTTAACTATATAAATTGATCATCTTGATGGATAATTCTGAAAGATGAAGATAGCGAGTGATATGGTTTTGCATGTCTTCATCTCTTCAATATGTAAGTGGGTGGCACAGCGGTAACATGTCCCAAGTGAGAAACAGTTTAACTTTTTCTGACTTGTAGCTTGAGCTCATAAGTTCCTATGGTGGGAATATGATAACAATAACGTTAATCAAATTAATTCATTTCATCAGAAATCAAATATCCGTCCGAGAACAAATCTGTTAAAGAAGTATTAGACTACTAGTAGAGCATGAATTGATAAAAAGGGGAAAAAAAGAATGTTTTTGAATTGTTGTCTATCCCACCCAGTGGGATTCTTCATGAGTCATTTGTAAATTTCTTAATGACCATCATCACAGCAATAAAAAAAACTTACTCTGAGACCTTGATATGAATGGTTGGGTCCATTCCCTAATAGCTTTAGTTTTTAAAGCAACTGGTTGTTTAATGTGGTAGTTGAGATTTGTTTCTTGGATATCTTGCATTCAAGCCTCCGTGTATATGTATTTCCCCATTATGTGTATCTGCCAGCACTCTAATCTGTTTGCATGCGCACTCGTCTGCACTTTTGTCAATTTGTTGTGAGATAGGGTTGCACGTAAAGAATGGCATGAAAGATTGATATTACTAACAGCTTAAGCTATTGCGGCCATTGGTGTTCAAATATTTGATTAACCCATATGCTGTTTACGTGTTGATTAGTGCAATAACATGTTATTTTCATTATTTTATGTTTGATGGAAATGGTCTAATGGATATCTACGTTTTACAGGTCATGGACCTTGTGGCAAAGGAAAATATCATTTTAGAGGAGCGACGTATCAGTCTGTCGGAGTTCCATACTGCAGATGAGGTTTATTTTTTGTTCTTCAAGATATTCATTGTTGTGGATCTTTGGAAAATAACAACTCTAAATGTAACAATGAGGAAAATCATCCTATTTCTTGGTTCTGCTTTAGATAGTCCCCTAGGCCAGAATCCTCTCTTCATTGCAATAAATCCTATTCGCATGATTAATACTCAAGTTTGAGAACTTATGTTAGAATCTACACACAAAAAATACATGTTCATTTCATCGAAGTAATCAACCTCCTTAAAGAGCTGATCAAAAAGGTAACATCATGATTGCATCTGAAATTATTGCAGTTCAGTAAATCCATATAATCCGAGTTAACATACATATAGGTCATCACATATCACTACATTATTTCAAGTAGAAAGCTTTATTGTGCTAACTTCATCCATAAATGAAGTGCAAACCCAAGATTCAACAAATATTGCTAATTTGCGTTCCCCTTTTCCATATCTAACCACCATTTCTTCACCTGTTAAATATGGATTTCCTCTAATGATATCTATAAATCGTCAAATTGTTGAGAGTTGGAGTGACTAAGTTAACTGTGTTCAACTTGTTTTATGTCAGCTGGATTGACAACCTTTGCGCTGTACTCGTACAGGTGCCAATGCCATAAAGGGTTACTTTTTTTTCTCTAGGAACGGGTTACGCAAAATCGCATACACACAGATATGATACACCAAAAGGGAAACAAGGATGCACCAACACAAAAAAAAACTTGGAAAAGTAGCGGATATGGTTTAAAAAATCAGTAGGTAATGGTTTCGGCTCTTGCCAAACCTGTTGGGCCAGCTTTAGCAGGTCAAATGAAAATCACAGGGGTAACAACCATATAATGGCTGTACCAGGTTAGATTAAATGATGTTTTTAAATCAAATAAACCCTCCAAAAACCATTTAAAAGTTGTGGAGATATATGTGATTTTGAAAAGAAAAAAAAAAGAAAAATCGTGTGGAGGTAAGATTTGTGGAAGTTGTGCAATGTACAAAAAAAATCACTACTCTGATTTCCGCTATTGTTACACTACGTATGCCACCGCTACTGCCACTGCCAACGCCACTGTTACTCTTATGGCGACCACTATTGTTATTTAAAATCTCATAGACATAACATAAAAGCATATAATCGTGTTATCATATATACACATTTTGTAAGAAAAACATATAACTTTGATCAATCTTCTAAGTTTCTCTATAATACACAATGCAAAAGAGAAACTTGACAATTGTCTTACTCATAACTATGTTTTGCATAATACCACTGTCCTTTACTTTGCAGTTTTATTCTTTTCTTGTATTGGATTGCTTTCATTGCATTCTTGACTTTTGAGTTTTGACAATCTTGTGGACGATATCGATTTTTTATGTTTAATAATTATTAGGCAGTTTGGGGTGCATTCGTTCTATTTCCAAGGTTCTATGCAACTACCAATGAATGTTCCCTCGAGTGTTGGAAATGGTGGAATGTAGCTCCAAATTATGTACATGCCCAAGAATTGATGCGGAGCATAGAAAGAAAAAGCATATCAAATTTGAAATTTCATCTGGAGCACGCTTGGATGTTTTATTAACTTCTTGAGGGTTAATTTGGGTCTTATTGTTATGTATTTTGTACATTAGAATGATGCTGGAAAGATTTTATACCTTTTTATTAGGTTTTAGTTGTTCAAGTATTTTGGTAATTCAAAAATTGCTGGATGTGGGCTGTTGGGGTCACCCATACTTCGAGTGTTAAGGGAAGGGTGCTTGCTACCCTTTATTTTTGGCTAAAGGAAGACTTCCCTTCTTCCTTAAGTTCTTTTGTTGAGTTTTTGGGGAATTGTATACCCAGTTGATATTTAGTTTTTTTTGTAGATGTATAGCTTGTTTTCCTTCTTTTTCGTGTATTACTCGTGGGAACAGGGTTGTGCCCCTTTTGGCACTTCATAATTGTTTGGTTGCCGCAAGTCCATGGTTTCGATGTAGTTTAAATTGGAAGTATTTCAATATCGTTTTCACCCAAGAGATTTGTGCTAATCTAGCAATAGGCAACAAATACCCAAATTAAAGCCCAATTGAACTTAATTGCAAAACAAATAGAGAATCAATCTTAAGGTAACCAAAAATTGACCAAAAATTCTTTTAGATTTTGAGGATAGGTTGATTTACTATTCTAATTAATTAAATTGAAAAGGAACTAGTAAGTAACAATTAGACCATAGAAAATCATAAAGCAACTATCAATTACTTTAATAAACTAGAAACACTCTCTACTCGAGAAAGCTAACAAGAAAATTAACTCTAATTAACTAAAGTAACCACAATTTAAATCCAATAAATATGGATTCAAGTGCAATTTAAGGGGAATTGGATACAATTGCTCAAATCCACCAATTCATGCAAGGAAAATTAAAGTGAAGGTTCTATTAACTCAAATCAAGGATCTCTCCATAGATTCTTTATTTGGAGGATTTTAACAATGAAAACCTTGATTCCTTCTAAGTTAGAGTTAGATTCAATGAGAAGTTGTAAATCCTTAGGAGAAAACCACAAGTTCACAAACTATGATTATAAACCCAAGATTTTTAAGGAAGAATAAGCTCTAATTAGAAAAAGAGAGACAAAATCTAAAGATATTCAAGTAGATTCATAAACTTTCTTTCGATCTCCATGCATTCCTTGATGAATCATCACAATTACATCCAATTGGAAGGTTTAGCTTGCCATTGCCATGATAGAAAGCATATAGAAGACTTGAGTAAGCATTAAATGAAAAAGATCTTCAATTCAATTGAGAAAATAGATGTTTGAATACAAGGAAAATGGTGAGAAAACAAAGAAAAATGAGGGAAATTACTATCTCTATCTATAAAAACTTCTAACAGTTTTTTTCTATCTCTAAAATAAGTACAAAATTGATCTATATCTTCTCTTATTGTCTAAGTCAGCCTCAGCCACGTAACAAAAAAACAAAGATCCGTAATCCGTTCGAACAGTGGCTTCGAACAATACTTCGGACGTGAAATTTTGATTCTGCCTCCTCTTCAGATGAAAACATCGACTCTGACTCTCTTTAGATGGGAAAAATTGACTCCGGAAGACAAGCATCTGACGTTGCGTTTGAACGGTTTCCCGTCACATTCAAATGCCAAAATGCTCCATTCGAACGGTGGAATGCTGATGTCATCCGTTCGAACGCCTAAAGCATCTGTTCAAACGGTTGTGTTTACTTTGGCCCATTTATGTTTATTTAAGCCCGAATTTCCTGGAATATGTACAAAGGCAAAATTAGAACAATTTATGGTTAAAAACAGTAGTTTAAACCCTAACTAAGGCTAGTAATCCCCTAAATAGGGGATTGTGATTACACTTTTAGAGTGTAATCAGTAATATACTTTTATCTATAAAAAAAGGGGGGTCATCCATGGGTCATCTTGTACGTAAAGTTATGGTTTTGTGTCTTATATATTGTTATAATTAGGTCTGGGGTATTCTACTTTGTCAAATTTCTTAGTTGCCTAATTTTGGAGTCATAGTCCTAGTGAAATTAAAAAAAAACCCCAGAAGCTTATGAGTATCTAGGTAATCCTTCTACTCTATTGAGTTGAGTTTAGAGGATTAGTGTGAAGTTTTTGTGGTTTTGTGTGATGCTTTGCACACCATTACCTTTGGAGGCTATTTCCAAGGAATTCTAGGTGGGATTCCAGAGTCTTCTTTCTCTCTTTATTGGGATTTCTAGAGTCGTCTTCCACTCTTTCTTTCCTCACTCTTCTTCTTCTTCTTCTTCTTCTTCTTCACAAAAATGCTAGTGGGTTATTTTTCTCAGCGCATAACAGCACCCTTTTTAGACCAAAAACCCTAGCCAATCAAGCCCAAATCATCCCCAATTTTTGCCGTGCCCTTTGGCCTTGAATTTCAGTCCTGAAATGTTAAAACCTATGCTCTCTGAGGACTTCAACCCCACAGTTTAGGAAAATAAACTTTTGAGAATCAAACCCAAACTAACCTTCTCTGGAAACACTATATGATTCTTCTACTTTTTATTTATTTATTTTTTATAGCTGATGAGCTTCTTCTACCTTATAGAACCTCTAACTTTAGGAGCTTTCCAGAACGAAAACCCATCAACATTCTAGTTATAGGCAGCCTTAGGCCAACTGGCCAAGTTTCCTAGAACTATGCATGCTGGCACAGCATGTGAGCATGCGCACAGACATCCCCCCCACATATGCACTGATACATGCCAATACAGATGCAATAGATGGAATTATATGTTCTAGTGCCACCATGTTTTCCGATGTTGGTTGGTGCCTTCAAGCTGAAGATGTGTACACAAGTTTGCCATGATTTGAGAGTTTTTCTACTTAATTTCAATATTTCTCTTTGTATAGTCTAGAAAATTTGGGAAATGGCATGCAAAACTTAGGCTGATTAAATGGTTAAATCTTCTCTCTATCATTTTTGTATTGTAGTAAACTAAAGTTACTACACATGATAATATATTGATGGGGCCTGGCAGTTTTCTTAAGGATATGGCAAATGCAAGTTACTGCCAAATTGCAGGATGCACCTCCCATTGGAGGAGCCAGATCGATTGCTTATATTTTGGTTAGGCCATGGAATGGGACTATAGGGAGAAAATTATGTTGACTATTGTAAATTTACCTAAAGACTTATAGTTATCAAATATCTCCATAATTGTTCATTGAGAGAAAATTTCCCCTTTTAGCTTCATCATAATGGGGTATATAGACAAATTATATTGTATATGAATTTCTTTCTATATGCCTAATTGCTATTATTAAAATGGTTTGGGTTTTTGGTGGTGGGGGTTGACAATGGTAGACAGTGGCTTGAAGGTGGGAAAGATGGATCCTTTGCCAAGGATTAATGATGGTGTGGAAGAAAACATGATATCTGGGTTTATCAGTTTCTGTTGGTGCTGATGGCCATGTTGGTGGGCTCACAATGAAAAGATGGCATCCATGGAAGTTTTTGCAGGGAGCAGTGGTGGCTATAGACTGCTGGATTTAAAAAAAAAAAGTGTGCCTTTGGCATACTTGTGTGTGCGTGAGGGGTAGAGATAGATAGAGATGTAACCATTTAATAAGAATATATTCAAACACATAGTGGGCAAAAAATAAAAATAAAATAATGAACAGATAAGAAAGACGAAATATAGTGAGTAAACAAGATAAGAGACGAGGGGCACACAATGTTGTCCAGGCCTCTCATTCAGAGAGAGAGAGAGGAGGAGAGAGAAACCACTATAAATATTCTTTTAGCTTTATGGTTCTCTTACCATATAGGTGGTTGACCAGCCTTCACGACATGCAATCATAAATCCTTGGCCTATTTCTGCATCTGAACTGGCATAATATTGTGTTTTTCAAGCGTAATTCGGTTTCTGAACTTCTAGAATGGTGTGTTGTTCTAATAACTACAAACTGATAATTTGGCGGTCTTGTGCCTAAAGGAATGAATAGTAAATTTGAGTACATTAATATTTTCAGTTAAATCATAATTTGTTACCATGTTTACGTGTTCTCACTTCTCAAGAATTGCATATTTTAGGTATCTGGGATCCTATAGAACCATTATTAAGGATGCTGACCATTTATGCAGGATGCATGCATTGAATAGAGTCTAATACATAATTTGTGAACTTTTGGAAGAGTGGTCGCTTCAGACTCCATTTTTCTTCTTCAAGACAATGATTCTCCTGAGTTAGATTTTCTTTTGGCATTTTAAGAGCATGTGTGTTTTTACTGCAGGTGTGGACAACAGGAACAATGGGAGAACTCAGCCCGGTATGTTCATTATTGTTAGTGTCTATGATGCATGAAAATGCTATTTTTTGGTTTTTGTTAGCAAACCTGAAGCAGCTCAAGCTTAAGATCATTTTCTTTTGGGCATTCTCAAGCAAAAGATCATTGTTAAACTTAATTAGGCTTGCCCTCTTTATGGGCGTGCTTATTCAAAAATATATTCTTTTGGCATAATACCTTATTGTAGCATATGTATCTGCCCCTTCAAATTTTATTGGTGGCACATTGCAATCCAGGTTGCTTAACATGAGCTCAATCATGTTGAGTTGATTGGGTTGTGGGTTTGAGGTGGAAACCTACCTCCCGACCCCATCTTTCTTCCCAACCCCATCTTTCTTTTTTTCCTTGTTTTGCTGTGCCAGTGCAAGTCCAACCTTTTTTGAATACCGACTCGCTGCTCCACCCAAAAACATATAAATAGTACTTGCTACCTTTGAATCTAACAATTGGTTGAGATAACTAGGTTTTTTTTTTAATTTTTTTAATTTTTTATTCTTTACCGTGCTAATTCGCCATAGTATATTGTAAGGTTGCTTTCTCATGATACGCACTTCCTTTACCAGGTTGTGAAGATTGATGGACGCGTAATTGGCGATGGACGGGTGGGACCAGTGACTCAATGGTTGCAAAATGCATATAAACACCTGACAGAAGAATCAGGAGTGCCTATTCCCACCTATCAGAAGGCTTGAATACCGCAGCTCCTAAGGCACATTTTTCTTTCTCTTGTTTCACCTTTAGCCATCTGTTTATGTTTGTCCTGGTTTTCTAGTTGGTAAATTTGAATTGGAACACTCCATAATTGTCAAGAATCCAGTAAATTGGGACAAGATAAAACAGAGAAAAGACCAATCAGAGAAAGAAAAAATGAAATACAGGCATTGACCTGATCTTTCCTTTTGTTTTCTGCAAACGTGGTACATTTATAAATGACATGGCATTCTGTTTTTTCACAGGAGGTTTTATGAGTGCAATAATTGTATGTGGTGTACACAAAATTGCATAAATGGCATCTTTACCGGCCTTGGCATGTGTATATTGGCAGTAATTCATATGATATGTTTTTGTATCTAACTATGAAATTCCTTTTACCAGACTGTCATAATTGACAGGCACACACGCGGCGAAGTGCTACCGGGGATTGAAGATGAAAATGAGTTGGGACCAATTCCAAAAACTTGGGAGTAAAAGGTTGGGGAATCGTGTTTCAATGAGTTAAACACTACCCTGATTGTGTTAACCTTGTTTCTGTATTCTTCTTTTTTTCCTTTCTTCTTTCCTTGTAATAAAATACAAATCATGTCTGGTTAATTTAAATTTCTGATGTTTGATGTTCTGCGGCTTCTGCCTAACATCCTGAGGAGATATAATGGGATTAATGACAGACTCAATGTTTGGTGATCACTTGGACAGATCATGTTTCTTTCTCTTTCGTTGACATTTGATCGCATTGACTGCATCAGATCAAAACTACTGATTGGTGAAGAAAACACAAGGATAAAGTTCATCATCTTAATTTCTCTTGATAAATATAAATTTAAATATATCACCATGCATTATTTCATGAGGGATACAAGAAGAGGTGCGAGTTTATCTTGTTTCATATGTATGCATAGTAAAATTTTTTTGTTGGGAAGCAGATGTAGGTGAGTAGGTGTCCAGGGGTTATTGCATTAGTTTGTGTTGAATAGAGTTCTCTTGTAAAATGTACTTATATGTATTAAAAAATTCAACTTGTGGAAGAGTAGTTGGTTGGTGGGTTGTAATTTCGCCCCCCTGAGTTGTGGTGAAGGGCTGAAATTTGCTCACCTGAATTTTCACATTCAATATTGACTCATGTTCAACAATGATATGCATTAACCCCCAAGTTTCGAGTTTTAGAAATGTTTAGATGTATATTCCAAATTAATTTCCACAAAAGGTCTGTTTTAGAAGATCTGAACTCATCATATTGCACATCGAGTACACACCACAAAGGCATGTTAGCTTAGGAACAAATTACTCTCATGTACACTTAGGAACTTTTTTTTTTTTTCTCTTTGATACAAGGCAGAGGGGAAGGAGGTGGGGCCAGCGGGCAGTGTTTGAATTCTAGTCCTAAAGAGCAAGTCTACCGGGCTCAACCATTTAGCCAAATCTACCACTCATACACTTAACCTTAAGGATCACAAACACAAACTTAACTGGGTGACAAACTTTTAGCATTAACACAATATCGAGTTCAGATAATCCATAAAGACAATCAGGAACATAATTAGGGACAAATAAATATATGAAAACACTTAAAACCAAGAGTGTTTTGCTAATTTAATTGTTTATTCCTTCTTTTCTGCAACTTCCATAAGATCCAAAACTCCCACTACCATATATATCAAGGTGTTTTGCTAAAGGTTGCTGAGCCAATGATTAAACCTGAAATCTGAGACATGTAGCAACCTTTGAATAGATCAATTTCTGAATGAAAATATTCAAGATAGTGATGGAATGATCCAAGCACCATACCCTGCTTTAAATTGAGTCCCAAGATCCAGCGTTCCCCTACCATAACTCAGGTGTTCGGTAGTCTCGTCGAGCATATCAAACGCCTTGATATCATGGAATACCGGCGGATCTACCTTGAAGTGATCGGCAAAGTATATGCAATTTCTTCTGCACCGGCTGCCGGAAAAATCCTCCGACGAGGGCAAAGCACACGAGTAGTTATCACCCACAAACAATGCATAATCGCCCAACCTTGTTACGCATACCCACTTCCTACTACTCGAATCGAGTTCAAAAACGTTTAACAAATAGGTCGTCACATTACCCTTTTTACTTGGTTCATAAAACCTCTCAACCAAGAGAAGCCTCCCAGATACGCAAACCAAATACATCTTCTTAGACTGAGGAATATAGTAGCTCCTAGCAGGTTCTGGTTTCGGAAGTTTAATCTGTCGAATCACCGGAGAAGAACCCTCAAATGAAACTACTCTAACTCCCTCTCTATCATCCAAAGCAAAGAAGTTTCCCTCATGATACAAAATATCAGCATATGGGTGGAGCTCATCTTCAATTTTTGTCCAATAATCGTCCCCAGGCTTGCAGAAGGCTAATCTTTTTTCGCTGCCATGGATGGCCATGACCAAGAAATCTTCCGAGATGAGGAACTTGGAAACCGATATTATGCATATATTATTCCGGGGAAGGAGGATTTGAGTCCTCGTGAATGGGTTCAGGAGGAATTTCGTCATGTCTTCGTAGCAGATGAGCAGCCAGGTTTCATAAACTCCGAAGCACCAATGCATATTGTTTTGAATCTCCTTCGGCGACTCCATGACATGAACTTTCTGGTCGGCGAGATTTAGCAAGCCGTAGCGGGTAGATTTTTGGGGGCGGACGTAGAATTCTTTGCGTATTCTCTCGATTGGGCTGATGGGAAAGATCTCTCAGGGAATTGGGCTGCGGACGCGGCGGCGGATCTCCAGACGAGCAGACGGCGCCGAACCGAATGTGGTCGAGGACGTTGTTTTCGAGTTGGGCGGCGATCATCGTCAAGGGTTTCTTGTGTAACTTCGACCAGTCCCCCATGGTTACACGATCGAGGGTTTAAGATAAGATTCAACCCGATTTATGACTGATCGAAAGTAGTGTGTGTAATTGAGAAAGATTGATAAGAATCAAATATCAGTATTGGAGAAGAAAAGAGTGAGTTGTGTGCATGATACGTGCAACAAAGAAGCGGGAAATTCATACGTAGCATATATATAGTTGTATGTATGGACTAGAGCCTAGAGGAGGAGGAAGAAGAATAAAAAAAGACTGGAGGGTTTGGCAATGTAATGGTGAATGTGTTTTTATTGTGTTGCAGAGAGTATGGCGAGGGGAACGTACAAGGTGCAAAGTTTTGTTAGGTTTTTTGTAGGGATGTAGCTTGATTATATATATATATAGATGTATATAGAGGCTTGATCTCGAGAACACTGCCGCAAATTTGAGTATTAGGCTTTAAAGTCGGCAAACAATAGAACAAACGATGCTGCAGTTCAATTTTAGAGGAGCGGGCTCAGTTTAGCGCTAGTGTGGTTCCCACCCATGTCATAAAATTATAGGCTTGACTCATCTTTGCTTCCCAAACCTTTGGTCATTCAAGTACTGAAAAATGTTAACAGTACTAAGTTGTTTTGGTATTTATTTCTATCAAATTTTGTTACATGTTATTTATTTTATTAATGTTGTGTTTAGAATAAGAATTTATTAAGAAAAACGTAAAGAAAAAAAAAATGTGAGAAAAAATATAACAAATTGAAAGAGAATATAGAGAATATTTGCTATATTTTTCTTCACTTTTTTTCTTTTTCATTACTAAATTATTGATCTAAACATAGCGTAAAAGTCTCTCAATTAATAGTAAATTCATGTTGCTGATGTAATAAAACACTATATATTACAATTTAATAGGAATGAGTACTAAGTACTATGTATTTCTTAACTACTGGACTTTTTTACCAATCTACAAAAACAAAACAAATAGTCTCGTGTTAAATTGTGTGTGTTTTTTTTTTTGCCTGTAATTATGGTTTCAAAATTTACTTATATATGTGTACACATATAAATGCATAACTAGTGGTGTACTCGCACAATGGGCGTATGAAAGAAAAGGAATGTAAATATTTATGTTGAAAAATTAGTCAAGAAACAAACATATAGTATAAATTATAAATTAACAACCGATCAGAATATATATAAATTAACAAACATTAACAAAAAAATTTATATTTAAAAACTTAACAATTGTAAAATAGGATAACTTAATTCCAAACATACATAGTTATACATGCATTTATTGTAATCCTATTTCGTAATATATATGATTTTCTACATGTATCATATTTCATACTATTTTTTCGTTTCAATATTTTTTATAAATTAAAGAAAAAATGTTATGAATGTTTTACCTATCCTATTGTAATATTATAATTTATAGAGATTTAATTAGATAGGACTTTGTACCTAAAATGATATTAGGTATTATATTTCATGAGATAATGTGTAAAAACTTAATTAGAGTTAAATTTACAATTGTCGCGCATTGGTTTTTGGGTGTCCAATGTCCTTTCGGTTCGGAGATCTTAAAGCACGGAATTCTGTCACGAGAACTCGTCCTCCTAGAAGGACAAGTGCGACTAGGTTTGAAAATTGATTTGACTAAGGACTTTTTTAGAAAAATAGGAGTTGCCACCTAACTTGATAAAGCTGAGTTAGGGCACCTAAAACTAAGCATTAATCCGAAGATTAAACTTAGAGTTTTTAAAAAAAGGTTTTTGAAATCTCCCTCGAGAGAGGGTTTTTAAGAAAATAGGTTGTTTGGCAACCTTTTGAAATATTTAAGCCCTTTTTGAAAATAACTCCATTTTGGTCTTTCGAAAACGGAAATCTAAGGTTCGGGGGTTGGTTACGTGTAGGGAAGATATTCTAAGATCATCACCTTACCCCGCCCTTTCGGTACCTACATGTCTAATCACCCTTTTGCTCACTCACTAGAATAACCGGTTACCATTGTCCACTTAATATCCACTTTAGGATTTTGAAAACGAGGTTTAGTCATCACTTTTCGGATGGATGATGCATGATGCAAGTTTTTGGAAAAAGTTTGAAAATAATGAAGGTTTTGAAAGAGCTTGGAATAGAAATTTTGAATTGATTGAAATTTTTGAAAAAGGGATTGAGGTTGAAATAAAAGTTATGACCGCACCATTTTAGGTTGCCTACGTATCTCATTTGGCGAGAATCAGGTCATTCGTAGTTCGGGCATGAGCCCGATAGAAAATAGGCGCCGTAGGGCCTTTGGAAGGTTTGAAGACGCTTTGAGGTCTTCGGAGAAGTTTAAGACACTTTGAGGTCCTTGGAAAAGTTTAAGACACTTGGAGGTCTTTGAAAGAGTTTAAGACACTTTGAGGTCTTTGGAAAAGTTTAAGACCTCTGGAGGTCTTTTGAAGAGTTTAAGACACTTTGAGGTCTTTGGAAAAGTTTAAGACCTCTGGAGGTCTTTTGAAGAGTTTAAGACACTTTGAGGTCTTTGAAAAAGTTTAAGACACTTTGAGGTCTTTGGAAGAGTTTAAGACACTTTGAGGTTTTTGGAAAAGTTTAAGACACTTTGAGGTCTTTGGGAAGTTGAAGACCCTTTGTGGTCTTAGAGTTTTTGACTTGAAATTGAATGGTGGAGTGTTTTGAAAATGATTTTGGATCTCCTTGAGGGAGTTTTGGAAAAATGCCTTGGCATGACTTAAGAGAACTTGAAAGTGTTTTTGAAATCTTGTTTTGAAAACCTTGGAGGCATGATTTTAGAGTGTTTTGATGTATTAATTGTTAAAAGTGGCTTTTGAAAATGGTTAAGGGTTTGAAATCCTAATATGGACAATGCTAGAGGTTGATCTTGATTTATCACTTGTCCTTGGAATCCCTAACCATTAGGGGGCTAGGAATACCTTAGGTTTGTGACCTTTTGAAAGCATTTTTGGAAACACTTTGAAGATAGAGTATAAGAACATTTAAAGAGTTTATGGAGTTGGGTTTTTGAAATCATGGGGGTAGGAGGTTTTGGAGGAATAGGTTATGAGGATAATTTGAAAGTTTGAATGATCATTTGAAAAAAGAGTTCAAGAGTTGGAACCTTGAAGTGTATTAACCTAGGTTAGGTTAGCCTAGGGTTAGGGGGGGAACCTAAGGTTAACTAACTTACGTTAGGTTGACCTAAGGTTAAGAAGACTAAGGGTTAACTAACTAGGGTTAAGTTAACCTAAGATGAGTGAACTAGGGTCAAATTAACCTAGGGTTGGATAACTAGGGTCAAGTTAACATAGGGTTAGGTAACTTAGGGTCAAGTTAACCTAGAGTGTGGTAACTAGGGTCAAGTTAACTAGGGTTTGGTAACTAGGGTCAAGTTAACCTAGGGTTAGGTAAATAGGGTCAAGTTAACCTACGGGGTGGTAACTAGGGTCAAGTTAACCTAGGATTGGATTGAAAGATGATTTTGAAGTGTGGTTTGGTGCATTTTTGGAAAGAGTTTTGGAAAACACAACATGCTATGCAATGGACTTTAGTAGGCCATCTCTTTGAAGATCATTTCTATGAAAATTTTGACTCTAGTCAAGAGTATGGTTTGTATGGGTGGTGCTTCGAGACCATTCCAAAGAAGGTTTCCTCATGGCCATTATAACCACTATCTTGACAATAGTACAAGGGGTCAAAAATCAACATAACGATGACAATTTGTTGAAAAATCATTTTTGATGCAAAGATGGAGAGAATGCATTTTTGAAATCATCTTTGGAGAAGGATTTTGAAAACCATTTTTCAAGGGGAACATTCTATCAAGAGAGGGTTCATATGGCCAACAAAAGGGAGACCACTCAAGAGAGGGTTCCATGGGGCCATTCCAACCACTAAACTTAAGAGAATGGAAACCATGGATTTAAAGAGTTTGAACATTATTCTTAGGCAAGCATAAAGAGGAAAGGGAACCATTCTAACAATTTAGGGTTCCTATGGCCAATATAAGGGAGACCACTCAAGAGAGGGTTCTATGGGGCCATTTTAACCACTAACTTTGAGAGAATGGAAACCTTGAAAATTAGAGAGTTTGAAGGCAACTTTTATGCGAGTTAAAATGCAATAATACAAAAGCATGAATTAGGGGGTTGAGAGGGATTTTCTAAGGTATGACTCCTAATGTCTCACCCTAAACTTCAAGGGCCAACTCTTGGAACAATTTTTGAAGGACATGTAGAACTTGCAAATGTCATGAAATTAAGAGCAATGTAAGCATTGTGGGATATGTCAATAAACATAAAATGAAGCCAAGCATATAAGACATGATCAAAATAATAATATGCAAGGGGTCATGATTCACATACAAGGCTTTTAGGCTTCACCACATAAACAAGGGGCTCTTAGGCCATGCCATCTTAAAGTAGGCTAGTGAGAGGTCCCCCTACACGGTGGCTCTCACTTGCTTTCCTCTAGGCATGATTTAGGAGCCCTCTTGGCTCAAGCATGTAAGAAAGGGGGGTTGAAGATGGAGATTAAAATAGAGAATAGCTTAAGTAGGCTAGGAGGGAGAAGAGAAGAGTGGGGGAGAGCACAAATGTAAAAGGGATACCACCTTTTGTCTTCAACACTCTTATAGTCTTCAATGGATGTTTTGATTGGAGCTTAAGTGACTTCAAGAAGGCTTGAGAGCCTTGAGTGGAGTGTATAAGTGTGCATAAGGCTTTGTATGTGGAGTGTATAGGTGTAGGAGGGGTAGAATCTATCCTAAGTGTTGGAGGGGAGGAATATATATAGAGATTCGAGTTTCTGGAGTGATTTCAGCAGAGTTTTGTATCAATTTCGAACCTGGAATATGCAAGGGGAGAGGCCTCTATTTATAGGCAATCTGGAACAGACCATGCGCATGTGCTACATGCGCAGGTACTGTTCCATTGCCAGAATAACACGTGGCACCCTGTGTATTGGTTAAATCTTGACCGTTGATAGAAAGTCGGTCGATCGGATCAAAATTTGAGCTCATGTAGTATACGCTCCATCACCGGGCAGGTTCATCCAAACTTTGCCTCGATAATTGGGCCAACCGGGAAGGTTCCGGGAGAATCGGTCGCACTCGGGATGTTTTCCTAGTGCATCCGATGAACTTTCATGTTTTTGAAAAGTTTGAATTGCGTTTGGAGATGAGTGATATCGTCTCAGGAAGTGTGCCAAAAAGGACACTTTTGTTGAGTGTCTGTGATATGCTCCGTGGGTGTTTGAAAGTGGCTATTTTTGTTTCGTGCGATCGAGGCCTTCGAGAAGCGATCTATTCGATTGGACCATACTGATGGAAAGTACTCTGGAAATACTTTCTGGAATTCCCAAATTTATGCATTTCTCAAGTCGTTTGACTGTACGTTTTGATTAGGGAATCGGAGAAAAAGTCAACCTTGGCGGAGCGTCTGCGAGATGCTCTAGGGGTTGCTGAAAGTTATAGTTTGTACGCCGTATGATAGAGGGCTTCAGGAAGTGATCCATTCAATCGAACGGTATCGATGGAAAGATCTATAGACGAGCTTTCATGAATTCCCTGATTTGCGCGTTTCTCAAGTCGGTTGACGGTGCGATATAATTAGGGAATCGGGAGAAAAGACAATTTAAGCGGAGCGTCTGTGAGACGCTCTAGGGAACTTTTATCGAGTCATGTGAGATTAGTGTCGTAGGGTGTTCCTTGGGTTAAACAAAGGCGTGCGGTGAAATCCTTTGCTCGAAACCCCAAGGCCGGTGCTGTTTCGGGGCGTTTTTGGCTCTTAGGGGCAAAACGGTCATTTTGACCGGAGTTGGCTGGAAATGGTAAGGAATGGTCTGGTATATTGTGTTAGGTGTGTAGGGCTATTCAGGGATGGTTTTGAGAGATTCTGTTGCCGTTCAGTGGGGTTCGTGTCGTGCTGAGTCGTTCAGGGGCAAAATGGTCATTTTGACCAGAGTGAGCCGGAATAGGACCGGATTTGGACCAAATGGCGTGCGGGGGACGCCTAATGGTTTGAAAATATTGTGGAAGGATAGACTTATCGTTTTGAGGGATTTTGAACTTTCCCAAAACGTGCCTGGAGGCCCAAGGGGCAGGTTTGGTCATTTTTCACCGAGTCGGGCTAGTAGGCGCCGGTGTTGACCTAGGTGTTGGTTTCCAAGACTGCCCGGTCTCGAAAAACTACCTGTGCGGTGTTGGTCTTTAAGAATGCCCTTTCTTAGAGAGCTACTTGTAAGGGTGGTGTTGGTTCCTGAGAACGCCTGGTCCTAGAAAGCTACCTGGAAGGGTGGTGTTGGTCTCCAAGAACGCTTGGTCCTGGAGAACTACCAAATGACGGACATTCTACATTGGTGGGCTAGCAGGCGCCAGAAGTGAACCATCTAGAATTTTTGATGAGGTGTTGGTCCCCGAGATCTCCCGATCCCGGGAAGCTACCTAGATGGTGTTGGTTTCTGGGACTGCCCGGTCTGGAAAACTGCCTGGAATAATGGTGCTTAAGGCTCCAGCTGATCCTTGTGGACTCGAGAAGTGACCAGTTGGTTGGATTGGAGATTGAAAGGCTCATCTTGAGCTTGCATATGTTGTGATGTTGGAAATCGAACCCGATCGAGCTGGAGATTGCCGAGCGGGCAAAAATAGGGTGCTTACAACAATAAAAGAAATAATAAGAAAATAGGAGAGAGCAAGAGGAGAGAAGAAGAAACAACTAATAAGAGAAAACCTAAATTAGGGTACTCCCTTTTAGCACATTCTATTTAAAATTTCCCTCATAACATAACAAAACCAATACTTAACATTCCCCTCAAGTTGGTGCATAGTTAGCTATCTCTCATGCTTAATTTTCAAATAATGGGATGAAAATCTTATTAGCAAGCCCTTCAATAAAATATCAGCTACTAGATTCTCTAATCTCACAAAAGGCATGCAATTAATCACTTATTTAATTTCTCTTTGATAAAGTGTCTATCAATCTCAATGTACTTAGTTTTGTCATGCTGAACTAGGTTATGAGCTGTGTCACGGTCCATTTTAATTTCTAGATCAGGACAAGGGGGATTATAAGATAAGGCCACATCATTAATATTCTATTTAAAAGATCATTACATCCTGAAAATATTATATGTCTTAGTAGAGGTTCATAACTTGAGTTTTATGTACAATCCTAGTTAAATGTTAGGAAAATGTCAACTGAACTGGGGGTTCATTCATAATCGTTTCCTTGGGATCCAACTGAGTTCCATAATCCTGAAAATGTTCCCATAAAATAGGTATGAGCGGTGAAGCCCAGTAGAAATACCGTAATTCTATAGAACACAAGTGTAAGATGCAGTAAATCTATGCCATGCATATGTACCCATTTCTTTTTATCATTATTAGGATCCCGTAGGTATATCTTGCTTGGGGCATCATCAAGCCCAGTGGGCCCACCCTTGATACTCCTTTCTCTTCAAGTTTAGTGGGGTCCACCCATGATCATCTAGCCCAGACCAAGTTAGTGAGTACTGATTTGTGGTAGCCCTGATACCAGTTGATTAGTAGTCACCCATGATCTTAACCCAGGGTTCTTTCTTTTGTCCGGTTATGCCTCCCTTATTTCTCCTCAGTGATGCAATCATACAAGCAATGTATATATACAGCGTGCAATAAATTAATACAAGATATACGTTACGCCTAATACAAGTATTAAAGAATATGTCATATGATTTAAAATAAACATGTATCATAAAGAATGCCTGGTTTCCTACCCTATCGGTTTCTTGGTGCAGAAGGTTCCTGCCAGTTCTTCACGTATTTTCTGTTCATGTTACCATAAGTTAGATATCTATTTTTCATATAATTTACATATATTATTATCAAGTTAGGTTGTTAGAAGTGTGTTAGAATCTTGGGTGGTACACGTCTTTGGGTCGAAACAAAATTTCTCGGTAACTTGGAATGGAAGTTATTCTGAAAATTTTTTTCGGGGTAGCTAGGAAGGCTACTCTCTATATATAGATCCCTTATATTTTTAGGGATTTTCTGACAAAATTCTAGAATATTCCATTATCTCTTTTATTTTCTGTGAATTTTCATGTCAAAAAGCGTAATAATTTCATGAAAATTCATAGAAACTTCTTTAGGGCCTGAAATTTTGAGGGTGTCATAATAAGATATTTATAGTGTGGCCATCAAAATTTCAGAGCCTGCCCATGTGGGACGCGCCCTCACGCGCAACCAGTAACGCGTGGGGGAGGAAGGCATAGCCTTCTTCTTCCTCCCACCGCGACTGGTCGCGATGCAGGTCCTTTTTCCAGCTAATTTCTGGGTTTTCTAGCTATGCATGAGAGCCCCAGGGGTTGGCAAGGTCCTGGGCTTCATGCTCATGGTCTGGGCTTGACCTATGATGGCCGGAAGTGGCCGGACGGAGGCCAAAATGGCGGCTGCGTGGCAGAACCCTAGCAGTTTAGACCTGCAACTGCCATTTTGGCTGCCTTCCCTTCGTTTTCAGCCCTTGGTCCCTTCTTGACATTTGTTCCTGACCCTAAGAGGAGTCGACCCCAAGTGGTGTGACCGGTAAAGGTGGCCAGTGGCCGGAGTTGTGCCCCTGGACAAATTTTCCGGTGAGAATTTGCTTCTTGGAGCTAGGAGAGGCATGCACAGAGGCCACGGGTCTCTCTGGGACACCCATGGGTGTCCTTGAGAAACTCCCTAGCAACTGTGACAACCCCCCAACCCCTATCCTTACTGTCACCACAAAAAACCGTGAACTCTTTCTCTTTTTCTCTCTTTCTCTCTCCACGGGTTTTGCACTGATTTTCAGCCCTGGGTGACCTTCCTCTAGCTGGGTTTGTCATGAAGGAGGGGAAAGAAGGGGAGTTCTCACCTGGGTATAAGGCTAAGAGACTTGACTTTCTACTTCTTCTCTCCTTCTTCCTTTTCTCTCGATTTTTCTTTGTGTTTTGTTTTGGTTTTCTCCGCCACCCTCCATAGTTATTGTAACATAATATACTACAAGCATAGATAGCATGTGATGGGTGTGCAAGCCAAGTGTTGGTGCATATGATATGCATAGTGTGATTCTATTTCCGATGCAATAGCTTAAGTCGATTTCGGCTAAGTCGGCTTTTCGATGATAATTCACGACATTTCGAATTGCCTACCAAATTCTAGAGCATTGTTAAGCCTTCACGCAGCCAGGTGTTATGCTATTGTAGTGCATGACTTGGCAAGGTGTCTTGATCGGGTGTGATTTCGATGGTCAGTTACCTATGTGATCATGAGTGTTATATTTGGTTGTTTTTATTTGATATGTTTGAAGCATATTTCTGATTCCATCTCTATGAATTGTATTTTATGTCATCCATCTTACGTAGGTACAATAATTACAAAAGTATAGTGGAGTCTTGGTTTGGTTGAACCGGGGGGGGTTTTGAACCGGTTTTATTTTTATTTACTAATGCACAAAATAAATGTAATAAATGACATGTGTTTATAAATATATTTATTACCTCAAATATTTATTCTAGTAAAATTATCATGGGTGTAGCAATGAATAATTCTAAAGTTACCAGAATTTTTGCAGCTTTACATGAGCAATATCAATTTCAGTTTTGTTGTCACAATATAACTTCACATGTCTATCGCCAGACATCCCCAAATCTCACAGTAGAGTCTGAAGCCACATAAGCTCACAAATACCATGAGCCATAGCCCTATACTTTGCCTCTACACTGGACCTGGCTACCACTGTTTGCTTCTTCCTTCGCTAAATGATTAGATTCCCTCATATAAAGGTATAGTAGCCAAAAGTAGACCCTCTATTATCAAGTGAACTTGCCCTATCTATATCAGTAAATGCCTCCAACCTTAAGTAACCATGGTTGGAGAACAAGATCTTTTTTCTTGGAGCAAACTTGAGATACCTTAAAATTCAATACACAGCATCTAAATGTATTATACAAGGATCATACATAAATTGACTAACTACTCCTACTACATATGCAATATCAGGCCAAGTATGAGAAATGTATATCAGGCTTTCTACAAGTCTCTGGTACCTCCCTTTGTCTATATGATCACCTATGCCACTATTGAGTCTAGGTTAGTCTTAATTGGTGAATCTACTAGTCTTCAACCCAACATATCTGTCTCCTCAAGTAGATCAACAATGTACTTCCTTTAGGAGATAAATACGCCCTTATTTAATTTGGCAACCTCAATTTCTAGAAAGTACCTCAAAGGGCCTAAGTCTTTGATTTCAAATTCATTGGCCCAACACATTTTGAGGTGAAATACTTCTTCCACATTGTAGGTGAGATTTTTAAGAAGGCCTGGTTGAACTCTCAAACCGTATCGACGAGCATGAGCGATTTACAAAAGAAGAAGACGATGAGAGTGTCTTGACCCCTTTTTGGGCCAAAGGCACTCCGATGATTAAGTTATCAAGCTTAACCACAATGAATCGAACAAATTATAGAGATCTGGAACTCAAGTGAACGTACCTTACATCTTTAGTGCATAGGGGTATTTATAGTTTTCGGAATGCTATGTTCTTATTGGGAATTGGAGTCACTTTCCTCCTAGGAATCCTTATTAATTGAGTCGGTTTAATGTATTAGACTTATCTTTTGCTTGTCCTAATTCACTTAGAAATAGATTTGTATTACGGGCTTCATTAGTCTTGGTACCTTTTGGATTAGGATTCATAAGCCAGCCACTTTGGGTCCCTATTTCTGATCGGCATGGGCTTTTTCTGATAGGTCGGTGTCATGCCCAAATTTTTTGCATTCGAGGAATACACACACAAGGGGAAAAAATACTGTACTCTCTTGCTAGAACTCATTCTCCTAGAAGAATGAGTGTGACTAGGTTTGAATTGAAAATTGATTTGAATAAAGGGTTTTTGAAAAACAATTCGGAGTCGCCACCTAACTTAATTAAGGTGAGTTAGGTCACCTAAAACTAAGCACAATCGGAATATTACACTTAGGGTTTTTGAAAACAATTTTGAAAATATCTTCACAAGAGAGGATTTTTAAGAAAACAAGGTTGTTTGGAAACCTTTGAAAAACTTTTAAGCCTTTTTTTTGAAAATAAACTCTATTTTGGTCTTTCGAAAACAGTGATCTAAGTTCGGAGATTGGTTACGTGTAGGGAAGATGCATTAAGCCATCACCCTACCTTGCCCTTGCGGTACCTACATGTCTATTCACCCTAGATTCACCAATTAGAGTCTTCAATTAATCTATGTCCAAAACTATCCACTTTGAAAAGAATTTTTAGAAAGAAATTGATATGATGCATGATATGCAAGTGCAATAGAAAGATTTGATTTGAAAATAGATTGGGAAATAGATTTGAAAAAAACTTGATTTGATTTGAAAAGAAATTTGAAGAGATAGATTTAATTTTGAAAGAAAGTTTTTAAGATTGGAAATAGAGATTTGGAAATAGAAATTTAGAATTGGAAGTTGGAAATAGATCATGGAATTGAAGATTTAAAAAAGGTAGTGGAATTGGAGATTTGGAAAAGGTTGTGACTGCACCCATGATGGTTGTCTACATATCCTTTTTGAGGAATCATGTCAGTTGTAGTTCAGACAAGAGTCCAATTGAAAATAGAAGATTTTGATTGGAAGAAAGAAATTTTGATTTGGAATTCGAATTGGAAGATTAGGAAATCAGGATTGAACTTAGACCTAGAATTGAACTTGAAAGAGGATTTGACCCTTGGAAGAGAACTTGGACTAGATTTGGAAAGATAGAGTTTTGGGAAACCTAGACTTAGGAAAGATGAAACTTAGGAAAGACTTAAGATTTAAGAAAGATTTGACTCGAATGTTGGACTTGGAAGATTAGGGAAGGATTAGATTTAGAAAAGATTCAAATTATGAAAGTTTTGCTTTAGGAAAATTTCATTTTAGGAAAGTTTTGGTTTAGGAAAGTTTCCATAATGAAAAGTTTTATTTTACGAAAGATTCGAGTTAGGAAAATTTCAATTTGGAAATATTTTGAAATAGGAACGTTTGATTTAAGAAAAATTTGAAAGTTGGAAAATTTAGGATTTGAAAAAATTTCAAGTTTGAGTTTTGGAAATATTTGAAATTAGGAAAGGTTTGAGTTTAAGAAAGATTTGAAGATTTAGATTTGAAAAGTTGAAATTTGGAAAGATGCGGAATTAAGAAAGGTTGGAATTAGAGAAGATTTGGAAGCTTAAAGTTTAAGGAAAGATTTGAAAGTTCAATTTTTGAAAACTTAAGATTTAGGAAAGTAGGAGATTCGGAAGGATTTGAATTAGAAAAGATTTGGATTTTGTTTCTAAGAAGAAGTGTTTTGATTTTATTTTCAAAAACTGAGGATTGAATCTAGTTTCCTAAATGGAAGATTGGATTTGGCATGGATTTGGAAGGTGAAGTTTTAGAAACCTTAGATTTGGAAGACTATAGTTTTGACGTAGAAAAGAGGTTTTTGGAAACTTATGATTTTTGATGTAAAAGGGAGAGATTTTGAAAACCTAAGTTTTAAGGCAAGAGTGGAAATCATGTTTTGAGAAAGAAAATTACGGTTTCCTAATCGTGGGTTCTAGGGTTTGACTTGGGCTCTAAGAAAAGAGATTTTTGAAAAGTGAGTTTTTAAAAAGGGAGATTTTTGAAAGGAAATCCTAGAGAGGAGTTTTTAGAAAGCGAATTTTCTAAAGAAAGTTTTTCGAAAGGGATTTTGGAAAGTAAAACTTTGAGAGTTTTTGGAAATAAAGGTTTTGGAAGGAGATCTTAAAAAGGAGTTTTTGGAAAGGATTTTGAAAAGAGTTTTTTTAGGAAGGAGACCTAGGGAGCGTTTTTAGAAAGTGAATTTTGAAGAGAGCGTTTTGGAAAAGAGTTTTTAGGAAAGTGAGTTCCGTGAAGGGAAGTTTTAGAAAACAAATTTGGAAAGGAATTTTGAAAAGGAGATTTGAAGAGAATTTTTAGAAAGTGTATTGGAAAAGAGATTTTTTAGAAAGCGAGATTTGAAAAGAGAGTTTTTAGAAAGTACATAAAATATCTCACTTTCCTAAAGCGATTCTAACCATAAAAAGGTTAGAACCACTTTAAGATAGTGGGTTTTGAAAACAACAAAGATTTGAAAATATGGACCACATTGGTCACTTTAAATATAACACTTTTCTAAAGCAACCCTAGTCATGGAAATGCTAGAATCACTTTAGGATTGTGATTTTGAAAACAAATTTTGAAGAAAAAATTTTTAATGCAAGTTTTGCAAATGGTTTTGATGCAAGTTTTGAAAACAAGTTGGAAAATGAATTTTGGAGGAATGCAAGATCATGATATACACAATGCAAGTTGGGGTCATGAACATACAAGGTTAAAGGCTTCATCACATAATCAAGAGGGCCAAACTCACGTGGTCTCCGGTTAGACTAAAAGAAAGCCCCCAACACGGTGACCTCCAATAGCCTAATCCTGCACATGGAACGGGAAGTCCTTTGCTTCAAGCATGCAAGAAAGGGGGGGAAGAAGATGGGGGATTAAAATAGAAGAAAACCCAAGTGGGTTCGGAGGGAGAAGAGAGAGGGGGAAGATGCATAAAATTAAATAGAGAGCCTACCTTGTATCTTCTTTATTTTGCTTTGCTTTGCACGCTTTGTTTTTCTTGCTTTGCTTCAGTCTTCGTCTTGATCTTCAGGAACTTTTCTTGATTTTTGAGAGTTTCGGGTTGCAGCACTTCAAGTCTTCAATGGAGGCTTTGGAGGCTAGTGTATGATTGTATGTGAGTGTATGAGAGTATATGAGAGCTAAGGTTTGTGTATAGGGGCTAGGGTTTGAAAAACCTAAAGAAAACTAGGGTTTAGGGAGGCTACGAGCTCTGTAGATTAAAGAGTAGAGTTTTTAGACTGAGTTTGCTGACTTATTTCAAACTGGAGGAGGCTTTGTATTTAGACTTGGCACTTGTTGCAGTGGCGTCAGGCAAAATTTTCTTCTAGCGCCACTTAGGAAAGTTTTTAAGTCGGCAAGCAACGTATCTTCAGAAGATTTGGGCGCCTGTACTAGTGACTACCATGCAATTTTTAGCATGACTTTACTAGGAGTGGCTCCGGAAGGTCCGGGAATGATTTGAAGGGGCCGGGAATGACCCGGAAGGCCGAAAAGGAACAGGAACACCTAGAATAAAGTCCCGGAAGTATTAGACTTGAAAAATGATAGTGGGATGTGTTGGAAAGGTTGACCAGGCCGTTAGGGGCAAAACGGTCAACCAGATCGAAAAGTTGCCGGGACGGACTCGGAACGTCCTGGAAGAAGACTCGAGGTTCGGAAACATTATTTAGAATGTCCTAGGAGGTTATCAGTTTGATACCCAGAGCTGATGTGGTCCAAAAAGGCGACCGGCCCACCAGGGGCAAAATAGTCATTTTGCATCTGGTTTGCCGAAATTGACTCAGAATAATCTAAAGAGATAATGAAAGGTCAGGAATACTATAAAAAGCATTCTCAGGAGGTTACCGGTTTGATACCCGGAGCCGGTGTGGTTCCCGGGACATTCGGATGCCTAGGGGCAAAACAGTCATCTTCACCAGAAAGTCTTGGAATTGGCCCGAAACTGACTAGAAGGTACTTAATCATGCCGGATTACCTTTAAGACAATCTTAGAAAGGTGGACTTACCATTCTGAGGACTTAGGTACTTTCTCGAGAAACGTGCCAGAAATGTCCCGAGGGGCAGTTTGATCATTTTCCACTGAAATGGGCTAGCAGGCACTGGTGTTGACCTGGGTTTTGAGTGTTTACTCTGACGGTTGCGATGTTTATGAGTGCTTCCGTTACTCTGACAGTTCGTGATCATTCCCGAGACTGCCTGATCTCGGGAAGTTGCTAGATGGACTTAGCGCCTGAGGAATCAACTTTCTCGAAAGGCGTGCTGAAACGGACATTTCTGCATTGGCGGGTTAGCAGGCACCAAAGGTGAACCATTCTACCATCTAGGGGACTTGGGGTCTCGTCTCGGTCGACAGGTTTGAAGGGACTTACCGTTCCGAAGAGTTCACTCGAAAATGTGCCGAATTGGAAGGTCTTATCACTTTGAGGAATCAATTTTTTCGAAAGGTGTGCTGGATTTAATTGGAATTGGAAAGGGAACTTACTATCTTTCGAAAGACGTGCCTGTTGGAATTGGACCGAAAAATGCCCATGAGGGCATTTTGGTCATTTTGCCTCTATTTGGGCCTAACGGGCCCGTAAAGCGATAGATTGACAGGATTAGACTTGAAAAATTGATTTAGATTGGAATACGTCCATGTTGACTTGAATACAAGTCTGGATGGATTGGAGACTGCCGAACGGGCAAAAATGGGGTGCTTATAGTCGGCACTCATGGGCTGACCTCACTGGGCTGGTTTCTCTTGGTCTTGTGCTTAGCTCTTATTGGGCCCATAATTGCCCCCAGCCCTTGTGCCTGGACAATCGTAGGGGGATGGGCTGAGATTTGCATTTAAAGCTTACTTTTAAACTTCACGTCACCTTGCAACACGTGGACACTTCATACCGGCCTTGCAGTCGAAGGGACGCGTCGTTTGGGCTTTCGAGGTGACAGTTTGGCTCAGGTGTCATGATGGCCGTAACTAAACCGACAGCACAGCCCCTTATAAATTAAGCACATACTCATTCATTCCCAGTATCCGAACCTACTTTAAGATTCCTGCTGAAAGAGAAAACGAATCCTACCTAATAAGTTCCTTGAACCTTTGCTTTCTTTACTTTCTGTCCTACTTTTCTTTGGTCATCCTCTAATATCGGCTTGCCTTAGGAAACTTGTAGATAGTCTTGCGGTTGTTGCTGCTTTTAAGTCTAGGTACGATATTGCCGACCAGGTCAGCATTAAGTTGGTTGACTCAGACAATTATAGGATGAAAGAAACCAATAAGGGGATGCCCTTCCCTATGATTGCCATCGTAGATTGTGGCGTTAGATTTCCCTTACATCCTTTTCTTGTAAAATTCCTTCAGCACCACGATTTATGTCCTGCCCAAGTTAGCCCAAACACTTATCGGATTGTAATGGGGGTGCTTGAGCTTAACCGAATCCTAGGCGTTAACCTAGGACGTGCCGAGCTTGATTTTTGCTATACTTTGTGTAAAGTTGGGCGCGATAGTTGGAAAATATACCTTAGGGTGACCGACAAAAGTAGGGAAATAGTAATGTGCCTCTCATTTTTGGGTAAGGGCGTAAATGATGTTTGAATCTGGGTTTTTGGCCCCTGGGAGTTTGGCGACCTTCCTATTTACCAAATGTCGTTGAGACGATGTTGTAGAAACCTTAGAGAGTTAGGTTGGTGCCAAAATTTTACTTTTCATGCGTATTGATTCGTACATGTCTGACTTGCCTTGTTTCATTTTCTTCAGCATTTGGTCAGGACAAGAAGCAAACGTGGGGAGTCAAGTTGCCTGATATGAACAAGGTCTTGCATTAAAGAGGTACTGGTTGGCTTCGTGATATCACCAGGACGTCTCACATCTTGTTGAACTACCCACTTCAGGTTTCCACCTTCACCGCTTCGTCAGAGATCCCACCCGGTGTGGTTGCCAAGCTAGCGGAGGAGGGTCATGCCGATGAGTTTGCCTAGATCCCCATAGGGATTACGATTGAGCGTATACATCTTGACGACAGGGTGACTATTGTCGACTTTCCTCCTGATGTACCATAATCAGTGGGGAGTTCGGGAACTTGAGTTGTTGAAGACGCAGTCCTAGTGACCTCGAGAGTTGGCTTCCCACGATGGGTGTCATTTGAGTAGTCTCCGTCCACTACTGACGTGGTGGCCCATCTTGCAGATTACTCGGTCCAAGACATCTCCTTAGATCGGTTAAGATTATCTGAATTGATGTCAACTTCAACTCCACTCACGGTGCTGGACCGTCGATCTACATCTAAAATTAGAAAGAAGCGTAGGATGGTATACCCTTCTTCTTTGGACTCCGATACTCCCGACATGATGAACCTGAGGGAGATAGTGCTACAAAAGGTGGCAAAGAAGTTGAAGAAGTCAGGAAAGCTAGTGGCTGAAATAGCGAAGCCATTCCCCTTGCCCTCGCTGTAGATGTTAGCTCTGCTGAACCCGAGAAGCAGAGGAGGGAGACAAGGGCATCGAAGAAAAGGCCAATGGCGGGAGACACACTGATTGAGCCCACACCTAAGAAGGTGAAAGTTGTACCAATAGACCCTTATCCAAGCAGCAGTGCGGTAGTTGATGATACTAACTTTATAATTATTAGACTTATAGTTGGTGACTGCCGTATGAGGCCGACCGACTCCATCATCAAGTCAGCTGAAGTGACGCTGGGGGTGGTCAATAGTAACGTCTAACGGGTTGAGGTTAATTTGTTGGAGAGCAACGATAATCTTTCTATCTTCCTAGGAGCCTTTCATGAATCCTTACTGGTAAGTTCCTTTACCTATTTATCTTTAGTAGTGACTTTGTTAATTGTGTACTAATCTTGTTGCCTTTGTTTCACTTCTAGGGCTCTCTCAACGCTTTGGAGGCCATGCGACACTTCCGAGCTCTGTCTGAGGAGCACAATAAGTTTGTTGAGGAGCCCGACACGCTAAAGGCGAAATGGATCCTGACAAAACAGGTCTAACTGACTGCTGAAAAGGAAGCCAAGAAGGCGAGGATCGCACTAGACCAAGTTATAGTTGATCTAATGCAGAAAGATGATGTAGTGTTGAAGTTGAAGGATGATAAGGCCATACTCTCGGTGGACTTATACAATTTGAGGGTCGAAGTTGAGGTGCTTAAAGCCGAGCTTGCTAAGGAGAAGGCCGAGTATGAGGAGAGGCATAAGCAAAACTTGAATGATATTGCTGACCAGATGGTTGAGCTCTCGCAGTTAATATTTATCAAAGGTTGGCACGGGGCTCTGAAGGCAATGAACGTCAAGAGCTCTTCTAGCCTTTAGAAGGATATTCCAGACTACTTTGAGGAAACGCTGGGGGACAGTACTGAGGATGCCTCCGAGATGGCTAAGGGTGCAGAGACTTCAATGGTTCTTGCCACGGGTTCATCCGAGACAGCTGAAAATAGTGTCCCCAAGACGGCTGATGCTGAAGTCGGCTGAGGCTAAAATCCCAAAGACGGTTGATGCTGATCTCACTATCTCTGACTCGACTGACCTTACTAAGAAGCTTGTTGAGGATGTTATAGCTTAGCTTTTTGCTTTAGTTTTTTTTAATTGTCTTCTTTTGCGAAGTCTTGTAATGAATCAACTTTTTTGAATGAATATTTACTCAGTCTTCTAATTCCACTCATGTATGGATGTTTTTTGCATTTAAAGCACACGATTTTAGCTTTGGATTTTTATTCTATCTTGCCTTTCTGGGTGAAGGCCTTCATTGGCCAACCTGTCCAACTTTTTGGGACAGGACCAAATTTAAACACTTTGATTTTTTATGGCCTTCATTGGCCGATGTACCAACAAGTTGGACAGGACAAAGTTTTTACACTTGGTTTTTTACGGCCTTCATTGGTCGACCTGCCAAAAAGTTGGACAAGACCAAGTTTTTACACTTGATTTTTTATGGCCTTCATTGACCGATCTACCAATAAGTTGGACATGACTAAGTTTTAACCATGGTTTTTTATGGCCTTCATTGGCTGATCTGCCAACAAGTTGGACAGGACCAAGTTTTTACACTTGGTTTTTATGGCCTTCATTGTTGCGCCTCCGTTTTTGGGTCCAAGTCCTTTTGGCTCGAAAACAAAAGTACGGAACTCTGTCATTAGAACTCATCCTCCTAGAAGGATAAGTGCGACTAGGTTTGATCTTAAAATTGGTTTGAGTAAGGGCCTTTTAGAAAAACAAGAGTCGCCACCTAACTTGATTAAGGTGAGTTAGGTCACCTAAAACTAAGTATTAATCTAAAAATTAAACTTAGGGTTTTTGGAAAAGATTTTGAAAATTCTCTCAAGGGAGGGTTTTTAAGAAAATAGGTTGTTTGGCAACCTTTGGAAAGATTTAAGCCCTTTTGAAAATAACTCCAATTTGGTCTTTCGAAGACAGAAATCTATGGTCCGGGGGTTGGTTACGTGTATGGAAGATATCCTAAGATCATCACCCTAACCCGCCCTTTTGGTACCTACATATCTAATCACCCTTTGTTCACTCACTAGAATAATCGGTTATCATTATCCACCTAATATCCACTTTAGAATTTTAAAAATGGAGTTTAGTCATCACTTTTCGGGTGAATGATGCATGATACAAGTTTTGGAAGAAATTTGAAAATATGGAGGTTTTGAAGGGGTTTGAGATAGAAATTTTGAATTGATAGAAACTTTTGAAAAGGGGATTGGGGTTAAAATAGAAGTTATGACCGCACCATTTTAAGTTACCTACGTATCTCATTTGGCGAGAATTTGGTCATTTGTAATTCGGGTAAGAGCTCGATGGAAAATAGGCACATTAGGGCCTTTGGAATGTTTTGAAGACACATTGAGGTCTTTGGAAAGATGACTTGAGAATTTTGATTTGAAATTGGATGTTGAAGTGTTTTGAAATAGAACTTTCAAACTCTTGAAATGAGATTTTGAAGTGCTTTGAAGTAGCTCAAGAGAGTTTTGATGTCTTATTTTGAAAAACCTTGGAGGTAGGGGTTTGAGATGTTTTTATGAACTTGCCTCAGAAAATGCCTTTGAAAGTGATTTTGTAATCCTGATATGAACAACCTTGGGGGTTGTTCCTGATGTATCACGTTCCTTTGGAATCCCCAACCATAAAAAGGGTAGGGATACCTTAGGCTTGTGAGTTTTTGAAAATATTTTTAGAAATACTTTGAAGATGGAATGTGAGAACATTTGAAGAGGTTATGGAGTTGGCTTTTGAAATCTTAAGAGAGTAGGAGGTTTTGAAAAAGTGAGTCATGAGAATAGTTTTAAATAGAAAGATCATTTAAAAGGGGTCCATGAGTTGGAACCTTGAAGTATACTAACCTAGGTTGGGTTGACCTATGGTTAAGGGTGACTTAAGGTTAACTAACTTAGGTTAGGTTAACCTAGGGTTAAGGTGATCTAGGGTTAATCAACTAGGGTTTGGTTAACCTAGGGTTAAGGTCACCTATTGTTAATTAACTACGGTCAAGTTAACTTAGGGTTGGATAACTAGGGTCGAGTTAACCTAGGGTTGGATAACTAGGGTCAAGTTAACCTAGGGTTGGATAACTAGGGTCAAGTTAACCTAGGGTTGGACAACTAGGATCAAGTTAACCTAGGATTGGGTTGGAGGATGGTTTGAAAGATAGTTTTATGCACTTTTGAAAAGAGTTTTAGAAAACAAATCATGTTATGCAAAGGAGTTTGGTAGACAACATTTTTTGAAGATTATTTCTATGAAAATTTGACTCTAGCCAAGAGTATGGTTTATATGGTTGATGTTTGAAAATCATTCCATGGAAGGTCTTCTTAGGGCCATTATAACTTTTATCTTGACAAGAGTGGGGATTTCAAAAATCAACATAATGATGACAATTTTTGGAAAACCATTTTTGATGCAAAGATGGAGGGAATGAATTTGGAAATCATTTTTGAGAAAAAGATTTTGAAAACCATTTTTAGAGGAGACCATTCCAACAAGATAGAGATTCTATGGCCAATGTAAAGGGAGACCACCCAAGGGAGATTTCTATGGGGCCATTTCAACCACTAAACTTGAGTGAATAGAAACCTTTGGAAATTAAAGAGTTTGAAAATCACTTTTGTACAAAAATAGAAAGAAAAGGGAACCATTCTAACAATTTAGGGCTCTTATGGCCAATATGAAAGGGAGACTACTCAAGAGAGGGTTCCATGGGACATTTCAACCACTAAACTTGAAAGAATAGAATCTTGGGAGTAGAGAGTTTGAAAACCATTTTCATGCAAGTTGGAATGCAATGATGCAAAAGTGAGAGTTAAGGGGGTTGGTGGGAGATTCTCTAAGGCATGACTTCTAAGTTCTCATCCTAAACTTCAAGGAGCCAACTCTTGGAACCATTTTGAGAGGGGTATTGAACTTGAAAGTAGCATGAAAATAAGAATAATGCAAGCTTTGTAGGACATGATTATAAACATAAAAATGAAGCCAAGCACACAAGACATAATCAAGCTAACAAAATGTAAGGGGGTCATGAATACATATAAGGCTTTAGGCTACATCACATAAACAAGGGGCTCCTAGGCCATACCATCTCAAAGTAGGCTAGTGAGAGATCCCCCTATACAGTGGCTCCCACTAGCTTTCCTCTAGGCATGAACTAAGAGCCCTTGTGGCTCAAGCATGCAAGAAAGGGGGGGGGGGTGTTGAAGATGGGATTAAAATAGAGAATAGCCTAAGTAGGCTAAGAGGGAGAAGAGAAGAGTGGGGGAGGAAAAAAATGTAAAAGAAATACCACCTTTAGCCTTCAACCTACTTGTAATCTTCTATGGACGCCTTGACTTGAACTTAGATGGCTTCAAGTAGGCTTGAGAGGCTGGAAGGACGGGTTTAATGGTGTATAGGGCTATGTAGGTGAAGCGTATAGGCTAGAGGGAGGTGGAATCTGGCCTAGGTGTTGGAGGAGTGGAATGTATGTAGAGATTCGAGGTTCTGGAGCGATTTCAGCAGAGCTTTGCATTAATTTTCGGTTCTTGAATATTCAAAGGGGGGGTGCTGGTATTTATAAGCAATCTGGAATAGGTTTGGCGCATGTACTACATGCGTTTGGCCAAAATTTGCCCTGACGCATGTAGCCCATGCGCCAGTACTGTTCCATTACCACTATGCCACGTGGCACCCAGTGTACTGGTTAAATCTTGACGATTGATTAAACTTTGGTCGATCTGATTAAAATCTGGGCGCATATAGCATACGCTCCATCACCGGGAGTGTTCATTTAAACTTTGTCTTAATAATTGAGACAATCGGGAAGGTTTCAGGGGAATCGATTGCACCCACGATGTTCTCCTAGGGTTTCTCGTGACTTTCATGTTTTCAGAAAGTTTAAATGGTGTATGGAAGTGTAGAATATTGTCTCGGGAAACGTGTATAAAATGGCATCTTTGCGGAGCCTCTGTGATACGCTCTGTGGGGGTTCAAAAGTAGCTGTTTTTGTGTTGCATGATCAAGGCCTTCGGCAAGCGATCTCTTTGATCGGATCATATCGATGGAAAGTACTATGGAAATACTTTCAGGAATTCCCTAATTTAAATGTTTCTTAAGTCGTTTGACGGTGTTTTGCAATCAGGGAATTGGGGGAAAGGTTAATCTTGGCGGAGCGTCTGTAAAATGCTTTAGGGGTTGCTGAAAGTTGTGGTTTTCGAGCCATACGATGAAGGGCTTCGGGGAGCGATCTTTCCGATTGAGCGGTATCGACAGAAAAGCCTATGGACGAGCTTTTGGGAATTCTCTGGTTTACACATTTCTCAAGTCGTTTGATGATGCGTTATAACCAGAGAATGGGGAGGAAAGGGAATTTAGGCGAAGCATCTGTGAGACGCTTCGGGAAACTTTTATCGACTCACGGGTGTTTAATGTCATGAGGTCTTCCTTAGGTTAAATAGGGGTGCACGACGAGATTCGCTGTTCAGTAACCTAGGTCTGGTGTTGTTTTGGAGCGCGTTTGGGTCGTCTGGGGCAAAATAGTCATTTTGACTAGTTTTGGCTGACAATGGTCAGAAATGGATCGGAATGTCATGTTAAGTGTGCCGAGTCATTCAGGGATGTTTTTAGGAGAGTCTTTTACCATTCAGTGGGGTTTGTGCAGTGCTGGGACATTCAGCGGCAAAACGGTCATTTTGACCGGAGTTAGCCGAAATGAGACTGGAATTAGACTAGATAGGCATGGAGTACGCCTAACAGTTTAGTAATATTTTGGAAGGGTGGACTTATCATTTTGAGGGATTTTGAACTTTCCCAAAACGTGCCTGGAGGCCTAAGGTGCAGGTTTGGTCATTTTTCATTGAGTCGGGCTGGCAGGCGCCAGTATTGACCTAGGTGTTGGTTCCCGTGACCGCATGGTCTCAGAAAACTACCTGTGTGGTGTTGGTCCCTGAGACCGTCCTGTCTCAGAGAGCTACCTGTAAGGTGGTGTTGGTTCTTGAGAACGCCTGGCCTCGGAGAGCTACCGAATGACGGACGTTCTACATTGGCGGGCTAGCAGGCGCCAGAAGTGAATTGTCTGGAATTTGATAAGGTGTTGGTCCCTCGAGATCGCCCGAATTTGGGAAGCTACTTGGATGGCGTTGGTTTCGAAGACTGTCGGGTCTCGAAAAGCCTGGAATGCCTAGGGGCATGATGGTGCTTAAGGCTCCGGCAGGACCTTGCGAGCTCGAGAAGCGACCAGTTGACTGGATTGGAGTTTGGAAGGCTCGTCTTGAGCTTGCATGTGTTGTGAAGTTTGAAAATTGAGCCTGGTTAGGTCGAAGATTGCCGAGCGGGCAAAAATGGGGTGCTTACATTCATTGGTTGACCTACCTAACTCGGACAGGAACAAGTTTTTACACTTGGTTTTTATGGCCTTTATTGATTGACTTATCCAACTTGGACAGGACCAAGTTTTTACACTTGGTTTTTATTTTGCTTTGGTGCTTATTGGAATGGCATCAAACATGGAGATTTGTAGAATAACTACCAGTTTTGTTGATAATATGCAACAAAGTATTATTGTAGGTGATTACATCCTTTGTGAATAAGAAGACTCATATTGGTAGAACTTTCTGAGATTATTTGCATTCTAAGGTCAGGGTAGTTGTCGCCTTTCTTCGATAATTTTCAGTTAGTATGCCCCCACGCCGACTTAGGATGCAACTCTGTAAGGAACTTCCCAGTTTGGGTCGAGCTTCCCCTTTGCTGGATTCTTGGTTGCCCCCAATACTTTTCTTAGCACTAAGTCACCGAGAGCAAAAGCCCTTGGCTGGACTTGCTTGTTGTAGGTGCGGCTTAGTTGCTGATGATATCCACTAAGTTTGTGTAGGGCAGCCTCCTTTTTTTCTTCAATAAGGTCGAGGTCCTTTGCCAAAGTCTGGTTGTTGAGGCTGGTATCGAATGCTGCCGATCTAATGGTAGGGAGTCTGATTTCCAAGGGTATTACTGCCTCTACCCCATATACCATTAAGAAATGGGTTTCTCTAGTGGATCTCCTTGGAGTGGTTCTATAAGATCATAAAACACTCGGTAGCTTTTCAACCCATCTTCCCTTAGCTTTTTTCAGCCTCTTTTTGATTCCATTGAGCATGGTCTTGTTTGATATCTCAACTTGCCCATTGTACAGCGAATAGGCCGGCGTTAAATAGTAATTTCTAATCCTAAGCCTGTTGCAAAATTCTCTGAACATGTTGCCATCAAACTAGGTATTGTTGTTTGAAACCAGCGCATGGGGTATGTCGAATCTTGTAATGATGCTTCTCCATGCAAACCTCTTAACATCAACTTCTCTGATAGTAGATAAGGGCTCTTTTATTCCCTGGAGCTCGGGGTAGTCGGCCGCCTATGTCCAACCCCCACTGTGCAAAATGCCAGGGGTTGGTAATGGTTGTGAGGTCCTCAGTAGGCTAGTAAATGATCAGTGAAAACTTCTGGCACTTCTCACACTTCAGCATATACTGGGCGGCATCCTTTTGCATATAGGGCCACCAATAACCCTGAGAGATAGCTTGGTGCATAAAAGATCTTCCACCGATGTGACTCCCACAAATACCTTCGTGAATTTCAAACAGAATGCTCTGCACTTTGTCGGGGTGGACACAATGAAGATAGGGGCCAGTGAATGATCTTCTAAATAGTTCCTTGTCAGGTGGTAGCCAGTACTTTAATGACTTGTGCTTGATTCTTCTGGCAGCTCGTTCTTGTTGAGGTAGGAGATGATTGGGTCTATCCAGGATGGCCCTAATTGCACAATAGTCAAGGCTTGAACTTTCTCTTGAAATATGCTTGGACTAGGTAGTGTCTCCATATGAATTGTTCTCTTTGATCCCGACTTTAGGGCCATTGCCAGAGTTGCCAAAGCATCGACATGAGCATTGTTGTCGCGGCTGATCTAATGGAGCTTACATTTACTGAATCCACCGAGCAGCTCCCTTGCTTTTGCCAGATATTATGCCATCCTGTCATTTTTTGTTGCATACTCACCTATGATCTGGTTGACCACCAACTGGGAGTTTGAATATATAGCTATCACGACAATCTTGAGTTCTATAGCTTGGCAAAGTCTGGCAAGCAAAGCCTCATATTTTGACTCGTTGTTTGATCTAGTAAACTCTAATTTTATAACTTGCTCCAATGCCATACCATCTGGCGTGATTAAGATTATGCCTGATCCTACCCTCCTGTCATTGGATGCTCCGTCGACAAAATGCTTTCAATGATCAGCAATCTCTCGTAATTCCAAGGGGGGTTCGCAATTTGGTTGATTAGCATCAGGTGTCTGAATAGGTTTTTGGGGCAGTTCAATTGAAAATTCGGTAATGAAATCAGCTAATACTTGACCTTTCATTGCCAACCTGGGTAGTAATTTGGTATCGAACTCTGCCAACTCCACCGTCCATTTTGCTAGTCTTCTCGAGAAATCGACTCTTCTAAGGAGTGGCTTAAGCTAATGGTCCGTGAGGACGTTGATTGAATGGGCCTTAAAGTAGTGCACCAACTTACGTAACACCATTACCAATGTTAAGGCTAGCTTCTCCAGTGGAAGATACTTGCTCTCTACTCCCAAAAGAGTTTTGCTGACATAATAGACTGACTTCTGCTGTGTGTCTTGCTGTCAAAGTAGGACAGCGCTTACTGCGTGGTTTGATACTGCTAGATAGAGGTAGAGCTCTTCATGTTTTAGCAGTATGGAAAGTAGAGGTGGCGTGGCCAGATATTTCTTTAGGTTGGCAAAGGCCTGGTCACAATCAGGACTCTAGTTAAACTGCTTCTGTTTTTTCAAAAGTTGAAATAATGGTCGGCACTTATCTGAAGATTGGTTGATTAACCTGTTGAGAGCCACTACCATTGTAGTCAATTTCTGAACTTCCTTGATGTTCTTCAAGGCCTAGATATTTTGGATTGCACTTATTTGATTCAAATCTGCTTTAATCCCCCGGTGTAAACAAAAATTTGAGAAACTTTCCAGAGCTTACTGGGCGTGCTGTCGCGGGCACCCAAAAATAAAACCGATACCTGAAAAACAAATATGTAGTAGTGCAAGTAAGGATCGTTCTCACGAAGAATGTTTAGTCTCGTTTTATGCTATATGAACAAGGATTGGGGCGTTTTGGATTTAATGAAAAATATTTTAATAATCACCACTACGAAACAATTTAGATTAAAGTATTAGAATCAATGAAAAGAACAAGCCTTGGTCTAGGTCAACATCCACCATCAGAATTTACAACTGATCATCGATGCAAACATATCAATTCACACATTGAATATTCACCGTCGGAATCATCTTCCTATCTCTCCTTAGTCGTAGTTAATCAGAAACAAGTGATCTGATTAACCCTAACTATTAAACAACCCAAGAAAAGCACACAAGGTTTAATCTAGCAGCAGGCTTAAGAATTAGAGAGATCAATGAAACTAAACAACACAAGCACACGCGTGTCGTGCCCAGATTTTTCGCACTGGAGGAATACTCACCCAAGCGGGAAAAATGCTGTACTCTCTCGTTAGAACTCACCCTCCTAGAAGAATGAGTGCGACTAGGTTTGAATTGAAAAATTGATTTTGAATAAAGGGCTTTTGAAAAAGATTCGGAGTCGCCACCTAACTTGATTAAGGTGAGTTAGGTCACCTAAAAACTAAGAATAATCCGAAGACTACACTTAGGGTTTTTGAAAAACGATTCGAGAATATCTCCTCAAGAGAGGGTTTTTTTTAGGAAAATAGGTTGTTTGGCAACCTTTGGAAAACATTTAGCCCTTTTTAGAAAAATAACTCCTTTTGGTCTTTGAAATCAGTGATTCTAGGTTCGGAGGTTGGTTACGTGTAGGGAAGACGCACTAAGCTATCACCCTACCCCGCCCTTTCGGTACCTACATGTCAATTTACCCTAGATTCACCTATGAGAGTCTTTAATTAACTATGGTTCAATCCTATCCATTTTAGAAAAACAATGCTTGAAAACTAGCATGATGCATGATATGCAAGTGCAATAGAAGAGAATTGAAAAATAGATTTGAAAAGAGATTGATTTAATTTGAAAATAGATTTGAAGAGATGAAATTGAAATTGGAAAGTTTGAAAATTGAAAGTAGAAATTTGAAAATAGAAATTTTGAAATTGAAATTTTGAAAATAGATTAGAATTTGAGATTTGGAAAAATTTTGAAAATCGCACCCATGAGGGTGGAATTGAAAGTTTGAAAAGTATTGTGACCGCACCTATGAAGGTTGCCTACGTATCCTTTTGGGGGAATCAGGTCAGTCGTAGTTCGGACCGGAGTCCGATTGAAAAGAGATGAGTTGATTTGAAGAAAGAGATTGAATTGAAAATTGGATTTGATTTGAACTTAGAATAGAAGATAAGAAATTGGAATTGTTTTGGAAAGATTGAGGTTTAGGAAACCTAGACTTAGGAAATATGACTTAGGAAAGATTTGACTCAATCTGGAGGGCTTTGGAGATTAGAAAAAGGTTGAATTTAGGAAATGTTGAATTAGGAAAGGTTCGATTTAGGAAAGTCTCGAATTAGGAAAGTTTCATTTTTGGAAAGCTTTGAATTTGGAATGTCTCAACTTTAGAAAAGTTTTGAATTAAGAAAGTTTTGAATTTTGAAATGTTTGAAAAAGGGAAGTTTTGAATTTAGAAAGTTTTGAAAACAAGGAAGTTTTGAAAATAAGAAAGTTTCGTTTTGGGAAAGATTTGAAAAAGGAAAATTTTCAATTTAGGAAATGTTTGAATTAAGAAAGGTAAAGTTTTGAATTAAGAGAGTTTTGAGTTTAGAAAGTTTTGAATTAAGAAAGCTCCATCTTAAGAAAGGTTTTAAAAAAGGAAAGGTTTTAAAAATAAGGAAGTTTTGAAAATAGGAAAGTTTTGGATTTGGAAAGATGTTGAAGTTTTGGAAAGATTTAGAATTTAGAAAGATTGGAAGTTTAGAAAGATTTAACTTAAGAAAGTTTTGAATTTAGGAAGCTTAGAATTTTAGAAAGATTTGAAATTTAGAAAGTTTAGGATTTAGAAAGTTTTAGAGTTTGAATTTTAGAAAGTCTTGAAATTAAGAAAGGCTTGAGTTTAGGAAAGGTTTGAAAACTGAGGTTTAAGAAGTTAAGGTTTGAAAAGAGGGTAGAATTAGGAAAGGGTTGAATTAGGGAAGATTTGAGAGTTGAGTTTTAAAATTTAAGAAAGATTTTTATGTTCAAGTTTTGGAAACTTAAGATTTAGGAAATTGGGAGTTTAGGAAGGATTTGAATTAGGAAGAGATTGGATTTTGTTTCTAAAAGAAAAGATTTGATTTTTGTTTCCAAAAACTGAGGACGGGATCTAGTTTCCTAAATGAGGAGATTTAATTCGGTTTCCTAAAGGGAAGATAGGATTTGGTAAGAATTTGGAAAGGAAATTCTAAAAACCCTAGGTTTGGTAAATTATAGTTTTGACGTAGAAAAGAGGTTTTGGACACGTGTATAGTTTTGGGTGTGAAAACAAGAGATTTTGGAAACTTAGGTTTGGGGGCAAAATTTGAAAATCATGTTTTTGGAAAGAAAATTAGGGTTTCCTAATTGTGGGCTCTAAGGCTTGACTTGGGCTCTAAGAAAAGAGTTTTTGAAAAATACGCTTTTGGAAACGAGTTTTTGGAAGGAAGTCCTAGGGAGGAACTTTTGGAAAGAGGGAGTTTTTGGAAAAAGATTTTAAAGAGAAGGAGTTTTGGAAAGTGCGTTTTTGGAAACGAAGATTTTGGAAGGAAAACTTAGGGGGGAATTTCTAGAAGGAAGATTTTAGAAAAGAGAGTTTTTGGAAAGATTTTTAGGAGAGATTTTTTTTAGGAAAGTGAATCTAGGGAGTGATTTTAGAAAGTGAATTTTGAGGAAAAGATTTTGGAGAGGAGTTGAAAAAGAGAGTTTTGAAAAATAGATTTTGGAAGGGAGTTTTTGAAAACAATTTTGAAGAGGGGAGTTTTAGGAAAGTTTGTTGAAAAAGAGATTTTTAGGAAGAGATTTTTAAAGAGAGTTTTTAGAAGGTGTAAAAACATCTCACTTTCCTAAAGCAATTCTAACCATAAGAAGGCTAGAACCACTTTAGGAAAGCGGTTTTGAAAACAACAAGATTTGAAAATATAGACCAAAAGGTCACTTTTGATGTAACACTTTCCTAAAGCAACCCTAGACATGGAAAGGCTAGAATCACCCTAGGATTGTGATTTTGAAAACATGTTTTTGAAAAAGAGCTTTTGATGCAATTTTGAAAACAAGTTTGGAAACGTTTTGAAAAACAACTTTGAAAACGGTTTTTGGAAGATGCAAGACTATGATATGCACAATGCAATTTGGGGTAGTGAACATACAAGGCTAAGGCTTCACCACATAATCAAGGGGGCCGGACCCACGTGGTCTTTGGTTAGACTAGAAGAAAGCCCCCGACACGGTGACTCTCCAATAGTCTAATTCTACACATGGACCGGGAGTCCCCTTGTTTCAAGCATGCAAAGAAAGGGCGGGAAAGAGATGAGGGATTAAAATAGAGAAAACCCAAGTGGGTTGGAGAGAGAAGAGAGAGGGGGGAAGTGTAGAAAATTAAATAGGGAGCCTACCTTGTATCTTGTTTATTTTGTGCGCCGTGCGATCTTCGGTCTTCGGTCTTTGTCTTGATCTTCACCTTCAGTCTTCAAGAATTGTCTTCAAGCTTTGGATGGCAGCTCTTCAAGTCTTCAAAGGATGGTTGAAGGCTAGTGTATGAGTGTATGAGGGTGTGTATAAGTGTATAGGAGGCTAGGGTTTGTGTATGATGGCTAGGGTTTAGTATAGAGTGGCTAGGGTTTGGAGAACCTAAGGAAACTAGGGTTTTTGGAGGTGCTCGAGCTCTGTATATCGAAATATAGGATTCTTAGGTTAATTTTGTAGACCCTTTTCACGTTGAACGAGGCTCTGTATTTATAGAAGTTGGACAAACCTGGCACCTATTGCAGTGGGGCCAGGGCAAAATTTACACCGGCGCCACTAGGACTGGCGCCAGGCCATTTTTTGGCTTGTAGTGGCGCTAGCCAATTAGGAAAGATTTAAGGTCGGCAAGCAACGTATCTTTGACTAGATTTGGGCGCCTGTACTAGTGACTACCATGAAAATTTTAGCTTGGCTTCACTAGAAGTGACTCCGGAAAGTCCAGGAATGATTTGAAGGAGCTGGGAATGACCTGGGGGGCCGGAAAGGAGCAGGAACACTTAAAATAGTGTCCTGGAGATATTTGACTTGAAAAATGAAGATAGGATGTGTCAGAAAGGTCGACCGAGCCTTTAGGGGCAAAACGGTCAATCGGACTAAGAAACTGCAGGGGCGAACTCGGATTGTCCCGCAAAAAGACTTGGGATCTGGAAACATTATTTAGAATGTTCCCAGAGGTTGCCGGTTTGATTCCCAGAGCCGGCGTGGTCAGAAAAGGAGACCAGCCCACTAAGGGCAAAACGGTCATTTTGTACCGGGTTTGCCGGAACTGACTCGGAATGGTCCGGAAAGGTAAAGGAAGGTTGAGAATACTATAACAAGTATTCTCGGGACATTACCGGTTTGATACTCAAAGCCGGTATGGTCAAAGAAGGAGACCGGCCCTCTAATGGCAAAACGGTCATTTTGTACCGGGTTGGCCGGAACTAACTCGGAATGATCCAGAAAGGTAAGGGGAGGTTGAGAACACTATAAAAAGTATTCTCAGGAGGTTACCGGTTTGATACCCAGAGCCGGTGTGGTTCTCGGGGCATTCGGATGCTTAGGGGCAAAATGGTCATCTTGACCGAAAAGTCTCGGAAAAGGTCCTAAGGGTAGTCTGGTCATTTTTCACTGAAGTGAGCTAACAGACACTGGTGTTGACCTGGGTTTTGAGTGTTTCCGCCACTCTCACAGTGTGAGTATTTCCGCTACTCGGACGGGGTTGATGATTTGTGAGTATTTCCGCTACTCGGACGGGGTTGATGATTTGTGAGTATTTCCGCTACTCGGACGGGGTTGATGATTTAGGAGTATTTCCGCTACTCGGTCGGGGTTGATGATTTGTGAGTAATTCCGCTACTCTAACAGCTTTGTGAGTATTTCTGCTACTCTAACGGTTTTGTGAGTATTTCCGCTACTCTAACGGGGTTGATGATTTGTGAGTATTTCCACTACTCTAACGGTTTTGTGAGTATTTTCGCTACTCTAACGGTTTTGTGAGTAGTTTTGCTACTCGGACCGTCTCGAGGAATAAACTGTCTCGAGAGAGGGATTGGAAAGGGGTCTTACCGTCTCCGAAGAGATGTGCCTGGATTTTGAGTGTTTCCGCCACTCTAACGGTTTTGTGAGTAGTTTGGCTACTCGAACCATCTCGAGGAATAAACTGTCTCGAGAGAGGGATTGGAAAGGGGTCTTACCGTCTCCGAAGAGACGTGCCTGGATTGGGACCGTCCCGAGGAATAAACTGTCTCGAGAGAGGGATTGGAAAGGGGTCTTACCGTCTCCGAAGAGACGTGCCTGGATTGTGAGTGTTTCTGACACTCTAACGGTTTTGTGAGTACTTCCGCTACTCTAACGGTTTTGTGAGTGTTTCCGCCACTCTAACGGTTTTGTGAGTAGTTTTGCTACTCGGACCGTCTCGAGGAATAAACTGTCTCGAGAGAGGGATTGGAATTGGAAGAAGAAAGGACAATGTCCCTAAGGGCATTTTGGTCATTTTGCCTCTATTTGGGCCTGACAAGCCCGCGAAGCGATGGAAAGACGGAGTTTGGACCTAGAGGATTGGTTTCGATTGGAATATGTCTACAATGACTTGAAAACATGTCTGGACGGAGTGTAGACTGCCGAGCGGTCAAAAATGGGGTGCTTACAACGCGGTTACATTTAATTTAGTCGAATGCCCTTCCTAAGATATAATAATTCCTAACGCAGTAAATCATTAAATCTTAGTTGCTTCACAAATCAGAGGAATCAAACAATTACGGATTTGATATCTAACTCAGTAGTAGATTGCAATGATTAATAAACTAGTAGGCCTCCTAGCGATTAAACAACACAATCATGAAAATAGGCATAGAACAACATTCGATACTCAAAGCATAAATCGAATAATGAAAACAAATTATATCTCACAGTTTATTATTAATTCCGAGGTTTCTGTCTCCTTCAACCAAGATTCAAAGTTTAGCCACGCAAGGACATGAAAACAACTCAAATAATAACCTTCAATAATACGAAAAACGTCAACAACCCTAGAAACAAAACAGTCCCAGCTTTTATAGGCTTTTGAAAATCTGCAGTTGCGCACGGCCGTTCGAACGCCTTTACCACCGTTCGAACGGTAAGTCGAACGCACTTCGAACGGTGAAACTTGCCCTTTGAATCTTTTGAACGCTCTTCGAACCTGGTCTTAACGTGTATCTGTTTGACGTAGCGTTTGAGCGCATCTACTACCGTTTGAACGCCTCTTTGGACCGTTTGAACACCTCTTCGAACGCTGCATGTATTTTTGCTCGAATTTGTCCCTTTTCAGCTAGGATCCTTTTTCTGGGCATTCCATAACACCCTAAGTCAAAATATAAGAATAGTGAGTATCTTTAGGAATCAAATAAGTATAAAAGATTAAACATTAAGGGATAAAAATATGACATTTGCATTCTCATCAAATTCCCCCACACTTAATCTTTGCTCGTCCTTGGGGAAAACTCACACTCACTTTCCTAAGATATTAAAGTCTTAATAAAGAACAACCAAACTCTTCAAAACTCATAACATTTCATGAACAACATTCTCAAACAACTCACATTCACTTAGTAAGCATTTCCACTTAAAAATGGAGTAAACTGAATATGTAAACCCTCACGGAAATAAACACTCTACTCTCATATATTTAAGGGGTATGTGTATCACTCAAATTCATTCTAATGGAAATGATCTATCATAGGCTCGCATATCTTCTCATTCTCTATCACTATGATCACATACAGAACATGAATCATAAGGACTTTTCAAGGGTTATAACAGGGATTAGGATCAAGGTGGGAAATATTTGGGAAGGTAGCTCAAAAGCCATCGAAACTAGTGGAGCAAAAATGAATCAACTCAATTTCGAATATATAAAACATGTAAAACCAATCACTCCATTTAATAGCTTCTATCTTTGTATAAATCCCATATAAATAGACCCATCTCTTAGAATTTTAGGAGGAATTATGAACATGAATAATTTGTAACATTAAAAGCAATTTCCTCCATCACTTCCCTTCTCTGTTTTTTTTTTCTTTTTTTTACTTTTTTTTTCTTACTCCTTTTTTTCTTTTCAAAATTAAATCAACAATGGAACTCATGAATTGAGAATGAAAGCACGTTCCTTTTCACCAACCATAGCTCTACCACAATTCCGGACACTCCCACACTTATTTCTTGCGCACCCTTATATATCATAAGGCTAAATAATGCTCAACTAGCTCTACGGCTTGGGTAAAGGCATTATTATTTTTCAGGTTTAAAGCTTGTAATGTGGGTTCACAATAATGACATATCAAGCTCAAAGGGGTTCACAAAGGGAAAAAATTAATTACATGGTAGACTATTTGGCTTATGTAGCTTATAATAAAGATGGCCTTAATCATGTTCATGCATGTGTCAATATGACCTCGAAGAGAATCAAGGTAAGTTTCAGAGAAACAAATCTAAGGAAGAATATCTCACATGAAAGAAAATAGTGACTGATATGGATGTGTCAATTTAAAGGTTCAAAATCTCACCAGCTTTTGTCTACCAAATTCAGTTACTCTAATCTCAAGTAAAATAACTTGACCAATTAATTCTAAGTTGGAAGATTACTTATTCAATCATGTTATGAATTCTTCAAGCTTAATTGAATCTTGTTATTGTTTTATTTTTTATTTTCAAAACAAATACGAAAACACAACCTAACTCTCCTCCCCCACACTTAAAACTTACATTGTCCCCAATGTAAAGTAAAATGCACAGAAAGGGTAGAGATAACTAATATATAAATGCGAAAATAAGAAAAGAAAAATGAACTTCGCTTGGGTTGCCTCCCAAGCAGCGCCTTTGTTTATTGTCGTGGGCTCGACTCAATGCTTCCTTCTTCAATCCGTATATGTCGGATCCTCAAGGTCCAATTTCTCCACATTCAACCTTCATGGAATTGCTTAAGTCGATGGCCATTCACCTTGAACACTTTGGAAGTGGCTAAGTTTTGAATTTCAACTGCACCATGAGGAAAAACATTAGTAACAAGAAAAGGTCCAATCCAACGAGAATGCTACTTAGCCGGTAACGAACGAAGCTAGGACTGGTATAGAAGAACTTTCTGACCAACTTTAAACTCCTTTCTAGAAATCATCTTGTCATGAAAAGCCTTCGTCTTTTCCTTGTAAACCATTGCA